>CM068367.1:502712745-503312745 GCA_034769895.1 Magicicada septendecula
TGGACAGTGTATTCCAGAAAGATGGAAATATAACATATTATCAGACTGTGGTGACGGCACAGATGCATCACCAGAATGTGTTCCGTTAGAGTGCCATCCAGAACAGTTCCAACGTATAGGTACACAAAAATGCATTTTTTCAGGGTGGATATGTGATGGTGAACCAGCTTGGAGGGCTTCAAATAAGCAAATAATTGATAATTCAGATGAAGATCCTCACCGATATTTTTCATGCAATACCACATATGGACCAGAGACGTATGGGTATATAAAACAGTATGATAAAGGAAACTACATGAGCTTTGTGGCCAACAAAGGAATAACGGCTAGAAGAATGAAATACAAGGCAAAGGTTAAAAATGTCACGAGGACCGGAACAATTATGAAGATTATGGTCATCCGGACAATGAGAGCAACTGAAATGACAGACTATGGTTAAATCAAATACCACACACCTCCACAGAAAGGGACTGATGTCATGATAACCAACAACGGCAAAAACCACAACAAAGAAGAAGAAAATAATTACCAATGAGGAGAAATAATAGGAAGAATGAACGAAGAACCAAAACGAGGGTGTTAAGAAAGAAAATTAATTAAGAAACTACACCTTACAAAGGAAATATGAGCAACTGTGCAACCTAATAAAAATCATCCACCTGGGTATAAAGGAAAAATAATGATAAGAAATACTTTTGAAATAAAGACCAGAAAGAGAGTCATACAATATTTATGAAACTAATATGATATGTTTACCACATAATATAGAAAACTATTACAATTATTTATGAAAGGTATCATGAGAAATAGAAAAAATGAAATGAATTTTGAATTTCAAACAACGAAATCCAAAAACATAGTAAGCACATCTTACAACCAAGTATTAGAAGACAATTTTGAAGTTAGAGAAAAAGAATTTATTTTAATGAATAAATTCAAAAATAAGTAAGTCCAGCTTACTAACTAATTATTTGAAGAAACCTAAGGAAGGAGAAGAAATTTTATAAAAATAATCCAAATTCCAAAGCAATTGTAAGATCACCTTACATACCAGTTATTTATGAAAAAACTATGTGGCAATAATATAATAATAAAGAAGGAGAGAATTTAGAAATAAATCAACTAAATTCAAAAACAATGTAATATAACCTTACATACCAAAGATTTAAGAAATAAACTATTTGGAAGGAATATAATACCAAAAGAATTTAGAAAACAACGAAATTTAAAAACATAGTAAGCACATCTTACAACCAAGTATTTAGGAAGACAATTTTGAAGTTAAAGAAAAAGAATTTATATGATATGAGTAAATTAAAAAACGAGTAAGTCCAGCTTACTAACTAATTATTTGAAGAAACCTAAAGAAGGAGAAGAAATATTATAAAAACAACGAAATTCAAAAACATAGTAAGCACATCTTACAACCAAGTATTTAGGAAGACAATTTTGAAGTTAGAGAAAAAGAATTTATTTTTATGAATAAATTCAAAAATAAGTAAGTCCAGCTTACTAACTAATTATTTGAAGAAACCTAAAGAAGAAGAAATTTTATAAAAATAATCCAAATCCCAAAGCAATTGTAAGATCACCTTACTTACCAGTTATTTATGAAAAAACTATGTGGCAATAATATAATAATAAAGAAGGAAAGAATTTAGAATGAGAAATCATCTAAATTTAAAAAGATTGTAAGTTCACCTTACTAACCAAGAATTTGAGAAAAAACATTTTGAAGAGATAAAAATAAAACAGAATTTGGATTGAAATAATATAAATTCTAAAAAGAAAAGTAAGCACATATTACATACAATTATTTGAAAACTTTATGGAAATATAAGAAGAATGAATTTTGAATGTGTATAAGTCAAGTTTCCAAACCAAGAGTAAGTACAACTTACCAACCAATTATTAATAAAACACTTTGGTGAGATAAACAGAAGAGATTTAATACCATATTTATGGTAAGCATAAAATATATTTATCATGTTTATAAAGGATCATAATGGGATGAATAAAGGAAACAGACTTTAGAATTAAAACAAATAATTCTGGAAAGTATGATCATGTCTAATTTCAATATAAAGAGTAAAAACCTTTCCATAAAATGATGCCAAACGAAATAAAAAAAAAAAATTTTTTTTGATACGATTTGAGTTGATACGATTTGAGTTAATACGATTTGAGTGATTGAATATAATAAAATACAAAAACTTATGTGGAATTATGAGATAATAATACTTTGAAGTGGTATGAGGAGAAATTATGACCTCATTATAAAATTAATAAAAAACATTCATTCGAAAGTATAATAACCATGACAGGAATAATGTGAGAATAATATCAAAGATATATGTAATTAAACGAATTAATATAAAATGATTTATGAATTAAATGTCAATTGTGATAATGACAGTTATAAAAGTTCTAGAAAATAGAACAAGTGGAAATAATAAGAACAAAGAAACAGTCTAAAAATGTCATAAAGATATGCTACAATAAACAATGCAGATTATAATAAAAAAACCAGAAGGTAATAAAGAATTTATAACCAAAAGCTTTATATGAAAAGAAAAGTTGAAAAATGTAATAATAGAAGAGCTTCCTACCATAATATCAAATGAAAGAAACGTCTAGTTAACGAGTCAGAAGGACAACTGAGATAGGAATATTAAAATCTCTGAGAAATATAATAAGTAATAAGTGAAGTATCCCAAAGATATTTTTTAAATAGTAAAAAATGTGTATTATTCTGAATAATTTTTTTAATCTGTCTGTAGATAATTCCCGCAGTATTAATATGTTTTTTGAGCAGATATGATTTGTCTCTGTACTCAAATATGTGTGAAGTATTGGACAGCAGAGGAAGTAGCGTACAGTGCCTCTCTGAACTGAACCAGCTCACAAATTAGGGAACGATAGGGAGGAAATATCCCAAGGAGAAAATACTAAGAAGAAATATGAAAATGAAATAATAAATATGAAACTCAGATGACTATTACTATCAAGGAAGATCAAGTGAGAATGAGAAGGATATAAACACAAATATAAATAAGAAAATTTTTAAAATGGAAGGAAGTCAAGAATAATAACAAAACTACAATAATTATCATAAGCAATTGTTTCAGACAAAGCAAGTATAGTCTGAAAAAATTACTTCTGGAGAAGGGCATTCTGTAGCGTGACAGAAAATCCACTACTTATTAAGTCATATAAAATCATAAAAATTAATTACACCACATATGTTAAAATGATATTGAATGAGATTTAATGAAATCAAAGGAATGAACCACGATAAAATAAAAATCCTCATTACATTATATAAAAACCACTGTTTAAATATCAAAGAAAGTATTTAAAGCAACTCATATTATAAGATCAGTAATTTACCCAGGAAGCTAGGAGCAGTAAACAAATTAAATAACACCATATCAAGAAGAAAGAGAATCAGTTTAAGAGTGGTGAACACCAAAATACCCCAAAGACAAGAAGAAGGAAGAATTAAGTTTGTGATCAGGAAGAAAACAATACCCTGAAACCTTTAGAGAAGAACAAGGTCCGTGTCAGTAAATAAATTAGATGCTCCAAACTAAACATCAGTCGAGATAACACAAAGTACCTTGGTTTACCCAAGAATGAAATGAAGAAGGAAGACAAGAAGACAAGAAGAAGGAAGACTAGAAGAAGGACAAGAATGAAGACAAGAAAGAAGATAAGAAGAAAGACAAGAAAGAAGACAGGAGGAGAGGAAGAAATAGTATGAAAGAAACACCGTTGTAAAACCTATTATTATTATTAACTACCATCAACCCCAAACCCACCAAAACGATTAAAAAGAAAGTATAACATACCAAAATCTTATAAAAATGTAATTATTTAGAAAACTAAAGTGTTGTATAGTATTATAAGAAGTGAACCGACTAAAGCTATTGTGTGATAAGAAAATAAACAAGTCTTAACAGTCCATGATTAATAAAGGTCTGGTCTGAGATAGTGAGACTCAAAATATCATAACCACCAGTGAAAGTGAATTTGTGTAAGTGTTTTTTGGAAATGCAATAAACTTAAAGTTAGTGATACTATGACTTATCAATATGCTATATAACAACTTTAATATCCAATAATAAACAGCATAATAAAATAATAGAATGGAAGATTTCCAGTATTTTGTTATTTTAATGTAACTTTTATTTACAAGACATTTGTAAAAATGCTAATAACTAGAGTATGGGTGGTCATGTTTACTAATGAAGGGGATCATAAATAATAATGGTTTAGACCAGAAAGGACTGGCATTAATTTAGTATTCATAGGTTTAAAATGTTCAAATAGACTGTTTGTTCACAGCCATAAAATCAATGTATTTGTAAGAGTTATTAGAAAATAAGATTTATATTATGTGTTTAAAATGAATTATGTTTGCTAAATAACAGCATACATACCATTAATAATGTTTCAGTAGGTATGCTGTGTTAATTCAAAAGGAGTTAAATGTATATGTTCAAACCATGTCAGCAATATGTTCAATTGTACTGATGGCTAAATAATGTTCATAATTATTTTTTTTATAACAGTAGTGTTAATTAAATACTACACCTCACAATAAGTTATAAACCATTTTATTTTCATGTAATAGTAACTATGTAAAGTCAGAGGAGTGGTAAGATTAAATTTATTTGAGAAAGACAGAAATGTAAAATTCTAAACTCTAGGCCATTTGGTGAATTCACAGAAACAATATAAACCAGTATAATTCAATTATAAATCCTGTAAACTAGCAAGATTTGGATAAGGTAATCAGTTAACCACTACTGGGAATGATCCTATGAGTTAAAATGATAATAAGGAAATATACCTTAAAATATTGTAAATTTTCGAAATATATAAATTAATTAATTTTAAAGAGCAATGTCAAATTCAGAGACTAACACAAAAAACCAGTACAAAGGTTTAATTTATATGTATTTAAGGAAAGGAAGAGAAATATGACTAATTAAAATTTATTATAATAGTATTAATAACAATTAAAATGGAAGAAAAATTGTATGAAGGCGGAAATCAAATTTTGAGCCTATATTTCCAAAAGGGAAAGAAATTTGTTAATTTCCACAAAATGTCTACAGATATGGACTATAATATATCAATTTAAAAGAAATGAGATGATTAAACCAATGATAAGGTTCATAATTCATGAAAGTGATGAATAAAATAGATAAATTCCATATATAATGTAATTTTGTATCATGTGTATGGGTAATCGAAATATGTTAACAATACTTTTTCAAAGATTAACTGGGCCAGATTTTGACCAAGTTAAAATAGTCTTTTGTTGAATATCAAGCTGAATAGTTGTGTGAAAAAACGTTCCTTATAACCAAGTCGAAAATGGTATTACGGTTAGCCGTTCATATAAGTGAATCGAGAGTTAGATGAAATAAACACTTTTGTAACTAAATTTACCAAAACGTTAACGACAATAGTGAAAACTAACGCCTAAATTCATTATACAAGTGATCTAAAACAGTAAAACAATATATTTGATCTAATTCACGCTACAAATCATAACCACATTTTGGAGCAACTTAACCCACAGAAGTGAACACATACTAAATAACATAATTAACACAAGTATACACGGAACACTTCTTCAGAACACACCAAACAACCTAATAGACCAATTACACCAGTGCAGGGACATTTCAAACATTCATGAAGGTAATTTTGCTGTGATTTTTTGACACGATGACATCGCAGTAAACTCGCCAGATCTAGTAGCGGCCATCTTTGAGTTTTACGAAGCCCTGCCTTCCTTATCCAGTGACGTCAGTCTACATATGGTTTGACTTCAACTTACTTAAACATTATATATCAGAATTATTTAAATACTGTTAAATAATAATTATTGAATTTATTTTAATTGTTAATGTTATACTTTCTCGTTACCCTTCTCTGACTATTAATTTAATCGCTCAAAGAACCTGTCCTTTTTATAATACTTATAATAATTTTTCTACTGTATGCACAATCGATAATTCCCTGAGACGGAATCGATAATTGTTCTCAATCAATAAAAAGTCGATTATTTATTAAATTGTTTAATAAATCCATTTATTTCAATTGTATTTATCTGTTCTTATTTCACAGGCTAATTTAAGGTTATTTATTAAAGCAAAGAGACTTCAAGAAGAAGAAAATATTTTTTTTTTTGAGTGAGATATTGGACCAGCAAGAAAAATCATCAATCGATTGCTGACTGGAGTTAATCTAGTTAACTCCAGACTTGGTTCAGATCTTCCAGAAGTGCTCAATAATTAATAAATACCTTCCTGATTCTTAAAATTTTTACAGAACATTTAAAACAGCATTATTCCTTAATTACTGACCTTGATTAAACATAAACCAATTTTTTTTTATTGAAAATTTTATTTTTTATAAAATTTTTCCTCTACTATTTTATTTTTGTAAAGACCGGCATACAGGGTCTGCTTACAAAGTGGCGCTCGCAACAGTGGGGCTTAAAAGAGTTACTACACTACCACAGCGGAGCGAAACCTTACTAGAGTGGAGGTTTATTTTGAACGAACCTCTAATCTCTTATATTTTTGTAACGGACTGTTACAAATTGGCTAGCCCAAACAGTGGGGATTAATTACAAAGGAAGAAGCCAAGGAACCATTTGTAACTACACGTTTGGTTACAAAGTGGCGTCCAACTTAGAGGGCTTGATAAGATAAGCTTGGCAGCGGTTAATTAATAGAAGAGAGAAAAATGCAAAGACGAGGTACTTCGAAAAAGAGGGCGGCAGAGGCTGAAAAAGAAGTTGACATGGGGGATAAGGAGGCAACACCCGTGGAGGATCCGGAAGTGTTACTAACCCAGGTGGAACCGAAACAACCCGTACCACCAGAGGAACAACCCGAAGTAACAACACAGACAGGGGAAGTCAATATCCCAGAGAAGGAGAAACCCTCACAACCAGAAAACCTGACAGTACAAGAAATGTTCAGAATAATGATGGAAGAAATCAAATCCAGTAATAAGAAAATGGAAGAAAATAACAAGAAGATGGCGGAAAATTTAAGCAAGAAAATGGATGAATGCAACCAATCCTTGAAGGAAAAATTATGTAAGAAACTGGATGATTGGGTTATAGAAATAAAATATGATAGCAAACCAGAACCAGAAGAAATACCAAACAATAAAACCATGGAACCAGTTGTAGTATTACTTGAAAGGAAAACTAACGGGAATAAAGAAAATACTAAAGATATGGAAGTGGAACCAAGGGAAAGGAGGAAAACGCTTCCAAGGAAATTAATGAAAACCAAGGAAGAAATAGAGATGATGAACCATGGTTTAATGGATGTAAATAATGTCCCTATTACCAACCATGAAAAAATCAAGAATGCCAGAGATTACGGCAGGAGATTAAAAGTAATCTCAGAAATAATGTACCAACAGACAGTAGTTTACCAATGGGAAAGGACCAGAGGTAAACGGAATACAACATATGGACCAGATCAGTTTCGGTGCTGGACTGGACAGTGTATTCCAGAAAGATGGAAATATAACATATTATCAGACTGTGGTGACGGCACAGATGCATCACCAGAATGTGTTCCGTTAGAGTGCCATCCAGAACAGTTCCAACGTATAGGTACACAAAAATGCATTTCTTCAGGGTGGATATGTGATGGTGAACCAGCTTGGAGGGCTTCAAATAAGCAAATAATTGATAATTCAGATGAAGATCCTCACCGATATTTTTCATGCAATACCACATATGGACCAGAGACGTATGGGTATATAAAACAGTATGATAAAGGAAACTACATGAGCTTTGTGGCCAACAAAGGAATAACGGCTAGAAGAATGAAATACAAGGCAAAGGTTAAAAATGTCACGAGGACCGGAACAATTATGAAGATTATGGTCATCCGGACAATGAGAGCAACTGAAATGACAGACTATGGTTAAATCAAATACCACACACCTCCACAGAAAGGGACTGATGTCATGATAACCAACAACGGCAAAAACCACAACAAAGAAGAAGAAAATAATTACCAATGAGGAGAAATAATAAGAAGAATGAACGAAGAACCAAAACGGGGGTGTTAAGAAAGAAAATTAATTAAGAAACTACACCTTACAAAGGAAATATGAGCAACTGTGCAACCTAATAAAAATCATCCACCTGGGTATAAAGGAAAAATAATGATAAGAAATACTTTTGAAATAAAGACCAGAAAGAGAGTCATACAATATTTATGAAACTAATATGATATGTTTACCACATAATATAGAAAACTATTACAATTATTTATGAAAGGTATCATGAGAAATAGAAAAAATGAAATGAATTTTGAATTTCAAACAACGAAATCCAAAAACATAGTAAGCACATCTTACAACCAAGTATTAGAAGACAATTTTGAAGTTAGAGAAAAAGAATTTATTTTAATGAATAAATTCAAAAATAAGTAAGTCCAGCTTACTAACTAATTATTTGAAGAAACCTAAGGAAGGAGAAGAAATTTTATAAAAATAATCCAAATTCCAAAGCAATTGTAAGATCACCTTACATACCAGTTATTTATGAAAAAACTATGTGGCAATAATATAATAATAAAGAAGGAGAGAATTTAGAAATAAATCAACTAAATTCAAAAACAATGTAATATAACCTTACATACCAAAGATTTAAGAAATAAACTATTTGGAAGGAATATAATACCAAAAGAATTTAGAAAACAACGAAATTTAAAAACATAGTAAGCACATCTTACAACCAAGTATTTAGGAAGACAATTTTGAAGTTAAAGAAAAAGAATTTATATGATATGAGTAAATTAAAAAACGAGTAAGTCCAGCTTACTAACTAATTATTTGAAGAAACCTAAAGAAGGAGAAGAAATATTATAAAAACAACGAAATTCAAAAACATAGTAAGCACATCTTACAACCAAGTATTTAGGAAGACAATTTTGAAGTTAGAGAAAAAGAATTTATTTTTATGAATAAATTCAAAAATAAGTAAGTCCAGCTTACTAACTAATTATTTGAAGAAACCTAAAGAAGAAGAAATTTTATAAAAATAATCCAAATCCCAAAGCAATTGTAAGATCACCTTACTTACCAGTTATTTATGAAAAAACTATGTGGCAATAATATAATAATAAAGAAGGAAAGAATTTAGAATGAGAAATCATCTAAATTTAAAAAGATTGTAAGTTCACCTTACTAACCAAGAATTTGAGAAAAAACATTTTGAAGAGATAAAAATAAAACAGAATTTGGATTGAAATAATATAAATTCTAAAAAGAAAAGTAAGCACATATTACATACAATTATTTGAAAACTTTATGGAAATATAAGAAGAATGAATTTTGAATGTGTATAAGTCAAGTTTCCAAACCAAGAGTAAGTACAACTTACCAACCAATTATTAATAAAACACTTTGGTGAGATAAACAGAAGAGATTTAATACCATATTTATGGTAAGCATAAAATATATTTATCATGTTTATAAAGGATCATAATGGGATGAATAAAGGAAACAGACTTTAGAATTAAAACAAATAATTCTGGAAAGTATGATCATGTCTAATTTCAATATAAAGAGTAAAAACCTTTCCATAAAATGATGCCAAACGAAATAAAAAAAAAAAATTTTTTTTGATACGATTTGAGTTGATACGATTTGAGTTAATACGATTTGAGTGATTGAATATAATAAAATACAAAAACTTATGTGGAATTATGAGATAATAATACTTTGAAGTGGTATGAGGAGAAATTATGACCTCATTATAAAATTAATAAAAAACATTCATTCGAAAGTATAATAACCATGACAGGAATAATGTGAGAATAATATCAAAGATATATGTAATTAAACGAATTAATATAAAATGATTTATGAATTAAATGTCAATTGTGATAATGACAGTTATAAAAGTTCTAGAAAATAGAACAAGTGGAAATAATAAGAACAAAGAAACAGTCTAAAAATGTCATAAAGATATGCTACAATAAACAATGCAGATTATAATAAAAAAACCAGAAGGTAATAAAGAATTTATAACCAAAAGCTTTATATGAAAAGAAAAGTTGAAAAATGTAATAATAGAAGAGCTTCCTACCATAATATCAAATGAAAGAAACGTCTAGTTAACGAGTCAGAAGGACAACTGAGATAGGAATATTAAAATCTCTGAGAAATATAATAAGTAATAAGTGAAGTATCCCAAAGATATTTTTTAAATAGTAAAAAATGTGTATTATTCTGAATAATTTTTTTAATCTGTCTGTAGATAATTCCCGCAGTATTAATATGTTTTTTGAGCAGATATGATTTGTCTCTGTACTCAAATATGTGTGAAGTATTGGACAGCAGAGGAAGTAGCGTACAGTGCCTCTCTGAACTGAACCAGCTCACAAATTAGGGAACGATAGGGAGGAAATATCCCAAGGAGAAAATACTAAGAAGAAATATGAAAATGAAATAATAAATATGAAACTCAGATGACTATTACTATCAAGGAAGATCAAGTGAGAATGAGAAGGATATAAACTCAGATATAAATAAGAAAATTTTTAAAATGGAAGGAAGTCAAGAATAATAAAACTACAATAATTATCATAAGCAATTGTTTCAGACAAAGCAAGTATAGTCTGAAAAAATTACTTCTGGAGAAGGGCATTCTGTAGCGTGACAGAAAATCCACTACTTATTAAGTCATATAAAATCATAAAAATTAATTACACCACATATGTTAAAATGATATTGAATGAGATTTAATGAAATCAAAGGAATGAACCACGATAAAATAAAAATCCTCATTACATTATATAAAAACCACTGTTTAAATATCAAAGAAAGTATTTAAAGCAACTCATATTATAAGATCAGTAATTTACCCAGGAAGCTAGGAGCAGTAAACAAATTAAATAACACCATATCAAGAAGAAAGAGAATCAGTTTAAGAGTGGTGAACACCAAAATACCCCAAAGACAAGAAGAAGGAAGAATTAAGTTTGTGATCAGGAAGAAAACAATACCCTGAAACCTTTAGAGAAGAACAAGGTCCGTGTCAGTAAATAAATTAGATGCTCCAAACTAAACATCAGTCGAGATAACACAAAGTACCTTGGTTTACCCAAGAATGAAATGAAGAAGGAAGACAAGAAGACAAGAAGAAGGAAGACTAGAAGAAGGACAAGAATGAAGACAAGAAAGAAGATAAGAAGAAAGACAAGAAAGAAGACAGGAGGAGAGGAAGAAATAGTATGAAAGAAACACCGTTGTAAAACCTATTATTATTATTAACTACCATCAACCCCAAACCCACCAAAACGATTAAAAAGAAAGTATAACATACCAAAATCTTATAAAAATGTAATTATTTAGAAAACTAAAGTGTTGTATAGTATTATAAGAAGTGAACCGACTAAAGCTATTGTGTGATAAGAAAATAAACAAGTCTTAACAGTCCATGATTAATAAAGGTCTGGTCTGAGATAGTGAGACTCAAAATATCATAACCACCAGTGAAAGTGAATTTGTGTAAGTGTTTTTTGGAAATGCAATAAACTTAAAGTTAGTGATACTATGACTTATCAATATGCTATATAACAACTTTAATATCCAATAATAAACAGCATAATAAAATAATAGAATGGAAGATTTCCAGTATTTTGTTATTTTAATGTAACTTTTATTTACAAGACATTTGTAAAAATGCTAATAACTAGAGTATGGGTGGTCATGTTTACTAATGAAGGGGATCATAAATAATAATGGTTTAGACCAGAAAGGACTGGCATTAATTTAGTATTCATAGGTTTAAAATGTTCAAATAGACTGTTTGTTCACAGCCATAAAATCAATGTATTTGTAAGAGTTATTAGAAAATAAGATTTATATTATGTGTTTAAAATGAATTATGTTTGCTAAATAACAGCATACATACCATTAATAATGTTTCAGTAGGTATGCTGTGTTAATTCAAAAGGAGTTAAATGTATATGTTCAAACCATGTCAGCAATATGTTCAATTGTACTGATGGCTAAATAATGTTCATAATTATTTTTTTTATAACAGTAGTGTTAATTAAATACTACACCTCACAATAAGTTATAAACCATTTTATTTTCATGTAATAGTAACTATGTAAAGTCAGAGGAGTGGTAAGATTAAATTTATTTGAGAAAGACAGAAATGTAAAATTCTAAACTCTAGGCCATTTGGTGAATTCACAGAAACAATATAAACCAGTATAATTCAATTATAAATCCTGTAAACTAGCAAGATTTGGATAAGGTAAATCAGTTAACCACTACTGGGAATGATCCTATGAGTTAAAATGATAATAAGGAAATATACCTTAAAATATTGTAAATTTTCGAAATATATAAATTAATTAATTTTAAAGAGCAATGTCAAATTCAGAGACTAACACAAAAAACCAGTACAAAGGTTTAATTTATATGTATTTAAGGAAAGGAAGAGAAATATGACTAATTAAAATTTATTATAATAGTATTAATAACAATTAAAATGGAAGAAAAATTGTATGAAGGCGGAAATCAAATTTTGAGCCTATATTTCCAAAAGGGAAAGAAATTTGTTAATTTCCACAAAATGTCTACAGATATGGACTATAATATATCAATTTAAAAGAAATGAGATGATTAAACCAATGATAAGGTTCATAATTCATGAAAGTGATGAATAAAATAGATAAATTCCATATATAATGTAATTTTGTATCATGTGTATGGGTAATCGAAATATGTTAACAATACTTTTTCAAAGATTAACTGGGCCAGATTTTGACCAAGTTAAAATAGTCTTTTGTTGAATATCAAGCTGAATAGTTGTGTGAAAAAACGTTCCTTATAACCAAGTCGAAAATGGTATTACGGTTAGCCGTTCATATAAGTGAATCGAGAGTTAGATGAAATAAACACTTTTGTAACTAAATTTACCAAAACGTTAACGACAATAGTGAAAACTAACGCCTAAATTCATTATACAAGTGATCTAAAACAGTAAAACAATATATTTGATCTAATTCACGCTACAAATCATAACCACATTTTGGAGCAACTTAACCCACAGAAGTGAACACATACTAAATAACATAATTAACACAAGTATACACGGAACACTTCTTCAGAACACACCAAACAACCTAATAGACCAATTACACCAGTGCAGGGACATTTCAAACATTCATGAAGGTAATTTTGCTGTGATTTTTTGACACGATGACATCGCAGTAAACTCGCCAGATCTAGTAGCAGCCATCTTTGAGTTTTACGAAGCCCTGCCTTCCTTATCCAGTGACGTCAGTCTACATATGGTTTGACTTCAACTTACTTAAACATTATATATCAGAATTATTTAAATACTGTTAAATAATAATTATTGAATTTATTTTAATTGTTAATGTTATACTTTCTCGTTACCCTTCTCTGACTATTAATTTAATCGCTCAAAGAACCTGTCCTTTTTATAATACTTATAATAATTTTTCTACTGTATGCACAATCGATAATTCCCTGAGACTGAATCGATAATTGTTCTCAATCAATAAAAAGTCGATTATTTATTAAATTGTTTAATAAATCCATTTATTTCAATTGTATTTATCTGTTCTTATTTCACAGGCTAATTTAAGGTTATTTATTAAAGCAAAGAGACTTCAAGAAGAAGAAAATATTTTTTTTTTTAGTGAGATATTGGACCAGCAAGAAAAATCATCAATCGATTGCTGACTGGAGTTAATCTAGTTAACTCCAGACTTGGTTCAGATCTTCCAGAAGTGCTCAATAATTAATAAATACCTTCCTGATTCTTAAAATTTTTACAGAACATTTAAAACAGCATTATTCCTTAATTACTGACCTTGATTAAACATAAACCAATTTTTTTTTATTGAAAATTTTATTTTTTATAAAATTTTTCCTCTACTATTTTATTTTTGTAAAGACCGGCATACAGGGTCTGCTTACAAAGTGGCGCTCGCAACAGTGGGGCTTAAAAGAGTTACTACACTACTACAGCGGAGCGAAACCTTACTAGAGTGGAGGTTTATTTTGAACGAACCTCTAATCTCTTATATTTTTGTAACGGACTGTTACAAATTGGCTAGCCCAAACAGTGGGGATTAATTACAAAGGAAGAAGCCAAGGAACCATTTGTAACTACACGTTTGGTTACAAAGTGGCGTCCAACTTAGAGGGCTTGATAAGATAAGCTTGGCAGCGGTTAATTAATAGAAGAGAGAAAAATGCAAAGACGAGGTACTTCGAAAAAGAGGGCGGCAGAGGCTGAAAAAGAAGTTGACATGGGGGATAAGGAGGCAACACCCGTGGAGGATCCGGAAGTGTTACTAACCCAGGTGGAACCGAAACAACCCGTACCACCAGAGGAACAACCCGAAGTAACAACACAGACAGGGGAAGTCAATATCCCAGAGAAGGAGAAACCCTCACAACCAGAAAACCTGACAGTACAAGAAATGTTCAGAATAATGATGGAAGAAATCAAATCCAGTAATAAGAAAATGGAAGAAAATAACAAGAAGATGGCGGAAAATTTAAGCAAGAAAATGGATGAATGCAACCAATCCTTGAAGGAAAAATTATGTAAGAAACTGGATGATTGGGTTATAGAAATAAAATATGATAGCAAACCAGAACCAGAAGAAATACCAAACAATAAAACCATGGAACCAGTTGTAGTATTACTTGAAAGGAAAACTAACGGGAATAAAGAAAATACTAAAGATATGGAAGTGGAACCAAGGGAAAGGAGGAAAACGCTTCCAAGGAAATTAATGAAAACCAAGGAAGAAATAGAGATGATGAACCATGGTTTAATGGATGTAAATAATGTCCCTATACCAACCATGAAAAAATCAAGAATGCCAGAGATTACGGCAGGAGATTAAAAGTAATCTCAGAAATAATGTACCAACAGACAGTAGTTTACCAATGGGAAAGGACCAGAGGTAAACGGAATACAACATATGGACCAGATCAGTTTCGGTGCTGGACTGGACAGTGTATTCCAGAAAGATGGAAATATAACATATTATCAGACTGTGGTGACGGCACAGATGCATCACCAGAATGTGTTCCGTTAGAGTGCCATCCAGAACAGTTCCAATGTATAGGTACACAAAAACCATTTGGTGCTACACGTTTGGTTACAATTTTTATCCGTAATCATCGCTCTCCTTTCTTCTTGTCGTTCGAACTTCTTCATGTTCCTATCGGTTTTTGTCATATATCTGGCTATCATTTAGTTTTTCCATTTTGATGCT
The DNA here is from genome assembly GCA_034769895.1 of Magicicada septendecula. Classification (NCBI taxonomy): domain Eukaryota; kingdom Metazoa; phylum Arthropoda; class Insecta; order Hemiptera; family Cicadidae; genus Magicicada; species Magicicada septendecula. The sequence continues at coordinate 502,728,087 of CM068367.1, forward strand.
ATCAGGGCTTCATCTGCCTTCCGTTCTTCCATCTTCTTCTTCTCTTTCTCTTCGGTGTACTTGTGTCCAGTGTTCTCCTGGTCGTTGTTATTACTGATACTTGGTATCTCTTCTACTTCTGTTTGACCGTCATCTGTCTTCTGATTGGGTCCTTCCATTAATTGGCTCCTCTTCTTCCTCAGTTCTCTTATTTCTCTGGCGTACCCTTCGACAATCCGGTCCCATCGTTCTTGGTAGCCTTCCTTTTTCTTAAAATATCTTACCCTTCTTTTGGAAATCTTTGGTTGGAATATTTTATTAGTTATCTTCTTCCTCGTCGTCACATAATTCTCCACCTCGTCCATCATCACGAAGCTCCTTCGGTACTCCTTCCTAAAGATTCCTTCTTCACGGTTGGCAATTGGTATGTTGATCATATTAATTAGACCGCCTCGAGTCATTTCAATTAATTCTTTTGTAACCCTTGTCTTCTTTGGACGTATGGTTCTTCTTTCTTCAATCTTCACCTCTTCCGTTTCTTGAATTATTTGGATCTTCTCTTCTCCCCTCTCTTCAGGCTTTGGACTCACTTGTTCCGAGTTTTTATCTTCGTGTACTTCTTCAACCTCCATTTGATTATCTATTATTAAATCTCTTCTTATCTTCTTAACACTCTCTTTTGTCTCTTCACAACATCTTTTGGTTGTCTCTCCCGATCGCTTATAAACATCATCCACTACCGGGTTTATCGACTCCACGCTCTTCTTGTCATCTTCCTTCATTTTCTTACTCATTTGGTCTAATTTCCCATTGATTTCATTGATTTTGGCTCCTAACTCTGCAGACAAATTCTCCTTCATTATTTCCATCTTCTTTTCCAATAGCTCTTCAGTCTTCTGGTTTATGGATTCTTCAGTCTTCTTAATTGTTTCATTTATTTTACTATTCAAGTCCTCCTTCAGAGATTCTATGTTCTTGCTTAATTCCTCCCTCGTGGACCGGTTTTCCTCCTTCAATGACCGTGTATCTTCCTTCAATGATTCTAAATTCTTGTTGGTCTCCTTGGTGGATTGACTAGTTTCGTCCATTTTCCTTGATAGCGATTGTAATATTTCTAAAATGCTGGCATCCATTGTTGACATTGGTTTCTCAGGTTGGCTTAATCCAGGTTGGATTTCCTGCGGTATGACTTCCGGCTCATATTCCGGTTGCTGAACCTCCTCCGCCGGTTCAGATTGCTTATCTTCAATTTCTAACAATATCTCTTCGACATCCTCTGCTGATGTCGCTTCTTTTTCTTCTAATCTGGCCTCCCTCTCTGCCTCTGCTGCTCGTTTCTTCGAAGTCGACCTCCTGTACATCTTGTTATCTTGGTAATGCACTTGCTGTCTTTTCGTCGAATTAGGTTACGAAATTATTTGTTTAATTACCTAAATTGTTAAGCGTTTTCTTCCTAATTCGCGCTCAGACGTTGGGCGCCACGTTGTAACGTAACCTGTTGTTACAAAACAGATTTCAGTAGATAGAAGTTATTATAAGAAGTGTTGTCCTCAATCAATCCTGCCCCGCGATGGAGCGCCAATCTGTTACAAAACAGATTGCTGTGGATATAGATTTTATTATAAGAAGTGTTGATATACTCTAGTCGAGTACTATTATTGTTTATAATTATTAGATTGTGATTATTAATAAAATTAGTGTGGGTGTTCACTTTTAAGTTTTTTAGTTTAAAAGAGTATTTAACACTTCACTGTCAACCTCCCCACTTACATTTCATTTTAAGGTTTACAAAGCTTTTATTATCAGTTCCTATGAACAATTATTTTACTGTTCTATCTCACATTTCTCTTGGTGGTCTTATGATTATCTATTTTGGGTTACAATCTTGATTAAACTGGTCACACTAATTGTCTGTGCATTTTAACTAGTTAATCTTGGATTCTTCCACTTATAATGGTAACTCATTTTCCTCTGTTATAAACATTCTCACTTGTATTGTCTGTGGCGTTTATTTGGAGTAAAATTGGTTAACTTGTTACAGGTTGTCACACTTATATTAAGTTTTCACTGTTATTGTTTGTGATTACTCAATTATGCTAAACACTGGTTTCTTTATAGTTGATCTTCGAATAATCATTACACTTCTTCCGGTCACTAGTATAGTTCCTTGTATACCTGGTGAATGGTGATTTCTTGTATTGTCCATACATTATCTTCATTCTTCATGTTATGTTTCCTTTGTTCTTCTTCTTCCTTTCTTCTTCTGGTTAATTGTTGTTCACTATCGGTGTTCTCCTGGGTTGTACATTACTTGTGATAATCAATGTTCCCTTATTCTTGTCATATTCTTCAATATTTCTATTCGTGGTTGTCATTGTTCCATAGTATTTTATACTAATAAATAAATTTGTTTGTTTTATCATCATTGCGGTTGTTCTTGAGTTGTCTTTTCTTCATTGTATTAGTTATTTTCGTCGTCTCCCCTCACTGTTTGGACTCTGTTGGCTCCTCTTCATTTTAATGATTATTTTTGTTGTTTCCCCTCACTGTTTGGACTCTGTTGTCTCCTCTTCATTTTAATGATTATTTTTGTTGTTTCCCCTCACTGTTTGGACCTATTGGGCCTGGTTCTAACATATATTGGCTTGTTGTCATTTTCTCTCTCTTTTGTACTCGATGATGCTATATTACTCTTCCTTCTCCTTTGTTGGATTTTTTCAATAATATATCTTTGTAGATGCACACTTTGTCTACATTCTCATGTTCCTTATTTTATGTACTTTGAAATATTTTCATGATCTCCCGTCACTTGACGTAATAATTAGTTATTTTATGTAACTGCCAATTTGGTACGTTACAATATGAACCCTTAAACTAACATGATACATTTATAAAATTCCTTTACATCATTCTGCATACCCTTCTCTTGTTAAGTCTTTTCCAAAAATCAAAATTATTGCCCTGATTCCCATCAGAATTACAACAGACATTTCCCCTTACAATATTACAAATATCTTCCATTACTCAGATTTCATCTAAAATATTTAAATACATTGTTAAAATTCTCTTCAACACATTATCAAAATTTAATCAAATACAATTCATCTATATCTCCCTTCTTCTATAATTCTTAAACATTTCCCCTTTTATCTAAAACTATTCAGAATCATTTAACAGTTATAAAATATTATTATTAACAGAAATTCTATTTATCTGGCACTGTTAATAATAATAATCCCCTTTGTTCTCCTCCACACACACTATTTCCCCCCCTGAACTGTTGCGTTCAGTTGCCTCCACAAGGACTGAGGCGGAAGGAGTGAGTACTTTTTTCTTTTCTCTCACTCCCATCCTTGCTTCAGCGTTACAAAAACTTTCAGGGTAAGTACCCCTACTTGTATTCTTATAATATGCCCCTAAGGTCTACCACCCCTATCTGGGTGAAAATAGCCTGTGTTCAAAATAATCTTAGATTCCCTTATTAAACCCCATTCAATTTCTATGTTTGACCAATTTCAAAGGCAACCAACTGTGGTCAGTTTACAATAATTCTGCCCACAGCTGATTGTCATCCAAAACCACGATCTGGGTTGGTAAGGCCGAGATCGCCCGAAATGTAGGGAATCGCAATTTAAAACATGTGATACATACATACAATTCATGTTTAAATTCCCATACTAATACATAATAAACATAATACATAATAATACACTCATAATTAACATTGTGATTATTACATTAAAATAACCAATTCACATTTAACTTTGATCACAATTTACACGCCTTACATTTTTAAATTTGCATATAAAATTATAAAAATTTTACATTTTAATTTCAATTGAACTTTTATTAATTAGACATCAATTATTTATAATTTATTACCATTTAATTCTTCACAATTCCAAATTTATTATTAACCTTCATGTTACATTATATTTCATTTCTTATTACCTTTCTACTATGAATTTTCTACTTAACCCTTCACATTTTGATCATTGATTAGTCTGGGTGACTCCTGTATTCACTATGCTTTGACTTATTAAAATGGCACTAATATTTATAATCTTACTCCCTTTCTTCCTACTAACAACCACTAACAACCAGATTTACATATTATGACACCAATTTCTCAATTATAAACCCCTTCACTAATTCCATTTAAATCCTCTGGCACCGCTCGTCTTTGTACTAAGATGTGTGTTCCCAACCTGGCCATATACATACCTAACCATTTGTCCCCCAAAATATCGGCAAACACTCCCTTAAACTACTCTATCGCTTGCCACAACGCCGCACGCTGGTCTCTTGCCACGCCGCATGCTGATCACTCCTTACACCACTACCCTTACTACAAAACATCATCATCAATAAATATATTCACCATTCACCTTACTCACCTCTCTACATATAATCACTACTACTGTGTCCCTAAAATATCTAACACCCTCTTTGTGTTTTACTGGTATTTCAAAATTCTTATTTATCTAACTCCCATTAACTTTAATTGACTAACTCAAATGCCTTTATTTTAATAATTATCACCCAGGCTATATCCCTTGTTAACACTTTACATTATTGTGATCATTGACAATTGCATTAGAAAATTCATCCCTCACCTACTAATAACAATACATCTCCATATCCCAATATATTACATGCTTAATCGTTTATTATTCATTAGAATCTCAATCTCATAAAATCATTTAACTTCATTATCAAACTTTCTTTTGTACAACATTAATTAAGTAATTAATCTTCAATTATTTAATTCAATTATTTAAAATTGCATCATTACTTTCATCACTTGTTTAGTCAAAACAAAAAAATGTTAATTGTTATTATTAAATCAATTAAACTATAACTTCCTGTTACATACATGGTTTACATAAAATTACATGTAATACACAACATCACGAATACACAAATACATTGACATTAATACACACAAAAAATATACAATCCAACTTATTATTTTATCATTGACCATAAATCAGTTCATAAACAATCCATTTTAAAACCACTGTCCACGTAATTAAATGTTCATAACACAATAAACACTCTATCCTCCATCACTGAACAACAATCGAATCTTAGGTCTATACAGCTTATTTTTTATTAAATATATTATATTATTATTATCAACATAATATTTATTTAAAGTTTTATATTCTTCCACAATCTCGTTTGAATTAATTGGTTTATTCCATATCAATTTATCATATACCATGTCATCATAGGGTATGGTTCTGTCACCGTTAGTATTATCTGTCCTGATTAGGTAAGTTATAAAGTCATTACTATCGTCATCATTATTATCTACAAATACACCCGTTATTTCACAAGGTAAGTACTCGTTATTATTATTACTTCTCTCTCTACCTAACCTCTCCACAAACTCTCCATAGTTCCTATTTACTTTAAAAACCTCTATCTCTCTCTTTCTCTCACAATACCACTCTCTCTCAATATATTTCTCACCATAACACCAAGCTACACTCTCTCTCTCAAAATATGCAGGGGTCACTAACTCACAATTACTGCACCACCGATGAAGTGCACAAAAAAACCAAGGAACTTTATTTGCAGACCTATCGTCTTCCAAATACTCACGTGAAGCCATTTCTTCACCCCCTACTACAACATTAAGGGAAAATCTACCCCCTGCATCCACTCTACCTGTAAATCCTTTCTACACTCTCTCTCGGATTCATCACACACAAACATCTCATTATCAACTTCTACTCTCTCTACAATTTCGTTATCACTATCAACATCTACACAATCATTTTCTAACACCATATTTTTACTTCTATTATCATTGTTATCACTTGTAAACTCATTATTCAAATCATCATTATTACTACCTAATTCTTTCTTCCTTATTTTTCGTCATATTGTCACCGCTACTCACCTTATTATTCCTTATCTGACTTAATCTCTCGTCTAACCTTTTATTCACTTCGTCAAATTGTTTATCAAAATTATCATTTCGTTTTTTGATCTCATTTTTTACTTCATCAAATTTTACGTTAAAATTATTTTGGATTTCTCTAATTTCACTTTTCTGTTCGTAAAATTTTTCATCAAGTTTACTAAATTTCTCATCAAACTTATTATTCTGTGTATTAAAAAGCATTTGCATCATTTTTATTATTTCCTTATCTTCAGCCCTGTTAGTCGGGACTGGCGTTGAGTGAATAATTCCTTCACTCACGATTTGTGATTCAGTCATGCTCAATTGGCTTCCATCTACAGTGAAGCTGATATTTTCATTATTTTTTGCCATTTTAAAGAAAAAAATTCTATTTCTTTTAAACTGTTACTTTATATCTCTAACATCATAAAAACATAACATAAAAATTATAACATAACCTTCTTACTTACGTACCTTATTTATACATTATTTACTTCAAATAACCATTCTGCTCCTCCCAGTAGGCTGTATTTATATAAATAATTTATATAAAGTCACTGTTCAGAAGCATCATTTGTTATCTTACTTACAAAGTGTTATTTAATCATTTATCGGTTTGTACATAAACACTTGTTGACGTCTGTATAATTCCGACGCCATCTTTAAGGTTTGCCAAATATATATAAAATAGTTACTTACCAGGGTTCTTTTCCAGCGAACAGGAAGGCAGAATAGGATTATTTAGTAAATAAATTAATTATTTGTTCCCAAAAAATCTATTACCTTTTATTACCTTCATCACAATCATACACTGAATTCTCCCATTCAAACCCAAAGCCAACATTATCAGTTCATTCCTGAACCCTCACTCTAACATGATTATTACATTTCTGCTTTTATTAATAAACATAAATATAACTGAAAATTAGATTATTTAATTAATTAACCCACAAACCAGCACCTCTATGTTAACATACTTTTCATCCGCTCATGCACACGCAAATACCCCATACCCTTAGAGATCTCATTTTCTTTTAAATTGACATTATAATGATACATATTTTGGTTTAACCCTTATTAAAATTTTGTTCAAACCACATTTTGTTGCTCCGCTGAATTTTGTCCACGTAGTCCCGTCTCCTTACGTAATTGGCTTCATCTCAGATTTTCTTCTCACTTTTTTATATTCACCACTCTTATCAAAATTGTTAATTAAAACTCAACTTTCACTTCATTTCAATTAATACTGTATCTGTTATACTTTTACATATTTAGATGTTGCAGGTGCCCGTAATTTTTGTTTCGAAACTTATAATTGTGACCGGCCGGCTCACGACGAGTAATTTTATACTGGGCGGATTTTACTGTGTTGAGTTCTTTGTTTCTGCACACTGGGTGAGAAAGACTGCTTCGTACCTGCTTTTCAAGCCGTTCACAGTGGCACACCCATGCGCGAATACGCTCCCCTCGTTGCTAACTTTCACATTCCCAGACTCATTAATGGCTTTTGTGCAACAACAACACCTATGTACGGCTTGGCTTGTTACCGCACTGACTGTAAGGTGTTAAAAAACTGCCCAGCGTTTATGATTCAAATGTTGTTCAGCTGGAGTGGCAATTACATTTTACAAGTATTTAAGAAAAAAATAAACCCCAATAGTTTGTCCCGTTACAGTGTTAAATGAGAAGAAAAGAAAAATAGTTGTATAAAACTAAGATAGGAAGGTAGAAATAAAAATACCTTATTAAATATTAAATAGGCAAAAGCAAATACAATATAATCAAGCCTAGAATATGTAATAATTAATACAGAAGTGACAAATAATAAATTAATAAAAAAAATCTTGATGACCAATGATAACCCAATGATGATATAGTAAATAAATAAACAATATATATGAAATGTAAGGTGAAGTAGGGAACTACATAAGTCGAAAATAATAAACACTAACTATGTAAATAACATAGAATAAAATCATAAAAACAAAAGTGATAGTGACATCAGGGAAATAAACCCCATGTGAATAGAAAAAGTGTAGTGTAAGTGTCCACATTGTGAAGTACTATTTAAATAAGACTATATAAAATATATAGCAAACAATGTTAAAATAGTAGATTAACCAATAAGAATTATTATATTATTAAAACAAGAAACACTAACTAATATATAAATAATAAACATTTTGAAGAATGTGATAAAAGTAATATATTAATGGAAACAGTGAGATTTAGACACTGAATCTTGTTAAGGGAATTTATATTTGTCGATAAAGGTGATTAGTAATGTTAAAAAGTTATAGTTATAAGAGTTTTGTTACTAAATGAACCCTAGTATTAATAAGTTTAAAAAGACAAGTGATGTGGAAATTAGTAAACAATAATAAGTAAAAGATTAGTTTCAGGCATTGGAAAGAAAAATATGTTAGTTATATAAAATGTGTGATGTTCAAAGCACCAATGTTTTTACTAAGTTAGTTTGTTTCTTTATACAATGTTCAATAAACAAGTAAATAGAATTAACCGATATAAGAGGATTGTAAAGAATGTTTAAATAGAAGTATTGAGAAACTAGGCATTAGGCTTAGCAGGAATGAAGGGATTTAGTAAGTTTCAAAACAAAACAGTATAAAAGGGCAATTAAAGTATATGATATGTTTATGTAATTAATTAAGAATATCAGGTACAAAAATGTATAAATAATATTTAGTTTCCAAATAGTTATATAAAGAAATGTCAATAGTAAAAATAAGAAATATGTTATTAATGTACCAAAGGTAGTCATGAGGGGTATCAAATTAATCCTTATCACAAAAGCAAAACAATGATATTATTGAAATTGAGATTACTGCTAGCATAAGGAAGTAATTATAATTTAAAGGATTTTAGTAAAAATTGAACAGAAATAAAATGTTGAATTATAACAATGTTATAAGATATTGACCAATGAGAAATAGTATATCTTGAGGAATTACCATGACAACTAAGTTTGTTACAAGCTTAGGCCATTGAAAATTTAGCATTCCATCATTGAACAGCATAGAGGGTAGATGTATGGAACCCTGGCAGAAGAATAAATCTCAAAATAATTAAATGTAGCAAAATTTTAATGAAGAATTATAAGAAGATAATCTAAATTAACTATAAATCAGTTATTGAATAATTAAAAACAGTTATATAAATATTTTATACCCGAAACGTGAAAACAAAAATAAACCAAGCTAATACCATCAATACTGAAGGAAGAAAGACGATATTCAACTCAACCTGAGGGGAACTTAAAAAGCTTCAAGTCTGATAGAAACAGAACCTGGAAATTCGATCGTTTGAACCCAGATCTTAAACAACACATACAAGAGAGGAACCTTGGACATTTTCCAGAGGAAGACGAGAATCGCAAGAAAAACTGCATTCAAGAGTCGATGAGTATAAACTAAATACGTTACCCCAAAACAAAAAACTTTTAAGTACTGAACAATTTTATATCCAATTCACAAGTCACTAAATAAATTTTTTCAAAGGAGAACTTGACTACATAATCACTTTTTATTAAAACTAATCTATCACTGCATTTCGATTTTAACACTAACTATTTTAAAAAACATAACTTGTCAACAAAATTTAACCTAGAATCGTACTACTTCTCATTTTGCAATAACTTACTTTTACATTATAAAATATCACATATTATGTATTAGATATAAGGAGTATTGTAAATTTATGTGCATTTTTTGTCTGTAAACCAACATTCTGCAGTCCAAAGAACTTTTTTCCCTGAGAGAATAAATTATTGAAACGAAAACTATAAGCCATCACGGCATCTCTGCATGGACTGAGCGATATCAGAACGGACTGCCAACCTCGTAACTTGTAAAAGCCGGAGCTATAATAAATGTATGTTTTGTTCACAGTTGTAATTGACCTGATATTATAAAAAGCAATTAAATAAATCCTCGTACTTGCCAACCACTGTATGTTTGAATTATTTTAAAAAGGTAATAACTGAGTGGGTGATACAAACAACAAAAAATATTTTAGTTAACGAATTCAACTCGACCAGACAGTGAGCACCAATCAGACGGCGAGGCGGAAAATATGAACGGAGCGGCGAGGCATACGGTCGACCAGTAAGTAATGAGACAAAATATAAAACGGCTAGCTACACACTAATAAATAATTTAACCTTCAATAATAATTTAAATAAACACCCAGCAAAACGTCATAGTTACAAAGTGACGATCCCAACAGTGGGGATTAAGGTAAGGACAGATCCGGGAGTACTTCGTTTCTGTGACGAAGCGAACGGAATAACGGGTGACATTCTAACACCCCATAAACGTCTAGTTACAAAGTGACGCATCCAACGTGTGGCAAAACAACAAGCCTGGCAAATAACACATCATTTTATCCTAACACCATAAACGTCTGATTACAATATGCAAACTAACCTTAAACGTATTAAAAAGTACATTTTTACCGTATTCTTACCGTGGGGTGCGTTCCTGTACAGGTTCGTTTGCGGCCGCGTTGTTTTTATATTCTTTTATTAATGTTATTTTATTGTGATATAGTTTATTTATTGTTTTATATAATGTTATGTGTTGTTTTTAATCTTTTAAATATCTAACGAGATGCATATGCATCGAAATGTTTTAACCTAATTCACCAGATGATGACACCAAATGGTGTTGAAACTCGAGTCATCCTAAAAGGATTTTAAGAAACGTCGACAGAAGGTAAATAACCTATTTTATAGTAAAAAGTACATAACATAAAACCTGAAAGAATGAATCGAACATGAGAAAACTGCTGTCCATATTAAAATAAAATTGACAGTTAAACACGTTACCTCTGCTTATGCAAACCACAGACACAAAAATAATACTGCTGACTTAACGAAAACGAAAGTACAACCCCAGACTGAGAAACCACAACTGACCAACCAACGGTTTGTGTACACTCTGACCAATTGTTTGTTTCATGTTTCCGCCCGCACTCACCAAGATCTTTTAGTTTCATTCTAAACACTTGGAAAACATATTTCTTGTTGAATTTTATAAAAGACAGTTCGACTTTGACCTCTGAATTTTCTCCATCTTATCTGGATGTGCCAAGAAAATTTTGGGTTGGCCTGGGCCCACCCTGGCCCACCCATAGTGCTGCCACTGTGTATCCTGTTTAAGTGTTTCAACGGGCCCACCCGTAGCACCTCCACTGAGTATACTGTTGAAGTGTTTCAAACACATGTCCAAAGTATCTAACCCTTGACGGCACACTCCCCACATTTTATCCACATAACTGAGCCATACCGTCGGTTTCAGTTCTGCCATTTCTAGAGCTACTTTTTCAATGTGCTCTATGTACAATTTTGTGGTGAAGAGGAGAACCCATAGCTGCTCCATCTGTCTGCTCATAAAACCTTCCATAATACAAGAAGTATACTGAATTCAGACAAGCCTGTACGATCTGTTTTTACAGTCCCATAGTCTGTGGTATAAGCACTTTGGTAAACAAAGATTCTACAATAAAACTCACAATTAAGTCCACCTGCCTTCGACTTTACAATCTGTACGAAGTGTCTTGAATCATTTATGTAAAGAGCTGGTTTTGATCATATGTACTGCCAGCTGTTCTGCTATAAACTTTACCCCTTGGTAAGTTGCTGAGTTCGTGGAACTGACTACTGGTCTCATCGGTATATCTTCCTTGTTTGGCAGTCTGTACAATCTTGATGGTCCTGGTTCAGAAATTACAAGAAACTTCTTACGTCCTGTATGTCCAGAGCTGTCTTTATTAATCTTGACACCATCTCCTATATTCTTCTGGTGGGGTTCTGAACCTGTTTCTAAGGCTTCCAGTATCCATGACATCTCTCTTTGTATTGTAGCTTACTGATAATAACTGTTGCACTTCCCTTCTTGGCTGGGAGAATGATGCATGAGTTATCCGTCCTAATTTCCTAAGCATCTCTTTTTTTCTCTGGATAAGTTATCCTTTGGTAGTCTCACCTTCCTCAACATGACGACTACATCCTGATGTACCTCCTCCACAATCGTTTTTGGTAAACTTCTCTCTGTATCTTCAACAGCATGTACAATTTTTTTTAATGGGTATCTACCATGGTGCATCAGCATAGCCTAAGTTCCTGCTAAGCAACAATAATGTGGGCTGGTCGATTTGCTGGTTTGATAAGTTGACAACACATTGGTTCTGCAGCTCAACAACAGCTCCTTCCCCTCAGTATTTCCTTCTGCTATTTTAAATCCACTCTGACTGCAAATTATTCCAGTCATGCTCTTTCCCTTTATGCTCTGTCTCAGTCGAGCTACTAGGATGTTTCATCTAGTATGAGTGAAACATTTGGTTTTAAGAGAAATAAAACAATGTACTGTATGTTGAAGTTAAAAGCAGTGTTGTTGTTAATGAAAACCCCAACAGTTTGCAAGCAAGATTCTGTTGAATATACTTTTACTTTTTAACATTAAAATTGTTTAATGATACAAATAAAGTGTACTTTCTACAGAACTTGCATATGTATACTTCATAATATTCAGCATTTATTTAAATGGAACTGAAAGAAAATATAATTACTGATTATATTAATATATACAATAAACTACTTATACACTTATAAACTGCGTACACAATTTTGTCTACCTAATAGTATACGTGGGAACGCACATAAACAGAGTATACTTAAGTTACATATGAATATTTAGTTTCCCTTACAGTGTAGTTTGGTGACAGGGTTATGGATAATAAAAATAATAATAGTTATTTACTTAACTAATAGTTATTTAGTAATTTACTTAATCAGTAACTCTTTACACTTAAAATTTAATTTTTTATGGAAGCTTTGTAAAACTAAAATTGACCCCATACCGAAAACGATATACTTGCTGCCCTCACTTTCATATAAAAAAATTGTCATGTATATGAGAAAAAATAAATAAAAATTTACATATCATACACAAAATCTGAAACACTCACTCTTCGGGAAAATCAATAGGTGGCATGGTTGTCTTAGCATTAAGTTTTTCTATCAATGCTTCCTTCCATTTTAGTCTTTGTATTTGCCAAGTACCAAGCCCAAATGCTGCTATTGGAACGATCTAAAAAAAAAATGGAAATTTTTTCATTCACTTTAATGAACTAAACAAAACAAAAATAATAAAATTAACTAGTATTAGTAAATGGTGAGGTTTTGGAGAATTAGCAAATATAATTCTTCATTTAAAAAGAATACAATAATTTACTTTCAAATACACTAACGCAATTTAATACAATAATGATTTAGTAATACACTCACCTTCTTAGTGATAAAATAAGCGTGAAACCCTTCACTTACAATACCATCACATACAATGTTAAAGAAAATTTTGTAAGTTTATAATACTGGCTGACATTACTTTCATAAAAATCTGAAGTTCATGAACATTCTAAACATAAGTTAAGATAACATATATGAGATAATATACCAAATTTTCAGTAATCTTAAGTTTATAGTTCACAGGCCAATTCTGACAGTTATTTGTGTGTACAGAATACAGAATATATTGTGTGACTATATATATATTGTAATGTAACAGATTTGAGGTCCCCCACGTTACATAAAAATTAAGTAACTATGGTCAAGAACCATACTCCAATATTAAGGTTACTCAGTAATTAGTACATCTGAGATGTACATAAAGTTAAGAGATGTAATAAATAATGTTAAGTATAAAATACTATCCCAATTAATGGTTAATGTGTTACAAATTGTACTTGTTTTTATGCTGTAGCATGGTAGTGTTTACAGGATATTTATTTTATGTTTTGTGTATAATAAGAGGGAACTGTTGTTTTATAGAAGTACTTAATCAGTGGTACTCCTTTTATTTATGTTAAAATTGTCTTTAGACAATTAAGTATAAATACCTGTGTTAGGTATTATATTATGTTAAATGTATTGACTAAAATTGATTAATGAAGTTGTTCTGAATTAATGTTTGTAAACTTGGCCAGGATGGCAATAAGTGTTTAAAAGTTGACAAGTAGTTCTTATAATTATGTTGTAAAATAATGAAGGGTTCCAGTATGAATTAATTAATAGAATAAAGTAAAACCCGGAAATTAAAATTAATGTAAATAACCATGAACCAGTAACTATTTGTATAGTAGGTCAGGTAAAGAAAATTAAGTTAAAAACCAAACAATATTATAACAGTTGTAAGAAAACCTATAGGCCTAAATTTAATATTTGTAAAAGGAAATTAATACCCTTTTAATAAGTCCAGTCCAATGAAACTATGGTAAAATATATACGGTTTAATAAGGTAGGTTGGGTGAGAGTTTTAGGTAATTTGGTATAATTCCAAGCATGGAGTATTTTATTAAAAAAAGAGTAGTAATGTTTTATAATTCTGGCTCTAGGATATCAAATATCATCCAATGACAGAAAGTAGTGGTTGTTAGGGTAACTAAAATGTAAAAAATCTTGTTGATTTTCAATCATTCGTTTCGATTGTGCTATTGAGTTCAGATGAGGAGACACTTTTAAAAGGAATGACACAAATTGAAAAAAATGAATCTAAATTAATAAATTAAAATTGAAAAACTAATCCTATGATACAACTGATGAATTATAAAATAAATTAGACTTCAAAATTATAACCAAATACCTCTAAAAAGGTCGAGAATTCCTTACTTCACTCATCAAGATAATTCCGTTGGATTTAGTATTAAACCCGATTTCCCATGTAATCAGGAGACTAACTGAGGGAAGCAAAAGGCCTAAACTAACGGAATTATAGAAAAAATATATGAAGACCTCGTTTCTGAAGAAATAACCTTCACTTTCAAGAAGAAGCTATAATACGACTTCAATTCCACCGGGACTGACAACCACCAGGATCGTAAGAGAAGAACGAAGGTCAGAAGAGTTCCTGGGGCTTTCCAGTACATCACACCGTCAATTTTATTAAGGATCGGAACACTATTTCTGGATGAAAGTAATCTAATTTGTCAATCTTCAACTGTTTGCTGAAGTACAATGCCACTTTGAGAGTCATCAACCCGGTAAAACCAGCTTATTTATAATTTCAGTATATTAAGAACTAATAACATTCTGTAATACTAAAGTAACCTTAATTTTGCATTACCTGGCCTTACTAATCGTAATCACACGTACCCTGGGATAAGAGATATTTAATATTATAGTTAATTTGTATAAACCAAAAGGAACTTGGTCAACTGACGATCGATCTGCCATTGTATAATCGATATAATGATATTATCATCTTGAAGAGAACTGTTAGTTTGAATTAAAGTACAAAATCAATAAAGAATCTTTCTTGTATATGATGATGTTTTATGTTATTGTAGAATAGGTATTATATGTTGTGGGTGGAGTAATTTACAGGTAAAAGGGTGAATAAAATCCGGTGAACCAGTTAACCTAGACGCAAGCCAATTACAAATACCAGCGCTAATTGTCAACAGCTGGCGGAACGTGAGATCGCCGAACTAGCGTGTTTCCAGCACAATTTTTGAATTCAATTACACAATACGGAGTGACTAGGGTTGGCAAGAATTCTTAATACATTAAGTCAATACCTGAAGTATATCATTAATATTGCGTAACTATTGAATAATTAGGTAAACCTGTATTATAGTACACTTAAAAGTTAAAATAACATAATAACAAATATATTGTTCTATTAAATTTGAGTTGCAGGAGGTCCACTATAAGACTACATAAATAATATTTATAAATAACAGATTGATTAAACCCACGTAACAACATCTTATTTGTTACAAATTGGCGAACCCAACAGTGGGGCTTTCAAACATACTCGAATATAATTAATAACGTAACAATATGTTATTTGTTACAATATATACAGCGGCACTGGGCTAATAACGGAAATCTCATTTGGTACTTTGATTGTATGTTTTTCCATGTTGTTTATGTTTCTTATAAATATAATGACAACAGTTAAAATTCCACCAACTGTGTTTACATATTCAGTGAACATCACAGTCAACAGATATACTTCATGTACCTTTTACTTTATGATATGACACTGTATAATAACACTGGATTGCAGGCTGTGTGTACTGAATTCGGTCCGCTCAACTCTACGCTCGCCCCACCACATCAAGGCAAAAGCCACTTCGCCTGCATACACACAGTGTTATCTTAACGTTAGTTTAACCGCTTTGATCATCCCATAAAACGTCTTGTTATGAAAATTGTGTATTTTATATCAATCAGATTAAATGGAACACTTCATACTAATTTAAAAATAATGTAAATATAAATTTAATTTCTGTTGTTCATAATAGAATTTTGTACATTTTTTTTCCGTCGGTGCTGATCTATGAACAACAAACAAGATACCGGTAACATTAAAGTTATGCATATATATTTTTGCTAATTATACCGGTTTGTTAGGATATAATAATTACCTCTTTTTTGTAATAGTTTTTTTTTTTCAATAAAATAAAGGAACTGACTAACCAAGAATAGTAATGAAAACAAAATTGTTTATTATATAGTTTTACATTTTTTACATTGATGATTATTTACAAAAAATCTTAGTTTACAGCCTATCAGCATTTAATTACAGCATATCTTACTATTTCCAATCAAAATATATTAGAAATTTAATTAAGACCACTAATTTAACTAAGTTGTGTTAGTGGTTATAATCACAAACAGAATTGTCACTGTTGCACACCACTATAGAAAAATTATTCTGATATTGCTTTCAAGCTTCACAACCTGGTTATTTCCGATCTGACGATGAGCTGTCAAGCTTGAAAGCGCTAATCGGAATAATTTTTTTATAGTGGTGTGCAACAGTGACAATTCTGTTCAAAATATATTAAATATCTTATAAAACTTCAGGATCTTAGATTATGAATAGCATATTGCAATGCTGGGCTAAACATTGCTAAATAAAACTAACTTATTTAATTTTTGACGCACACAAAGTTTTAACAAGATAGCTGATGATGTCTTTTCTTTTGCTATACTAAATATACAATTTTGTTAAATAAACTACCTACTAACATTACTAACCTGATTTCGTGAGTGTATTCACCATAATCATCGTTAGAAGTATGGCCTTTAAATATGTTATTACAAAAAGGTTGTACACGCTAATATAATAATCTTTTTTGTATGTAAATTGTGTTTCTCAATGTTTTATTTATTGTTCGAAAGGGAGTACATAAATTTTACTACCCTGATTACGTCTGAGGAAGACCTGACCGAATTTCCTTTTGAAATATAATGAACAAAATGGGTGTAAGGGCTAAGGTTGCTGTCATTGGCTATCAGCAGTCTTACACATTCTTCACATTTCAACTTAGAACTAATTTTTCTGACAATGACACTAGACAAGTAGAAAAGAATACTATCTTTATAACAAGAGTTTTTCCAGCAGAATTTAATGTTTTCAATGTCTTCTTCACAGATGTTGACTGAGTTTAGGTCCACTGTTTCTTCTGCTTCTGCAAAACTCATAAGAGAGTTTAGAAATGTCTTGTCAAAGCTCAAACAGTTGCTTCTGTCAGAGGTTTTAATGCTGTTCCTGAATATAAGTTTCCTCAAGGCCCATTGAAATTGCTTGACATTAGGATTGTTAGTATGGCCCCCTCGAGATCGTTAAACAGGAAAATAACAGGTCCAAATGATCTTGAGAAAACTTGTAAGTCAAAATGTACTTGAATTGTAAATCATTTAATAATCTGTTTGACAGAATCTTTATTGAGTTTATATTTGTAATAAAAACACGAGCAAAAATGTTTTCTTGGGTTCCTATGAACCTGAATACTTTCAATTTTTAATGTCGTTAAATACGCCAAAAAATTATGTAACATTTTATTGTCATTTTCTAAATTCTTCTTCTTTATTTGCTGTTTGAAGTGCTGCTCAAATGGGTCCCTGCTATTAAAATAATCGAATAGTCTGTCTACAACTATAACTATAACAATAATCAAAATTACATACAATTACATAATCAAAATTACATAACAGTTTTGCTAACAAACACGGACAAAATTTCCGAACTGAATTAAGTATGTAGTTAAGAAAACACGGAAGCACGGCTGCATACAATGTGTAAACTTGTGCTCAGTGATGCCTTCTTGCCTTGTTGTGGTGAGGAGCTGCTGCTTACCCGGCGGACCGTTTTTTGCGCTTTCACTCCCACCTAGCGCGGTATCCAGTGTTATTATACATCGACGGATATGACTAATTATAATGATAATTAGCATCCATCAAAATAAAATGACCCTATATTAGTTTAACATATCTACCCTGACCTACTGTGTCCAGAACTACATTGAAGATACATAAAGGACAAGCCTGACATGTCATCAGCAAGAAGTTTTTTTCTATTAACAAAAATGGTATAAGAACTTCATTTTTTAATTATATGGTCATGAGGATACCGATTGTGATTCAAAGTAAGGTTATATTATTCTCAATTATGCAATACTGATAATCTATAAATTATTAATGCTACACTGACAAAGTTCCAGGGTGTCTTGCAACCAGTGTTATTATGCTATCAAGATTTTAGTCTGATGAGTTCCAGGCTCTTAAAAGTGGTTGGTGGAAAATGAATTATGATGCTACATAATATTTCAACATATTTCATTGCTCAGAAAGATGATGAAGGATACATCATGGCTATATGCATTTGGCATACCATGGAAATGCAAATTTTATAACAGCGCTGCAGCAAGCCCCTGAGGAGCAGCTCTGTTCTTGTCCCTGGAGTACATTGAAGTGGGTACTTAAAATCATGCTGGCATAAGCAATACATCTGTTAAGCAATCACCGCATTTTGTTACCAGGACTGCAGGTATCAGAAGGAGATTAATCATTACACTGTCCTTAACAACTGGTATTCAACAACATTACAAGGGAAACACTATTAGTGATGAGAATTATGCTTCAGGATATGCAGTATGGTCCGAAATGCAAACTCCTGGACCAGAAGGCAAATGACACTTGTCCATTGGAATTAATTTCAAATATACTGTATCTGAAGTCACACACCTAAAATTTTTCCAATGCAAAGTTTCAACTCATTAGAAGTAAATCACATATTTTAAATCTAAAAAAGATGGCTAAATGTTGTTCCAACATGTCCTGGTTGAAAAAGGCACTGTGAGTAGTAGTAATAGGTATACCATATGATTGACAACTTTCTGTATGATATACTGTGATTCTCTCTGGTTTCTGTATCTTAGGCATCTTATCTTTCTTCTCAAACAACTCTTATCATTTTAGCTAGTTTGGGCTGCAAGTCTGCAATATTGTTTTGTAATCACACAGTGTTATTGTCTATAGCAGAGGCTACACCAACTACTCTCCAGCTTTTAAACTAACAATCATAAGTCTTTAAGTTAAACGTTTTACTAACCATATCTGTTACTTCAAACCTCTCATCAATAGACAATGTAGTATCACTTGTCTAATTCCTCACCGAACCAATCAAATTTTGAACAGTGATTTCCAACTTTACAAATGCATAACCAAATTTACAAAATGTTACATACCCCTCTTATAATTTTTTATTCTATAAAAATATTTTCAATATTATGTAAAAAATCTTCATTGTTTGAGAAACATCTAGATGCCACTCTGTGCAACTGAACCTGTCCATTAGCTCAGTCTGTTGCAAGATGGCGTCCGCTCAACAAAAAGGGTTTTGTGTTTAGCAAGACTGAGTCCATGATTACAGTCCAGCATGCTTTTCATAAGTGTTTTGGGATTGATCCGCCATTGCCAAAAAACATCGGTTGTTGATATCACCAATTTGAAGAAACAGGATGTTTGTGAAAGGGTAAGTGTTCATGTTGACCTTGCACTTCTAATGAAAATGTACAAAACATTCAACAACCGTTTGAGAGAAGCCCTGGAAAGTCTACTCACCATGCCAGTAGAGAACTTACAATTCCTCACATGACTGTCTGGCGTGTGTTATGGTGACGTTTGGTCTATACAACCATACCAATTACAACAGTGGAAGCTCTTTATGTTGTTGATAAAAGAAACCCGTTGAGTTTTGCAATGATCTCTTAACAGATATGGAAGACGACATAGTTTTACACAGTTGATTTTTAGTGATGAAGCTACATTTCATGTTAGTGGTGAAGTTAACCGTCATAATATACGGTATGAAATTATAGTATGAGACTCCAGAATCCTCAGGAAATTGCAGAGTATGAGCGAGATTCACCAAAAGTGAACGTTTTTTGTCCAATTTCTCAAACAAAGATTTATGGGCCATTCTTTTTTGAGTAAAACACAGTGATGGGATTGAATTATCTTGAAATGCTGCAGACCTGGCTTTTTCCACAACTTCATGAGGACTCTGATGATTTCATATTCCAACAAGATGGAGCCCTGCCACACTGGCACAACAACGTACAGCGATTCCTGAATGACACACTACCTCAACACTGGATAGGATGCATGGGACCCCGAGACACTGCCCTACACTCTTGGCCTCCAAGATCTCCAGACATTACCCCATGGGTCAATCCATTTCAAGTGATCCAGCATTAGTTGCCTCACCATCTCAGAAAAAATTCATATTTTGTATGTGAATTCCCTTATGTTTTAGGTAGTTCAAAAAAAAGTTTTATATTGTATTGTATCCTGTTCACAAATGCCGGCCATTTTTTTTACACCCTCTTAAAAATTGAAATTTTGAATGTTATCCAAATTTTCAACTGTAATATCTCTGTTGGGGGACCTGATAAAAATATGAAAATTGCATACATAACAGGCCTCTCTGGTAAACTTCAGTATAAATTTCAACTCTGAGTTTCAACTCAAAGTAGGTACAAAATAATTGTGAATTTAAGCAAAAGATGCTTGATTTCCACATCCAGGATAAGTGGATAAGAGTAATAATTCAATTATTTAAACATATCAATCTAAGATGACTATATTTGATAATAATACAGGATATGTATTAAATTGTTCGTTGTAAAACGCACGTAATAGCGTAGTTAAATTTAAAGACAACAAATTACAAAATCTTCAAAAACGGAATGAAAACAGCAATCAAGTAAAATGAAGTAACTTTTTCCCTGAACTATTAATAATTAATAACTATACAATGTCTTCTCACTTTAATAGTTTAATGTTCATTTAACAGCTGTGAGATTTCTTCACAAAGTTTGGTGTAATGTTAAAAGTGTGCCCAGTGACAGTGGTCAATTCCAGGGGAGTCAGCTTTCTCAATACTTTTTGATTGGGACCCAGACTTGGTCCTTTTTTTTGAATGAAGTGCTTGGCCCTGGTGGATGATAAAATATAACATGTACATCTTTGTTTCGATCATCTATGTTGTTCACTTCCGCGCCACTGACCATCATAAATACATGCAATTGTGTCTTTATTTTGAAGTGTCGACAGTACAGCATTTGAAACTTGATGAAGTTCACTATGAGATGATGATGATGTGTTCTGGCATTTTATCACACTTTCTGATTGTGGTATAAAACAATGAAAGGCTGTAGTGCCTTTCATTTTCTGACAAGTGTTGACAAGGAAGGCAACACACAGTGCAGGCACAGACTTGCAGATGCTTGAGGAGCCTGTGTAATCTTGAACCTCATCTAAAGAGAATTTGGACTCACTGGGACCATTAACTAACAAATAACAAATAACTATTCACAGTATAAATTGTGTGTGTTTTTTTTATTTACTCATTTACTTTGTTGACTTTCAATATCATGTTTATTCACTTTATTGAATTCAATCTTTATTCACTTTATCATGTTTATTCAATAAAACTGAATTGGTTTTCAATTTATTAAAAAAAATGTATATAGACTAACTTAGTGTTTATTGATTAACTTAATTTATGCTTCTTTTTTAATAATGAATTTATTTATTATCTTTTATAAAATATTTTTAATATTTAGCCGGTTTAGGTCCTGACGCTACGATAAAGTTATTTTGATTTACAGATAACTTTGTATCTAAAGTAATTCAAAATTATATATTACGCAGCCTACATGTTTATTTATAATAAAGCAATTATTATTTATTTTAAAGAAATGTTGTTTTATTAGTTTAAAATGTCTTAGAAATAATGGAATTACTCCTTATACCCACTTATCCGGGATATGGAAATCGAGCAGTTTTCCCTTAAATTCACAATTTTTTTATATCTACTTTGAGTTGAATCTCAAAGATGGAATTTGTACTGAAGTTTGGTACCATAGAGACCTTTTATGTGTGCTATTTTCAGAGTTTTATCTGGTCCCCCAACTGAGATATTATACCTGAAACTTTTGAAAAAATTCAAAATTTCAATTTTTAAGAGGGTGTGATTTGTAAAGGGTAAGCTACTTACCATTGATATTTTATATAAAGTACCTACACTCTTATATAGAAAAGTACAGAAAAAATTAAGGCTGAGATCTGTTCCTTCTTTGAGAAATTACACTCCGAAAATCTAATTTTGTTCATTTGCGTTTGATAATTTTGACTAAAAAGATTACCTGAACAAAACATATTAGGTAGGTAAATAGGACTTTTATTTGTAGGCCAGAATGTACTGAATCCAATTCAGTTGATTTGAAAAGCCTAGGACAACCCAGTGCTGAGTAATTTAGAAATCTGTAAATGTCTACAAACGCGAAAAATGGTGTGTGGCCTAAAACAAAAATGGCCGCCATTTGTGAACTGGATACAATAAAAATACAAGTTTTTTCTGAGATGGTGAGGCTACACTGTGGTGCTGGACCACTTAAAATGAATTGATCCCCATGCAACTTCTTCTTGTGTGGATATGTGAAAGACTGTGTTTTTGTTCCACCATTAGTTCGTGACCTAGATGAGCTCAAAAACAGGAGATCAGCACCAGTAGCTTCAGTCGAAGATTTTACCTTGCAAAAAGTGTGGGATTAATTTAGCTATCGTCTTGATGTTGTCCATGCAGCTGGTGGAGGACACATACAGCATCTGTAATAATGGTGCTGAAATTTTATGATTTGTGAGTATTTTTTACTTTGTTCCATTATTGTAACGAGTTTTCATCAATAAATATAACTACTTAAAATTGGGTCATTCTTTTTGAAACATCTTGTATTTCTTGTTTACAAATGTGCTTTGTCTTCAATAACTTTGTACAGCTCTGTGTTAAAATACAATCTCACAAACACAAACCTAAGTACCCATTTATAGCAGAAACTGATGCTTCCTAATCAGTGACATTATGTTGGTGTATGGGCTGTTATCATCAACAAACTATGACACTTTGTTCATTTCTTTGTTTTGTAATTGCTGCTTAAATCATCAGGCTTATACCGTTACTGCCTTCAAGTTTTTTGTTCATAACCTTTTGTTATGTTCATCTGTAATGGTTACTTTTAAATAACTGTTTGGAGGTTTAATCGATTGTGACAAACCTTCTTTCCTTATAAATTATCCATATTTTCTTTTGTTTTTCTGAAAGCTAACATCATGTTTACAAAAGTAATAAAATCTGTTTAGTGCTTATGAAAAACTAATAAAGCATAAAAAAATTATCATAAAATCTCTATGAAACAACTCTGAAGAATTATGTCTAAAAATGAAGCAAATATTTTACTCAAGTCAATATAATAAGTAGTCACAATGGTCTCAGAATCAGTACACATAGTGAACTAATGACCCCGACAGTTTTTTATATTATGTCCTAACAGGTTCAAAAAAAATTAAAAACTTTGTCTGGACTCATTGCTATCTCCGTAACGTGCAACCTAAATGCAATAATAATATATAATATATAGTTAACTGCAATAAGAAGCATGAATGATGTTTACTTACAAGCAAACATAGATTTCCTCCTGTCACTGGTGGTTTACCTCTTTTCTCTAGAGTTGGGAATATGTTTGGCTTTGTGTCCGAACCCACATTACTTTGTAATCTTATGACCATCAATCGAGTATCACGGGTCATGTTCTGTAAAACGAAAACTGTGTAGATTAATATAAAACAATTCATAATTCACAATTTAACAATTTGTCAACTACAGTTTAGTACCGGTAGTAGCCTACTTTCTTTTTTACACTAACTTTTACTCTGTAATATACTGTCCTACTCCACAAATTTCTAACACATTATTTAGAAACAAATCTGAAGATGTCATATGGAACCTTCCATCATCAATATTTCAGTCTTCTTGATAACAAATAAGTCTTGAAATTTATCACGAAATTTCATAGTGTACATGTAATATACAACATTTTTCCTAGTTTTTTTAGTTTCAATTTATTGAATTTGAGAAACATCATCACAAACATTTAAATTACTTTTATAAAAAACAATAGGTAACATTTAATAACAACTATTATTGATTAAGAAGTAACTATACTGAACAATTCAAAAAGAGAATTATGATTATTTGAATTGGTTTAATTTTGACTTGTTTTGATAATGAAAAGATTTTTGTTTTGTACCTGATTCCTCTAAATTACCCAATACACATAAATAAATTAAGGGAAATATTCCACGGATGTACTCTCTCTCTCTCTCTCTCTCTCTCTCTCTCTCTCTCTCTCTCTCTCTCTCTCTCACACACACACACACACACACACACACACACACACACACACACACACACACACACACACACACACACACACACACTAGTAGATGTAGCGAAAATAATACAGAGGAATTAGAAAAATACTGTTACGGATTACTCTTTTGTCAGTAAATGTGGTCTGAATGTAGTGTACATGTGAGGAAGAAAAAAGATAAAATTCTTAGAGTTTTGTGAAAAGCAGAAATTCTTTCATAACTAATTTATAAAAACCATTACCTTGAGCTGGTAATGAGATTTTCATTTAAGTGTGTTGTAGTGTGTCATTAAAATAGTTTCATGAAGGTTTCAATTGCTGCAAACTTAATAACTTTTTAAAATAACTTATTCAAGCTGAAAAAATGTGGAGTAAAAGCATGCAAGTAGTCAAGATAAGCTATGTGGATCTTCTGAGAAGATGCGTTCATAAAGGCTCCACAATTATGAAACATGGGGAAGAAGTCATAATGAATGCTTACAAATATTTTGACAGTGAAAACGAAAATATTAAAACAGCTGACAAGCCTTTTATACCTTACAGTAAAGTAGTGCAGCGCACAACATAAACTTTAGAGTAAGCAAATCAACAGTAAAGCAAGTTTGTACATTCTTGTATATGTTTGTTCATACATTTGTAACTACAGTAATATGATAGATCAGTATTTAGACCCAAAACACGAGTAGTAACATTGTTTCAAACGCTACTGGGCATAAGCTTGAAAAAGACCTATTCCCTAGCATACACGAGTGTAGTTTGCCTCCAATGACATATTAATTTTTTGGTTACACATATCTGTCGATTCAAAAATTACTAACAGTTATACATTGCTGACATTATTTGAAATTACTTGTAATAAATAGATTGGTTAAAATGAATGAAAATTTGGATAACAGTAAAAAAACTGTTAATATTGTGTAACATACTTCAGGTACACAAACAAAATTTTCACATGTAACTGAGAACATAGGTACAAATCACAATCTGACAAGAAGTTTATTTTCTGATGCATAGTTTTTTCACAGTAGCTCAACAACTGATACTTGTATCAGAAGTTACAGAAAACCTTGACTTTTTTCAGTAAAGTAACTATAAAGTTACTTTTTTTGACTTACACTATAAAGTAACAAAAACCAGCAAAAATATGAAGCTACATGGTTAAGTAGAGAAATAAATGAGGATTACAGTTGTGTATTTATTTTTTATCCTAGATATTGTAAAAGTTACAAGTTCTAATGTCAGGGATCTTCTGTGTTTGAACAGAGTACACCTGGAAGGCCTTCATGCACAGAGAAAGGGATTCTACTTCTGGTCATTAAAAGAAATGACAAAGTAACAAGAACAAGTGCTTCTTTACATACACTTAGGCCTACTGAGTAAGTGAAGCAGGGCCAAACCATAACCTCATGGTGCAACCAATCACCACACATTTTGCGGGTGAAAGAGCATCCTCTCACTACTCATTTCCTGACACCCTTGAATTATTCCAAATAACTTATTCAAGTTGTACACAGCCTGTGCGTCTACAGCTTTAAGATTCAGTGTGATAAAACCATGGAACTCATATATATTAACAAGGAGAAAGAAAAGGCTGTTACCTGTCATCTGTGTTACGGTACTCAATTTATAAGCGGATGTCATGATTAAGACAGGAAGACAAAAGTGCCAAAAGGCATCAAACTTTGACACAAAAGTCTACTACCATACCATTCCCCAATGACCAAGCTATAACAGCTAGCTCATAAGATGATATAAATTGAGCCATCCATCATCTGAGCATCTTAGAAAAGGAAAACAGCTCTAAACTTCCTATAACAAAGCTAATAGCCTTTTTGAGTAAAGCCATAATTCTGGTTGAAGATACTGTCCACAGTTAAACCACCTGTTGGAGAAACTGTTAGAGCATACTGTTGAAGAAAACACCACTCTAGATCACGTAACAAATTTTAAATATCTTTAAGAGACACAACATTTGAATATGATCATGGTGACGACAATGACAACGATGACAACAACAACGACACTGATAACAATACCAATTAACTAACAACAGTCCAATTAAAAAACCATTATATTTTACTTTATTCACATGTAATATGGAAGCCCAAATTCCAGTAAAATAAATAATTATTAGTATACGACTTACTGTTAATGTACGTTATACTGGTTAATATAATATAACTGTCAGATGGTTTTAATATAATCAGAAAATGAGTAAACCACTGTTTAAGGTAATGAATGTTCATTAGGCAAGCTGATTTAATAACTGCTCCATGATTGCTTATCGCTGTATATACACAGTTCAATCAGAGAGGCTAGCTAGCACCCAATATTAACGTAAGAAGTTAACTGCCCTTTTTAACATAAAAGTAATAATCTTACAATTGCTTTGTACAGGAAGCAAACCTATATTACAACAAATATCTAAGGGTAAAAAATTAAATGGCATGTGCCGGCACACTACTCACAATATCTGTAAGAAGTAATTTTGTTTAGTTACAGAAAAGTAAATAGCACAGAACTTTTATATAATACAACACAAGAGCTAGATTTTTCTTTCATTAATCAAAAGTACGCTGACTATTATTTTGTAAGTAAAAATAGAATTACTTGAACAAGAGGGATATTAACATCGTACGTAAGCGTATATTTATATACCTTGACATTCGATTTCTTTACAGGTAACGGTCCAGATAGTTTGAAAGTATATCTAATTTCCTTACATAACTTCCACATAATTTACGATCTTTATTCTGACATGAATACAATAAAAAATTAAAAAAACTTAAATGTTAACCTAACTTTTAAATAAAGTACACCTGTAGGGACTCGATTTATCGATATAATTCTTTGCACTAATTGCTATACTTACTTTACTTTAATATACTTTAATATAATGTAATATTAAAAAAATTCGTTAGGATATTGCAAACAGGTTACAAATAGAATAATTATAATTAATTAAAATATCTATAACACCATACTATTGTTAATTATGTATATAAATATGTTAATGAATATATTGTATACACTCGTTTCATGTAACCATATAACTAAATAAAACTCAGTGAAAAGAAAAAAACAAAAATCGGGTCATAGTTTGTTCAGATTTTGATCTGAGAAAAGATTAAAACGTTAGTTTCTCGGAGAAATAGAGTGATGTTGACTGTTAAAAAACAATCAAACAGGCTTAGGATGTCAATTTCATCGTGCGAATGTTGAGGTTTGTGTTTGTGTTGTGTGCTGACAGTTGTGTTTAGTTTTGTGGACTTTAGTTGTAGTTCTGGTTTGACTGGTGAAAATGGCGGCTTTCAAATTTACTCATGCAGTAGTGTGTCGTGTTCCCAATTCTTTGAGAGGACAAGGAGATATAAATTTTGAAGAAGCTAGAAAACAACATGAATCCTACGTTCGTTTGCTACGGAACATTGGTATAGATGTAATCGAATTGCCACCTGATGAAGCTCTACCAGAATGTGTTTTTGTAGAGGATACAGCAGTTATTTGCAATGGAACTGCACTTATTACAAGACCAGGAAACCCAGCAAGGATAAAAGAGGTAAAGCTACAGTTATGTAGAAAATATGGTGTGGTTAATGTAGACACCTGCACAGGTCATTCGATAAGGTTAGAAAGGTGTGGTTAGAATTCACAGATACGAGAGAAGTTTTTATGTATATGTTTTATTTAATATAAATTTAGTGTTTATAATCAGTGAATAGAACAAAATTTTTCTTGGATTTTGTTATCTACGTCGTTTCGAGTATACATTTAGTAAAAAATATTTTTATCTAAATATTAGTGTTCCGTAGTTGGGAATAGTGCATTAGGTACATTTTTAAAGGACACCTAAAGAATAACAGGATATAAAATGAATAAATTCAGCAACAATCAAAACCCTAGTATAGTAAATGCTGTATGTTATTTGCTCTTTTTTTTGTCAGTAACCCTACCCTATTATTCGGTAGATCAGCAGGCAAGCCCTAGGGATGCGACATCGACAACAAAACATCGATGTTCAATATTAAAACATCGATGTTAATAAAACATCGCCCAAAAAGCATCAATGTTTTTAAACATCGGTGTTTGTAAACTTCCATTTTTTTAAACTGGTTTAGTAACCTCTAACATTAATGTTAGCTCGACGGGGAGGGGGGGGTAATTTTACTCATTGATTGGGCTGTCACAAATGACAAAAACTTGGTTGCTAGAGTCAGCGCAAATCACAAAATTTCCATGATGCATTTTTATCACTTTTCCCATAGCTCAGAAAATTGAAGAAGAAATTATTGCTATAAAAAAATTGATAGGGCCAAAGTCATAAAGAACTTGTCTAGCATCCAAATTCCTACAGATAATCCTGAGATTGACCACTGTTCATCAATTTATGTGAATTTGAGGGAAGCATTAAAAAAAGGTATATCTGAAAAAATAATAAAAATTTTTGTACTCGTCGTTTTCAGACTTCAGACTCAGAGCTCCAACTGACTGCTTGTTACTGGGTATGTCCCGCCGATTGCGTACATGCAGGGTGTTTGCGAGGTTATGTAGCTGCATCTCATTGGCTGATTTAAAGTGGCATATGGTCCTCGGGCGAGATTAACACAAGTCCTGTGGTTCACACAAACTTGGGCAACGCTGATTAAAATCATGAGTGTGACTATTTCGTAATCCCGTCTAGACGGACTGATGCCAAACACTAACACAGACGAAGTTTCACAACAAATTTTGCACATGTGGATTAGAAAGAGGGGTTCCCTACAGGTTGAAATTTATTACATTTATTGAATAAAAGAATGCCCAGGAGTTGTACTGTCACACGATTGTCATCGCCTTTTGAAATTAGCGAGTATTTGCCAGAGTTACTGGGTAATGTATAAGAACAAGCTCTTATTATCAAGTGATTCTAGTAGAATATTATCAAGCTTACGCACACACATACACATACACACATTTATTCCAGTTAATAATCAGGCTACTGGTTATTTGGGCCAGCCACTTTATTGTATTCAAAATACAAAATCACAACAGGGTTACACACAATGTTTTTTCACCTCATAGTTCTGGTCTGCTGATTATTCAGTACAGTAATGTCTCAGTTTTTCTCTTATTAAACCATTTTTTTTAATATGTAATTTACCCGAATAGACCAGTGAGGTCAACAAACCACCATACATTGTTAACAGTTACTCGACAACATGTGTATGGTTTTGGACTTTCGGTGTTTGTCCTTGGCGACATAACACATACCAACTACAGGCACCAAAATCCCCTTGAGAGGAATGTTATAAAGTTTTTGATAAAATGCTCTACTAACTCGCATTTAGTGAGATTTTGATGTTTTGGAATAAAAATGCATGGGGAATTTGTCACTTTACAAATTGTATTCATTTTTTATCTTTATCTATACCATTATACATCAAGAGTACTCTACTCCAGTACCGTTACACAGGTAGAGAAAGCTCACCCGAACACGGTCTTTTGACTCTATGGTAAAATTCGATGTAATTTCATCAGCTTTCCATACTTTGTCCCTAAACTACATTTGTTTGTTACCGTATTCAAACAGCAGTTGAAAGTGTTAAACTGTATATGATATGGCTTCATGTGGTTTAATCATAATAAACTATTCTGTATTAAAATACTGTAACGAGCCCAGTAAACTGTATTTTACTTTACATTTCAAAGATATTAAATCGTTGATCATTTATTTTCATTCCATTATTGCCGCGTCAATTACTTATTTTTTGCGTACTGTATCACTTATTATATGATATATAATTACCTTAATATCCACTTTAGTGATACACCGTTTCGTCACTGATGACGCGTTTCGGGACCAAGTCCCATCCTCAGATACACTTAATTAATAAACTAAAATATTAAAATCACGACCATGATACTGGTCAAGTCAAAAATAAATAAAATAAATTACATGCGATTTTTAATTTATTTTATTTATTTTTGACTTGACCAGTATCATAGTCGTGATTTTAATATTTTAGTTTATTAATTAAGTGTATCTGAGGATGGGACTTAGTCCCGAAACGCGTCATCAGTGACGAAACGGTGTATCACTAAAGTGGATATTAAGGTAATTATATATCATTATTGCCGCCTTGATGTGAAATGTATATAAATTTAACAGATAATGTTTGTAAATGTTATAGCAACTTTGAATTAATTTTTCATGCCCATGTAGCATTACTCATTTACTAAAAAATAAATCGACCATTCTTCATACAAAATAGTATAGGAAATGAAGGTCGACAGATGTGCAAGCTTGTGAGCAATGCAATGTGTTACATTAAGATTAATGGTAAGTAGTAAGTGTTACAAAGCATAGTGGTAAGTGGGTAGAGTCTTTATCTGATTTATTTTTTTTTATTATGGTACTTTTTTCATTCAAAAAAAAAAACATCGACAACACAAAACATCGAGCACAAAACATCGATGTTAAAAAAACATCGGCTCCAATAAAGCGATGTTTTTTTTTTTCTTCAAAACATCGATGTTTTGAAAACATCGACATCGATGTCGCATCCCTAGCAAGCCCATTGCTTCTTCTGTAACCATAATTTTACCTTTTCTGGTAGACGTTACAGCTTATATTGATAGACAGAACCATCTTCCAGAAGGTTTCAAATCAATACCCTCCAACATTGGAAAGTGTTAGCCAGTAAGTTGTGAAGAAATTATTTTTGTTAGTTGCTACAGAGTAATTATAAAGTCTTTTATTTGAACTTACAGCGATTATATATTTTTAGTGAATTATACATTATTTTATAAAATTTAAATATATTTCTTTAATAGTGCCACTCTCAGATATTTCGAACATGCAACGGGTAGGCAAACTTCAAGTTTATTTCATTGTAGTTGTATAAAAGGATATATGAAACAAAAGTATTTTGAACAAAGGGTTCAATTAAGTTAACATTGAAACTGTATCTGATGGGATGTAGGATTGGGCAGGAAACAAAATAGAATACCTGAACTGCAAATATAATGTTTTAGATGAACATGCAAATACAGAGTATAATGGAGGATAATATATAGGTCTAGTAGAACATGAATTGTCTGGATTGCTCAAATTTGCAATAGGCAATTGAAAACAAGGTATGTGTTAGAAAAAATCTAAAACATTAATCTGATATCACTTTATGATATTATAAATTTAATTTATTTTTAAATGCTAACAAAAAAAAATTATAAATGACGTTTACCCGTACTGATGTTCATAGCACCTACTTACTACTACATATTTTTTGTTTATCATTGTACTACATAGATTTTTTAATGTTAACAGAAATAAATTTATAATTACTGAAATTGCATATCGTAGTTTTTCAAACTAAGTATTCGTATACTGTTATTCCGTTGGTAGAAAAGAAGACTTTTTCTCTACGAAAAGCTTCAGTCCTCATACCTGCCTACAGGCTGAGTGCTATATAACTATCCCTTCCATGTCAAATTCCTAGGTCGTATACTATATCCTTCTAGTTTCTGTCAATACACAAATAGTGTTAGTTTTATAGTTCACCAGTATATATTATGAAAGTAACCATCAGTTAACTTTGTGTGCTACCATGAATTCTACCTATACCGAACATATAGGGTTCTGCAGCAAATTACCATATGTTATGTGGTTGTCCCTGACTATAAAGCACGGTAGATTTATCTCTAAAAAAGGTTTTAGAACAGTTAAAATTAGTAATTGTACCCTACAATAATACCTAGTTAATTACAATTACAATATAATTGTAACGTGATCATGTTAAAATAGTTATTTTTACTTAGCCTATATTAATAATTTACTTGCCTTCAGGTATATTTTCAAGAATGTTATATGTTTACCGATTGTTTGATGTTCTGATTTATTACTGATTTTTTAAATATTTGCCTTGTTACTTTTTAGGCAATAAAAATTGGTAACAGGGGAGTCTGATATGCAAGTAAATACAGTGTACTATTTTCTGAATGGTTTGTGGTGTAATGAATTGTAACTATCCTGTGTGTGAAGAGAAAAGTACTGGTAATTTTATGTTTATAACAGTAAGATTTCTTTTTTGTTTTGTCTTTTTATGAATAGTATTTTGTGCCAGCACATGAGGGCGTCTTAATGATATCTTTGCGTATGTAACTCGTTTCAATTTCTGCATTATATGCCATTGAAAGCAAGTTGTTGGGTACCAATAAATGTACTAGGAACTTCAAACTAAAAGTGTTTGTTTATGCTAGCTATAAATAATTGCATATTAGTTGCAGAAACAATAGGCCTACATCCAAAATAGTTTAGTCAGTTTTTGTTGTTAACGGAAATCAAGTAAGTAGACTTTAAACAATTTTAAGTTTTGTTCAGAATAAATAAAATGTAAACTCTAAACTAAACAATAAATGAATCACATAATTAAAGATGGGAGTTATTCATACTTTCATTAAATTAGTTAACAGACAAAAGATGGAGTAAATAACTATGTTTATACATTGCTTTCACCTTATGATCTATTTATGGGATTCCTCCACAATGCATTGTTTTTGCATTATTCTTCCTGCTCAGTAAATAATAAGCAGTAGAGAAGCATACAATTATAATCATTATATCTTCCAGGGAATGCACAGTGATTCCTAATAAATATTAAATTTAAGTTTATAACAATTCTCAGTGAATTACTTGTTTTCTCTTTTGCTAAAAATAACACAAAAATGTGATGTTTCTTCATATGAAGGGACCAGCTCCTTCATTTTACTGTACAATATCAAGTGACATTTTGAATCTGTTAGAGCCTTTAATTGCAAATAATGAAGAGTATACACACTGACTAAAGATGAGACATTATCATCAATACTAGTGTCAGAGAAAGAGCTTTAAAAAGCATGAAATCGATTATGACACATCTTGAAATCAGTGATGCATTAACAATAAAACATTTGAATCTTTTGTAATTGTTAAATTCATTGAATAAAATGAGATAAATAACAAAAGGATCCAGCTATGAACGTCTTTCGTTATGTGAATGTATGACATTAAAATATAAAAATATTCTGATTCAAAAGTGTTGATGTAAGAAGATTAAATTATTTTGTAGATGTATTTTCTAGTTATTAACTAATTTGATATGTACAATAAAAAGAAACTGAAACTCTTATATTAATTAATTAATGCCTTTCGATACATGTTGTTTTATGACTTTCAAGACTGCCTGCAAGTTCTTCCCTTAGTAATCAGTCATTGCAAAAAACATAACTTATGAGTATGTTTTTGATTTTATAAATTTTTTGTTTAAAAAATACAAAATTGAAAAAGCTATAGCTGGGTTATCATATTAAAGTGAATTGAAAATTCTTTAAAATGACACCACTTTAAGCTCACCGTGTCACATTGGTTTTTTACTTACAACTGTCGAGAGATTTTGTGATACTAAAATTTGCTTATTTTCAATAATTCAAAACAAAAGATTGAAATTTTGAAGTTTTTTTCTACTTAACAAGTACAGCTACTACACCAGAAATTTTTATAATTGGTGTAATGCCAGGATCCCCAGAAGTACTCATCCATTGGATACAGTGAAATAGAGTATATATGTATTTTATTATTTCATCAAACTATGCCAGTCATAGTCATAATTCTTACCGTTTCTAAAGGAATTTGGATGGTGAAATTTAGGTTACTGTGTTATTCATGCTGTGTAATAAATCATCATACAAGTTTACTGATTCATTGTCCATTAATTAGTAAAGTTAAAAAATTATTATAATAATAATGTGTTAATACAGTATTAGGTAGATAAAAAATCATAGCAGGACATTTAAAATGAAATTATTTTAATAAATTGTTTGTAAGTTATGACTACACATTAACATGTTATTTAAAGAGAAGCCCTTACCTAAAGATCTTAAGTTCTGTAGCATGTAAGGTAAACATTAAATAAATACTCCAGGAGAAGGTCATTTATTTCTTCCTTCAGCAATGTAATTTCATAAGTTTTGCTTTTTAAATTATTTTACAGTAAAGCAGGTTGGTGCTAGGAGTTATGAGTTTTCTCCATGTTTAGCATAAATTTTTAAAAATGAATGAACATAAAGTGAGGGAAAAATTTAAATCATTAACAAATTTAAAATAAAATTTGTGGTAGAGGATTAGTGATACATCTAAGTTATACACAGCCCTTCATAATCATATTGTTTTGTCCATAATATGAAAACAAATATTAATTTCTTGCACCAAAACCGTTAAAAGGTGTCAATGTCTACCAAATTTGTAATGCACGAAGGAACAGAAAATTAAGTTAACTTCATGTTAATGGTAATGTAAATGGCATTTTTTGTTAAACGTGTTTAAACAGAAATAATATGTACTTTGTTAATGAAAATATTTCAAGTCTTTTTCTACAGAGTTGTGTTTGTAAACAGTGTGTTCTTAAATTCTTGCCCCACACATAATTGGTGTGAGTAGTGGCCTATAAAAGAAACTCAGCTGAATTTTACCAGACGTTTTAATGTTTCATTGAAATTTTAACAATAATTGATGCTTCCAATGTGATCTATCATTACAACATCCTAAAAAAGTGATAGTAAGTATAATAAAAATGAGCCTGGTTTTTCAGTGTTGGTGGTATTTAATATCTTAGAGTTTCAGGTGTGGATCAAAATTGTAGGTTGTCAGGTGTAACAAGATTCACAACAGTTTTTGCAGTAATTCTGTATTATTATTGTTGTTGTTGTTGTTGTTGTTTTAGAATCTGTATGGTCCCAGACTAGTACTCAAGGAGTATGAGGAGATGTTTTTAGTGGGTATTCCAGGAAGGGAGTCCATTACTATGGGCTGTTTGGTCCACGTGTGTAAACAGCATTTTCACCTCCTCAAAATAGAGTCTATTAGTGATCCAGTAATAAGAGAGTTAATTCAAATTGAAGGAAACTAAATAATAAAGAACTAAAATACTTTTAAGTTCAGTGTATTTGTTTTATCAAAAGAATCAGTACTCGCACCAATACAAAAAGTTATTAATTATTTGTGTATGCTTATGTGCTTAAACCAGACCAGTCAGTTAAATTATGAGAATTTTCAAACTGTGAATAAATACAGGAACATCATCATCCCTGTTCATAAGACTTTTTAAGTTTCCATTTTTTTGCATTCAAATTCTTGGAACACAAAACGTTTTAATGCAAATATCTAATATCGAGATGTTTCCAACATACATAGTATGTATTACATATAGTTAATATGTAGTTGTATGTAGTTCACTTTAGTTACAGTAATGAGTAATCTATCTGTTCGTTACCCTTCCGTTACAATTTTCTTTCCTACTTTTTTTATGACTTGCAGCAACACAGCTTGAACAGCTATTACAACATAATATTAAATTAAAAGACTATTTGCTCTGATACATGTGATAAGATGTTTTTTATGTAGATTTTCAAGTGCATGTGTATTTTTATTTTTTTTAATCCTGGTGTGCTGTGTTGTGTTGAGTACATTATATTAACCCTAGTAACAAGATTACAGTGTTCATTAATTGAAAACAGTCTTGTGTGCTTGTAGACTTTAGTAAAAAAATAAGACTTCTTTATTGCATTTTTGTATGAACTTTTAAGTATATTCTTTGCAAGTTCTGAAAACAAAGAAAGTACGTAGTTTAATTTTAATGGAGAACTCGTAGTAGCATCAAACGATAAATCCTAATAGTGTCATAAAATATAAGGATTAATAAAAATAAAATATAGAAAAGAGTGCGCCTCAGGTAAAATCTAAAGGAGAATTCTGATACACTATGTTTACAGTACAAGATTCTCAAATTTAGTCATCTGAAAAGTACACAAATTATTTTCATTCCTGACATCTGTTTGGAAGCTTTTATTTTTAGATTTTATTTTTGGTACCCTCTTTCCCCCTAAGATTCTCTAAAAGATCTTTTAAAAAGATTTCTTGCTTAAACAGGGTAGTTTTTATTTAAGAAATTGAATAATTCCAGTATTAATCAAATTGAAATGAGTAAAACTCAATGATGACATGAAATATGTAGCATATTTATTTCATTCTTTGATTTTGAATAACTTATGTAACAGAAATATTTTTAAAATGAATCAAAATATTAATATTTAAAAATAATTTGTTACATTTGTTTTCTGAAAGGTGGAGACAATGCGAGCAGTATTAAAAAAGGAACTGGATTTACCTATTGTTGAAATCACTGATGATTCTGCTAAATTAGATGGGGGTGATGTTTTGTTCACAGGTAAAAATTGTTTTTGTCACTTTTAAGTTATTTTCAAAATTGAATGTAGTTGAGTCAGTGAGACTCATAAAACTGACAATTTAAATAAATATTTAGAAGCACACGTGTATGTGTGTAAGAGATGGGGAGGGAGTTTCAGTATAAAGAAAAAATTAAAATTTGTTTTCATTGATATGTAGAATGTGTAGTGCAAAATAGTGTGGGCCCTCCTTTTAGTGAAATGTCGGTTTTGGTATAAAATTTGTATTCACATTGAAACTTGTATTTAGAATTATTATGTAATCAAAATGATAATAAAATTTTTTAATTCTACATGTGTGATGCAATCAAGTTAATTTTTTGGCAGAGTAGGATGTTCTTGATGCACTTTCTTATTAAAAAAAAAATATTTACTTAGTGCTACCATTTCATAAGTATGTTGTACTTTGTTTATTTTGAAAGGAATGAGATTAAATTTTGTCAGAATTTTAAACAACTTCATAGCATGAGAGAAAAATAATATATTTATGGTATTGCATGACATTAAATTAGTCAATTTGGCCTAATGTAATATTTAATAAAACCCTTTTGAAATAAATTTTGTAGAATTTTAAAAATCAAATGACTATTTATTTGAAACATTTTCATTTGACAAATACACCAAAATGTAAAAATACAACTAAAAAGGTTTTCATACTTAATGTTTCAGTTTTAAGGTTCTGACTGTGTTCTTTTTTTTGTTTACAAAAAGTTTATTTAATCCTTGAAATTTGTAATGGTGTCACAGTTCTTTTTTCAGTATAATTGATTTGAATATTTATATAGATAATAACATAAAAGTATGTTCACTCGTCCAAACATTAAACAATACATAACTAGCTGGTTATATGTTGTACAAGTCCTTGGAAGTGGCTCAGAGGTTCATGTAACAAGAACCTGTTTTAATGTATTTTAACATTACTGTTACATTCTAACAGATTTTTGTATTATATTTATTCTAACAGAATACTATATGCATTTCATAATATTATGTAGTGAAGAATATGTTATGTAATATGGTATTATATATATCTAAAGAAAATATCTTCTTCCATATGCATATATCATGGTTATGATTTTTCAGACACATGTTAATTTCATTAAATAACGTCTTTGTTATAATTAAATGAAAAATGAACATTATTAGTGAACGAACCTCTTAAATATTATGTGTTATACATTAAATAGCTGGTAGGTTTTCAGCTAGTGAGGAAGGAAGTGAGTATGTGATTAGCAAACACAATCGTTACTCATTCCATTTGCCGTTTCCTATTACCTGTCAGTTATGTCATATTACATATATAGGCATGGTAGAAGGCCACCATATAACAGTCAGTTTTGTGTGTGTGTGTGTGTGCACGCGCGTTTTAAACGTAGATATACATTCCTAATATATCACGACAGTCACTGCACTTTGACCCACAATTAGCACTTAGTGACCATTGTACGCTGTCCACATTCATTTATTCAGCTCTCATGCCACTTAACATTGTGTGTATTTCCTGTGCTGCTCCCATCATTAAATGCCGTGCGTGTTGAATAGATTACACATCACTCCTAGTAGAATCTATATTATAAATGTTATTTTACAAATTTATTGTTAACTGTATTAAGCAGAAGTTATCAGTTTTATGTTTGTGTTTACTTAAAATGATTAACAGCATCGTCTCTCCATATTAAAATTATTATTGTTGAAAACTAGAAAATATTTAATGTTATTCAATTATAAAGAATAATGCTATTGTATTAATATACCAAAACATTAAACAAAAACTTTAAAGGTACTTAACAAATTACTTATGACAGAAACCTCTCACTGTGTGTGTGTGTGTGTGTGCGCGCGCGCGCGTGCGTGCGTGCGTGCGTGCGTGCGTGCGTGAGAGAGAGAGAGAGAGAGAGAGAGTGACAGAGGCACAAATTAATATTTCATGTCTCTTATGTGAAAGATTTATGTTTAGATTTTAAATAAACCATCCACCGTCATAACACATTTTGATTTTTGTTTCTTCTTTTTTATTAAAAGTATCTGTATATATATTTTGTTTATTGTAAATATTATGATCTTGTCATAATGTCGGTTTAATTTTATTTTTTTTTTCTAATAAAACAAATTCTTGTGATAGTAAACATTCGTTATTAGTAGTCTCGCAAACTTGAGTCTGGAATTTGAAGGTTATCAGTTTCTTTCAGCTGTTATGCTGATTTGTGTCTTTCTGACTGCAGGTGTACCCAGAATGTTAAAAATACAAAATTTTAATTTGATGTGCTTCAAGTGCAGTGCATAGTACACTTTTTGAAGGGAATAGTATAATATCTTAATATAATATATATAATATTTTTCTTTAGTATAAAATTATTTTTTAAAGATGTTGAAAAATTAGTTTGTATGTAATTAATTTTTAATATCATCAACAAGTGTAGTCAGAATTATAATTTCATATAGTTATATGCGACATAAATCAGCATTCATATACAGAGTTCACAAGCAAGTGAATTGTATTTCAAAATGATTTGGTTAAAAAGAGAATGGGAATATAAATTATATAGGCCTATTGTAAACAACCTGCAACTATTCATGCCAAACGAAAATTAATTATTTATGTGCTCAAAGAACACAGTTTACTAGAAGTAAGACTATAACACTAAGTATACTGTATCTTCAGTTATCATTTTTAATTTTTGAAAAAATAAAAAAAATTAAAGTTTTTGATTCATTCCAGTTATTATTTCCCTTGTGACAATTATAAATCATCTCAAATAACGTTTACCCTTTGAGGACTAGCATTATTTACACTGGTATGTGCAAAAAGAGCTATGAAGTATGCACATACCTGTTGGAGACGGAAGATGATGTTTTGGGCTGAATAATCACAGGTGATGAAACTTTGCGTATAACTCTGAATGACTGTGAAGCAAAGCAACAAAGTGCCCAATGGAAGTAACCTGATTCTCCACAACTGAAAAAGTTCCATCAATAAAAATCAAAAATCAAAACATTGTTGATAACCTTTTTATATCCAAGGGATTGTTCACTGTGAATTTGTACCACCAGGCAAACATTTAACCAAGTGTACTTTTTGGGAGTGCTGCAAAGGTGCTTGAAGAAGTGAGACTCAGACAACCGGAACTTTTCGCAAATGACTAGACACAGCTGTGCACATAGCACTGTCTATATGAGAGTTTTTGGCTAGAAATATAACTTTTGTTAGACTACCCACCATACTCACCTGACTCAATGATTTCTTTCTTTACCCAAAAATCAAAGACGTTTTGATAGAAAGACATTTTGATGACATTAAGGCTAATGCGACTTCTCTGAAGGCCATTCCAGAAAGAGTTCCAAAATTGCTTCGAAGGGTGGAGTAGGCACTGGTATCAGTGTCTAACTTCCCAAGGGGAGTACTTTGAAGGTGACCATAGCGGTTATTGAGCAATAAGGCATGCAGCCATGTAGCAATAATTTTCTAGGATGAGGTCACAAACTTAATTGTCAGATCTCGTATAATACGTAAATGAACATGAATGTTTGTTTAACCATTGCGGTGGGCGCACTGCGGCTTTTTTACCGCAATTGTAAATTGCACTTTTTTACTCTAAGACAAGGTAGTATGAGAAGTAAATAGACTGGTTAAGGTGTTTTAAATTTTATTTATTATTATTAAACACAAAAACATAATGCTTAGGCATCGACGTCCATATCTTGGCCCTGGTCGCCGTCACACCTGACACATGTTGTCTCTTGACGTGAATGCCTCTTACAGACATTATTTCTGCATCTCTGGCACACAATTTTTGATCTGTTATTCTTATGCCGTCCGCAAATATGACAGATTCCTGGTTTTGGTGCTTCTTGAACCTCCTCCTCTTTTTTATATTTAGCTAAAAATGCTGTGATATCTTTTGGCAGGTTACGTAGTCTAGATCTTTCTTCCAGATAAGTTTCCATAAGGCTAAGTGCCAGATTCTTCAAAAACAGTCTTCTTCTTTCTCGGTTATCAGGATTGTTGTATTTGAAAATTATGTTGGCGTTGATTCCCGCGATATCAAGATGCCGATAAAACAGCGCAAGAGGCCATCTTCTACTTATTCTAGAAGTTGTGTAGGATGCACACATCTGGTCAACCGTATCAACTCCTCCCTTTGTGGCATTGTAATCCAGGTTTATTGTGGATTTGCTGGTTGCTTTGTCTATCTCATTTGTATCATGCATCGATGAGAGAAATATCACCGCCTTATTTTTTTTAGGCGCCGAAGAAGACAAACAGAAATCATACTGAAAACCAGAGAGCGTCGACTTGATTTCTCTTGTTTTGTTGGCTTGGAATTCTGGTGGTATTTCTCTTTTATTTTTTTTCATAGTTCCGAGTAAGGTCAGCCCCTTCTCAAGAAGATCTTTAGGCAGAGTGTAGCTTGTATAGTAGTTGTCAGTTATGATATTTCGTTTGGAACCCTTTATTGGTTCAACCAGTCTTTTCACAATGTCATCTGGTTTGTTCAATTTGAAATAGGGACCAGGCATCTGCTTGCCACAATATATTTCTAAGTTGAGAGTATAACAAGTTTTTGCGTCACAGAGTGCGTATATTTTCAGCCCATACTTGGCTGGCTTGTTTGGTATATATTGTATGAAGCCACATTGCCCCCTAAAAGCATGTAGCATCTCGTCAATAGTCACAGACTCGCTGGCATTGTAGTGAGTCAAACAGTTATTCACCAAATTTTGGTGAAAATCACGAATAGGTGCAAGTTTGTCCATAGCTCTTCGCTCGTTCCGTGTATCTAAATTGTCGTACCTAAGGGCTCGAAGCAGAAATCGGAAACGCTTATAACTGAAGAGCCCGCATAAAATTATCATTCCTGTGCCATCGGAATTCCACAGTTCAGCACAATTTGTATGTGATCCCTTTTTTATGCCTATCAAGTATAACGCACCAAAGAGAGCCTTGACCTCCACTTTTGTAGTTTCTCTACAGTCTCTATCTCTACCATAATTGACATCATTTCTTTTTTTCTGAATGTATCTGTTAGTGTGAGTTATAATATCATCTATCATGGCATCAGTAATGAACAGGTGAAACGTGTCTACTTCTTTCTGCGCAGTTGTAGCATTCATTTTTGGACCTGGCATTATTTTCATAATATTTTTGGCCTTCTGTTTAGTTGAAGATAGAGGGTTACTCATCCAAAGCGTATCTCCATCTTTCCCGATGTAAAAATGGTAATCATCTTCAGCGACTTCTGGCACAGTTAGTTGATTGGCATCCGCTTCATCCGCTGATTGCTCTGAGTCACTGTTGTGGTTGTCAGCTTGTATCATTTCATCCTCCATATCTGGGTCATCTGACTCATCCTCTTCATTTTCTCCTTCCGACAATTCTGATAATTCCATGAGTACTTTCTCAAAGTCTTCAGGGCGCACAAATCGACAAGACCTGAACATAAACACAAACTCAGATAACATAGGAAAAACAGGCACCGGTATATAGAATAGGCGAAAACCAAAAGATTCAAAACAAAACCTAACCAAGCTCTAAGAAGACGTTTGATTCTATGGTAATGGTCAAAATATGCATGAAAAATTAAAAAAAAACATCACAAAACTAAAAACGATTAACACTTACATGACTGGGCGTGCTCTCTTTTCAAAGCACAACAGCTACTGAAGTGTTATGCACATGATTTATCCGCATGTCGGAAATACTGCCATCTATCATGAAAATTGCATACTAGGCAGAACAGACAATAAACACTACCGGTACCTAGGGGACAGTTCAGAAACTAAAATTTGCGGCTTTCTGCTGCGGGCGCGCCCACCGGAGGGTTAAGTCACTACTTGATAGTACAAGATACAGTATATTGTTATTTATTAATCAATATTGTAATGTAACTGTTAAGGAATTATTTAACTGACTGCAGCATTTGGGAGGGGGGATTGCATTTAACTTATTTTCCGAATTATAAAATGAAACTGACCCAACACCAGACAACAGGTAATACACTCATTTAGTGTACTAAATAAATTAGAAAAATCAATGCTATATTTGAACACAAGGAAAGATAATAACACATATTTATGTTCTACATCCGGCACCAAAATGATTGATTTTTTCTGTATACCTCAGTAAAACTGAAGATTGAAATTAAAATGTCATGTGTTTAAAAATTGTCAAAATTATGGCTTACCATTATTATTGTATAAAATAAAAACTACAACAAAATATATAGAAACTCTGTAATGTGAAACGTACACTACCATGTAAACCGCAGCACTCATGTAAACCGCACCCACCCCACAAGTTAGGAGATAGCACCCCTACTTACAATTGTTTGGTTATTCCTGTCATAACTTAATATCGGAATTGGTGTTTTGATAACTGAATTGCGTAAGTGCATAAATAATAAGGGTCTGGGTAAATTTTTCCCAGATATTTTAAAATAAAGAATAGGAAAACAAGTTACAATAATTGAATTTACTATGTTGTCCATTTATCAGACCAACTGTCCTAATAAAATCAGTTAGAATATAATAAA
The DNA here is from genome assembly GCA_034769895.1 of Magicicada septendecula. NCBI lineage: Eukaryota > Metazoa > Arthropoda > Insecta > Hemiptera > Cicadidae > Magicicada > Magicicada septendecula. Next base: position 502,771,353 of record CM068367.1, read on the forward strand.
ATAGAAAAATACTTTATTTCAATAAATGCTGATACAAAATTTCCTCAAAGTGAATCAGTGCTCGTAGAGGAAACGATATTTTAAACATGGTAGAATTAAAATAAAGTTTTACATTAATTCAATATAGTTTTTATAATACGTAAACGTTACTTATTAAATTATAAGTTTAATTAGTTAATTAATTTCTAAGTTTAATTAGTTACAACAGACAAAATATAACATGATGATCACAATACAATTTCTAATGTGCAAAATTATGATGTACCGCAAAAAACGTACAGGAAATCTACGTACTGTATTACATTGAAATTTTAATTTTTTTAATTCTAAACATAGCCTACTAAAAAATGCAACACGTGGCTTAATAAAATTCATATATTATTTAAAAAAGGGTACAAGACCAAATTGCCATTTCGAAAATCCCTTCTCTGGGATTTTGATGCAGGAAAGGAATCAGTCAGAAAATTGAAGTCTGTATTCCATGCCGTCTCATTTTTGATGCTTAGAAGTGACAGTCCAGAGAGTCATTTTGTGATGTTGTGCTTCTCAAGTAAGACTTGATGATTTTTAATTTAGTAAACAACATTTCAGTTGTTGCTGTTGTCACTGGCAGAGTCATGAAAAGAATGTAGGCAGTACAAACTTCTGGAAAATTGGAGGAAAGAGTTCTGTGTTCACATATTGTGGTCTTAGGTAGCTCCGAGATTGCCACCTTGTTTTTAATTACTTTTTTCATAATTGATTGGAAACTTATCATTTGCTGCAGGAAAGAGTCCAATAAATACGTCTTGTACTGATCTTTAAGACACACAGATAGTGAATATAGTTTTTTGTCACTTTTTATTCAGTACTGAGGGGCTCAGTGCATTAAATTTTTCAGTGTCTACACTGAATGCTTCAAAACGCACACCTAATCCTGTAATTAAAATATCCAATAAATGTTTATAAATTTCAACTTGAAATATTTTTCATTGTCTTAAATTCTTTCATGTTGGCTCAGTTCAACAAAATGTTTCTTTAAGAGATGAAACCTTTTTTGTTTAAAATTTGGCCCTATTACTCATGTTTGTGCCAATTCAAGAGATTCCTTTTTTAACTCCATAAAATTATTTCTCTTACTCTGATATTATCACAGGCATTATGTATGAGAGTTTCAGCTTGCTTCATGTCGATTGATTTTGACTTGAGGTAACTGCTAAGAGGGGTTACAACGGAAATTATTTTTGAAAAAATTACATTGAAGAAAATTAATGAAAAATTGTCAAGTTTCATTTGCAGTCCTTTTGCTTCAGCTCTTTCTTTGCAATTTTCTGCTCTTAAACTTACTTCCGTAAGTATTTAATCATGTCTCTAAACCTGTATCTGAAAGCTGTCAATGCCTTGTCTCTTGAAGTCCTTTGTCCTTAGTCCTTGAATGCTTCATCTCTAGTTGAAAACAACCTTATAAGATTTCAAGGAGGTAGGCCGTTATCTAAAATCACTGGCCATTCTCCTAACACTCATGTTAAAAAACTGAAAAATACAATCCACTACATCATAAAATCGACCACTTCAAGAACTCCTTTGACAGTGTTATTCAACATGAGATTCAGATTGTGTGCAGCACAGTGGACATATTTTGCATTCTCCTCCAGCTCCTCGATTTCTGCTTTTAAGCCATTGTATGCACTAGACATAACAGGCACACCATCGTAAACTTGACCTCTACACTTTCTCAAGTCAATGTTATGCACTTGAAAGTAATTTAAAATAAGGTCTTTTAGCCCAGAAGCTGTGTGGTTGGACACCAGAAAAAATCCACAAAAGATTCATTCACTTTTAAGTCAGCTGGTTTGTCACTTTCATAAGTTATAATTTCATATAACGGAAAACGATACCTAACTGATCAATTCATGAAATATTTAGAGTGGTGTCAAGGATTATGGAGACAAATGACGGGTTCCTCGCATAATTCAGAATAGTTCTTTTCACTTCTCTAGAAATAATTTGATTGAGCTCATTCTGCATGCCATGACAGGTATTTTACTTCTCCCTCCGTTTTTTCAATAAGTTCCTTAAGTACAGGATCATAATTCACAATTAAAGATAGAAAATTTCTTCCTTTAAGTTGTTGTCAGACGTATTCTACTTGACCCCTAAATGCTAAATTTTGCTAAGTTAAAAAAAGAAACACGGTGTTCAGCAATCGATGAAGAATCTGTCTCCAGAAGTTAGTCTCTTTTCTTATCTCTAATTCTAACGACTCATCCATCATGTTCCTTTTTTTACTTCCATGTTCCATAAGGAAATGGAAGTATGGTGGTGGCAAAAAAAAACATGTTCGAAATAAGGGCTGATTCTGATTATACTAACCTCAAAACATGAAGAAAAGTCATTTTTCAAAAAGAGTCTGTGTGTAGAATTTTTTCTATGGCAAACGATAACTGCCGCAAATTCAAACAGAATCTAACAATTTTTTGCATGTGTGCCTGAGTTGTAGAGGTCTTAAGGCTTATTGATTTTGGTAAAGATCGGTTAAGGGGAAGGGGTAGTTTACCTGCAATGTTTTATGTTTTAACAAGAGTAAAGTAATTAATTTTGATAAATAAAGTATCCTGAAAAGAAGGTCATAATATCCACTGTAGAAACATAGATGAAACATCTATAAATGAAAAGAGTAGTTGAAGGGTGTGGGGGTAATTTTATATAAATGAAAATGATAGTTAAGGGGGAGGGGATAATTTTTTATATGTGTACTACTTTATCGGCAACGAAGAAGTAGTTTGTTGTTGAAATTCTTTCCCGGGCTGTTTGGCGGTGGTCCAATGTTTTCTGCAAAACCAGACGTTTCAGGAGTGCTATCGACTGCCATCATCAGTGAAAATCAAGTGCGCTAACGTGAGGTGGTATACATTAGTGACCACAGTACTGTGGTTAAGGCTGAAGGAAGAAGTAGAAAGAAGTAGTTTCTATGCAAATATTTCATTTTGAAAATGATTTTAAATATAAACCTTAGAACATGGAAGTCATGTATGGTTCTCCATACCGATATTTCCAAGTGTCATACACACAGCATGCTTCTAAGTGCAGTATTGTTGATTTGTGTATAGTAATTTTTTTACGAAGTCCCTTCCAATCATTAGTCATCCACCCAAGCATAGGAAATGAATTTACTTCTACCGGCAAACAGCCAGCAGGGTTCACAGTAACATTTATTTAAATTGGGAGAATAGCAAAACCAGGTTATCTTGAAAGACAAAAGGAGGAGTTCTACTCCTCCTTTTGTCTTCTAAGAATAGTAATAGTCCGAAAAAGATCATTTTTCACTTGTGTCATCAATTTTAAATGGCCCACTTGGTGCGACATGATCCATACTGTATAAGAAGAGTTTACCGGGCTGTTTGGCCGTGGTATATGGTTTAAAGACAAACCAGTGGTAATTGGTAACAAAATGGTTTGTCTTTAAACCATAGACCATGGCCAAACAGTCCGGTAAACTCTTCTTATACAACTGACACCGGCCGTGAAAGCCTTAGAACAATTTTATGATCCATACTCTATAATAAATTAAAAAATAAATGTTATTGTTATTAGTGCCCATGTAAAGTCTACGATCACTGATATATTTCATACGGACAGCATTTTGTAATAAGTGTTCTGTTTCTATTTCTTTAACCTGTTCGTGAGGATCAGGTTTTGATCTACTAGCTGTGTTACTGGAAAAAGTAAAGGTTGAGGGACTAGCATCTGTTGTGGTCACTAAATTTTCATTGATAATACTGTCAATGAAACTGCTACATGACCATGTCAACTGGCCTCCGATTTTTGTGCATTTCACTGTCTATTCATCTTTTTCTTTTTTGGAACTCTGCTCCACTTAGTTTTTTTTTTCTTGAACATTTTGATGCACAAGTACAGTAACGTTGTGTCAACTCACAATTTAATCTGAAATATTAATAGTAATTAATTTCATTAAATGTTTACAAATACTTATGCTTTAATAAGATTATTATATGATTTATTTTGTCCCTAATGGTTAAACAAAGTACAGTAGAGTCCCGCAAACTCGACCTAATGTGGACTGAGAGGGTAACGAGTTACTGAAAATGTCGAGTTTTACGGAATAAGGGGTGGGTTATTCACAACTCATAATATTTTACTGCATATTATTCTAATGAAAGTTCTAGCACAATACAGGACAATGAAAGTACAACATACCCTAAAATAATTGTTAAAAGTTAAAAAAAAAACTTACATACAAAACTGAAGAAATGACTAGTTCTTTGTAGAAAAAAATCTCGTGATGCTAGACCGTCTCTCACACTCATTTCGTCTTTTTGCAGCTTCATTATATAGGCAACGGAGAAACAAATTGTCCATAGCAGATGCACCCTGCTCCTCCAAGTAATGGAGCATTCCTTCAGCGGCCTTTAGTCCTTCACTGTAAGTCATAACTTTTCCGTTGTCTTCCATCTCTTCGTCTTCTGATTCATCTTCATTTTTATCCTCGTTCTCTTTCACTATTTCACCATCTCCTAAAAGTTCACAGTTTTCATCCTGCCCCATCCAGTCTCCAACATCACCATGAGTAATTCTTCGCAGCCTGGAATTTTCTTCAATAAGTCCACTATTTCACAATTTTCTGTCTCTTCTATGCTTTCTTGAAATTAGTTTCCTAAGTGGTCCAGCATCTTTCTCCAGGAACGAACGAGGCTTATATGCTCGATTTCATTCGAAGATTCAGATATCCACCCCACTACGTCCAACATGTCTATTTTCTTTAGTTTATTGATCATGTCACACCCTTCCTCCATGGCTAAGACAAGAGGTGAAAGAAATTTATGTCTGTATCTCTTCTTCAATGCTTCCAAAATGCCCTGGTCCATTGGTTGACATACCAAAGTCATGTTAGGAGGGAGAACATGGCTATTATGTCTTCGTCTTGTAACTGTTCCGCATCAGGATGGGATGAGACATTGTCGAGAATGAGAAGTGCTTTCCTTGGCAGATTTCTCGATTTTAGAAACTTTTCTACCAAAGGAACAAACTGCTGATAAAACCAGTCCTTAAAAATGGCTTCATTTATCCATGCATTTGACTGATTCCTGTACTAAACAGGCAGATCATAGAAGGTGTCAGTCCCATTAGTGCACTTTTTTACGTTTTTAAACGCCCGGGGATTTTTTGATTTGCTTATGAGCACTAGTTTGAGCTTATGGCTGCCTGTTGCATTGCTGCATGCCAAGATTGTAACTCTCTCCTTACTTCTTTTATTGCCTGAGGCCGATTTTTCTTCCCTGGATGTAAGCGTTTTCAAAGGCAGCATTCGAAAATTCAGACCAGACTCATCACAGTTGTAAATTTGATCCCCAGATAGACCCTCCTTTTAATTAATCTATGGAAATTTTCCTTGCATTTATTAGCATATTCCAAGTCAGTAGATTGTTTTTCACCACAAACGTTTATCTGTCTGATGCCATAGCCGTAGCAGTAAATCCAGGCTCTCCTTCTTGAAATTCTTCATAGAATTTGAGGGCTTTCTCTTGCAAAATGGGTCCTGAAATGGGTGTTCCTTTTTTGCTTTGCTGCCTAAGCCACAAAGCACCTCACTCACTTTCTCGTATTCGCCACCTTTCATACTTTTCCTTTCCTTTAAACTATCAGTACATGCTCTTTTCACACACCAAGACTCGATTTCGGACCTCTGCTTTTTCCACTCTATTATAGTAGTTCATCCAACACCTAAATCCATGGGAATTTCATTAACACTTTCCCCTTTCTCCAATCTCTTTAAGGCATCCAATTTCATTTTCATTGTCACGTTAATTTGTTTTCTTTTCTTCTCGTTCAACATTTTCACTTGCACAGACAACACAACACAACACTTGTAAGCCTGGATGTAAACTGAGAAACTGTACCCAGAATGAACTGAAAGTATAGATTACAATAGGTAAAGCCATAAACCTTCAGGCAAGCCTGCTAAGGGCTAGCAACAATAGAAAGGAATGTGAGTGGTGATTGACAGCAACGCTACCTGACTTTCTTCAGCCACTTCTTTACTGAGAGGGGGAATGGGGTAGATTGGAATTTCCACGAAAAGAACAAAACCTGTCACCAAATTTTTTAGACAGTTCCAAGAATTAGTGTTACAAAGGGAAAGGGACAAAAATTGAATACCGTAACAAATCTTTGAACAGAACAGGAAAACATACGGACATTCGTACACATAAATATGTACTGTAATTACAATAATACAGTAATTAAAATGTACCTATACTGTTTGCACCGTATAGGCGATGTTATAAATTATTACAGTTTAGCTTTTAATAGACCACCACATTATTTCAAAGATAATGTTCTGCTTGACCAGCAGAAATCATTTAGCGATTACAAAAAAAAGTGATCGTCGAGTTATACGGAATGTTGAGATATCGGGAGGTGAGTTAGCGGGATTCTACTGTATTCACTGTCTAGGTTCTTATTTAATATTCACCCAACACACACTATACTGAAAAACTGCAATAAATGCAATATGATGACACATGCATGATATTACCTAATAATGAGAACTGATGTACACAGTATATAATATACATAAGAACTCACATATACAGTACTCTAGTTATATTGATGAGAACTGATGATTCCAGTACAGAGATGCCAGAAGAGCTACCATTCGGGCATGCGCATTACGCACTCTAGCTGGGCATGCATAGTATGTTACCCCTCAGCTGCATTGGAATTTGCTTACCCGCAAATTCAAATCTGTAATTGCAGTGATTAGTCCTTTAAAGCAAAATAATTATATAATACATAAATTTGGATGAAAATTTGAATTTTTTTTAATACAACTAATACTAATTTGTTTATTTATAAGTGAATATAATAAGCAGAATAAGAGATAAAACTAACTTTTTTAATACATAACTTTAACTAAAAATTAGTTTAAACTCATAATGGTCGTAAGACTTACAAAAGTGTAGGCACAATAAAAAGCACATGTGTACTGGATTATCAACGAATACCATAAAATGATTTTTAATGCTTAAAATTCTTTGAAAATTTAGGTAAAAATATATAAGGTAATATTTAATAATACGATGAAGAAAGTATAAAAATTTTCATTACAGTTTTCCTGTAAAGCAAAATGGCTTTTCTTTAAATATAACCCATAAAGAGACAGAAAGGCATAGGAATGAAAAGTATAACTTCAAACGTCAGAAAGACCGGGGAGTAAAAGGTATAATCTCCAAATGTCAGAAAGCCGGAAGAGTAAGGTTATATTTTTTTACTCCCCCCCGCATTTCTAACATTAACCCTTTTAAGTTAATAATATCCGGCAAAGTATTATATAAAGGAATATCTGGCATACCCACATTTAAAAATCTGTCAATTATTTATATGTCATGATTAATTCGTTGAAAAGCAGTCAGGCATTTCCCAACCCTATTCTTTACCATATCATTATGATTCTGCCCCTGAAGACCATGCACCTCACACACAGTTGTGACCCTGTGGATCCTTATCGCCACCCTTCTGTACACACTTACACACAACTTTGAACTTTACCTGACTTTTATGTGTATGTACAGTAAAATTCGCAAATACTTTTTTGAGTGAAACATTTATGAAAATACATGAAATAAGCATGATTATATGTTTGTTAATAAAAAATGCTGTTCAAGTAAAAACACTACCAACAACATTAGTGTTGCATTGCAGGATAACCTGGAACCAACACTACAACAAAATATTGCCAATATAACATGTCACTGCTAAAAAAAATGCTAGGCGGTGGTTGGAGTCTTAATTAATGACTGGTTTTATATCTGACTGATTGTAGCCCTAAGAATCAATTACTATAATAATGCTGACAATTTTAAGTGGGGGATATACATTGGACATCAGTCTGTTGAGATGAAAATGTGGGATCTGATATTTCAGATATTCCCCAATGGGTTAATACACAGTTCAGCTTTCACTTGGGATGTTTTTTTATAAGCAATCTTGATAAAAATAAAAAATTAATTTTTTCATTTTAGAAGACTGATTATTGCCCACTAGCACCAAAGCAATTAGTTTATACTGTGGAGGAACTTTAGTTAGTGCTTTTGATATATCAAATTAAAAAAGTTTTGACCATTATTAATGGTTATTATAGGTAGAGAATTCTTTGTGGGTCTTTCTAAATGGACGAATGAAGCAGGTGCAAGAGCTGTTGCTGCAGCATTTCCTGAATACCCCTGTACACCTATAAAGGTAATGTGAAATAGAATTTAGTATTCAGTAATGTTAGTATTAGTAGATAGGATTCAGAAAGCACAGTTTGTTTTTACATAGATATTTAGTAGCTTTGTCATAGAATGGAAAACTATTAAGTGGAATAATTTATAATCGTATGAGATTATTCCCAAAATGTTTGGAATTGAAGCTGTACAACTATTGATGTAGTTGTCAAAGCGTGATTCATTGCTAGTATAATATAAGAGAATGGAGACAACATTTAATTAATCATTCAAATTAATTAATTAAAATTAAATCATTTAATTTAATTAATCAGATAATTAATGCATACTTGCATTTGATTACAGGTTGATGAATGCCAGCATTTAAAAGCATTAGTTAGTATGGCTGGTCCTGATTTAATATGTGTTGGTTCTGGAAAACTCCCACAGGAGGTTTTAAAGGTAGTTGCAATGCTCATTATTAATTAAACTTTGTAAAAGTGAGGTAGTATGCAGTTGAACTTAAGAATAACAAAATCCAGTATCCAGCTGAAAAGTTTGGTACTAGGAGGCAAAAGATCCTGTCCAATTTCTTTCTTGTGGATTTGATGCACTAAATTAAAGAACATCATAAGTTGTTGAACAAGCAAAGTGAGTTCTCAGTTTGAACTTGACTGTTTGGCATTTGTCTGTCTGTTTGGGGTATTTCTCACGATACTTTTTGAACATATCAACTGATTTTTATAAAATTTGGCATATGTGTCTATACTATACTATATTTTGAAAAATTTTAACAATCCCTGTTGTATGTCAAATCAAATATAATATTATATTATCTTTATATATCAAATATAATATTATATTACAATCAGAATATGATGTTGTAACCTCTCTATGCTTTTAGTATTTATTTTATTTTTTTTTAAATTTCTATCTCCTTGCTTGCTGGTTTTGAAAGAGAGGTTACAAGTTATTTAGAACTAGGCAAGAGCCTAGAGAAGCTGAAATTGGGCTGGGTCCAGTATGATGGGACTTGCAAATGAAACACTGAACTTAAGATAACAACAACGATTTATTATTCTCTGGTAGTACAACACCTGAGCCCCAAAAAGGCTAGATAACTAAGTTTTTTCATTGTTGAGTGTAATTTCCTTAATGTGTGCCTTGCCAAAAGTTGAGCAAGGAATAATGACTATTAACGATACCAAGCATTGAATAAGTATAAGATCTGAAGGATCAGTAAATATTAATTCATGAAATGTTACATGATGTCAATAATACAATTGTAAAGTGGCACACAATCTCGACCCGCAAATAATCACATATTATAACTAAACATAAATATATATATAAACATGTACACCTGCAGGATTAATTTAACAATGTAACAATCATAAAAACAACACATACATATAATTAACATCAACCACGTTTGCATATAAATAACACATCACATGTTCACCCTGGTTATCAGCGCATATCATAATCTTGTTCAACACCCATAACCCCCTTTTTCTGACCAAGTGTCCGGCCCACTTTACTGATTAATTAATAGGTGACTAAAACCCCCTTCCCAAAACTTCAATTAAAAAAAATCCCAGGAGTGGAGCAGACATGCCCCCAAGTTTTAACAAAATAAGTGTTAACTGAATGTTCTCAGTAAGCCACGCGGCCAGCGCACAAATCCCAAGTCGATATTTAATTATCAAATTTAAATCCCATCAGTTACTATAATGAAAAGTAGCATCACAAGGTCAACATGGATGTCCGGTTGCCTAACTGCATTTTATGTTTCTTTTTACCTTCAAACAGAATATAGAAAAATAGTGGAACTTGACCACCATGAGTATTCATAACTGACATTGATCAATCTTGTGTAGTCTTATGGTTAACTAATTGTTATAGGGAGCAATTACAATTATGGTTACAAAATTTGCTATGGTAAAATACAATCTGTGACAATGGTAAATTTTAAAGTGTGCAAATTAGCTAAACAGTGGAACAGAATTTGTAATACAGAATATAAGTCATAAAAGTATTAAGTCAGCTCACAGTGTTACAAAACTTGACTACCGGCAGGGTCAGGCATCGGACGGGATCTAGCAAGATCTGACACAGACAGACTTGCAGTGGACGTCTCCAGCGGGAGTCGCCCACGGTTTAAAACCACCCCCAGATGTGAATGAATAATAACACACGTGTCCAGATGGAGGAAAATCGTTAACATAAATATCCCAACATGCTTAAAACAGAAATAGAATGAGATTCAACTCTATCCACCGAACTCCCCTCGACCCGGGCGGTGCGTGACCCCGGCCGAGTTTTCACTCTCAGAACGAGATATACATGATAGTAATAGAGGAGGCGTAAGCCTTACAAAATGCAATTAAAACATTCCACCCATTGTCCGGAAATAACTGTCCACACTGGAACGTTTCATGAAAGTCTCACAGAGTAATTCGGCCACAAGATTTAGGTTAAAAATGGTTAAATTTCACCTGGTTTGAAGGGTGTATGTTGAGGGCTCAGTAGTGTGTGTCCAGTCCATCCTTCCGGCTGACATAGCTGACGAAGGTTTTAGAATTACATCGTCGGAGGCAGTTGTTCGGCCATCCTTCCAGAGCGGGGCAGATTCCCGGCTACCTTGGAAACCCGGAGGTCACGTAGCTTTCTACCTATTCATAGAAGAAGCTGGGAGACGAAAACTGTTCAATCTACTCTGCCAGCCGGGGACCAGAATGTGAAGCGCTGAGCGTCGTATTGGAACTGAACTAACTGGCTCTTGAAAAAACCGTATGTAACAGCGATAGGGCGCGCGCGAGGCGAGCGGCGGAGGGGTAATTCACAATGACAAAGTCCAATTGACCGTACCAAAGGACAACTTCTTTCGCGTCGACAAATACGTAATTTCCTTATTAAAGCACAATATAGATATCGGAAGATCGCCGCGTTTTCCAAGACGCGGCACAATGTTTAATTTTGGAAAGTTCAAGATTTTGGGATGCCACTGCCCAAAAATAGATACATTTTTTTATTCCAAAAATCCATCCTGGAGTGTCCAATTAAAGAGAATTTTAACCAAAATTTGAATAGAGTGTTCAGTTTTGGGAATTTCAAAAGCTTAGATTTCAGGGTGCAAAAATGGAATTAAAAATCTGGAAAAGTCTATGCTAGCTATAAGACTAAAAAAGCAAGTTTAATTCAAATACAAATGTAACGTTAACTATTCATAATTTTTCAACTTCGTTATGGCACCACAGCCCAAAAATGGAAGTAAGAAAATTGTTGGAGTCCACATAAGGGCATCAGGTTATGAGGAATTATATTAAAATAAAACTCAGAATCTTCAATAAATTAAACAATTTGAGGAGGTCTTTCAAGACCTCTTGCAAATTTTGGAGTCTGCAGAAAGCTTGTAAGTTATGTTTGCAAAAAATGGAACATACTTAATGAGTTATGTACATTTGTGAAAGTTTTCGTATGATACAGACATACAGATATGTAATAAAACTTGTAAGGTAGGACTAAATTACTTGTCACTTTAGGCATTGTAGTTTGTTATAAAGTGAAGAAAAAAGTAATATAAAGAAAAAATAGAGTGGGATTTTTGTAATTTTGTTTTATAATTGAAAAATTTTACTAATAGTGAAATTGATCTAATAATAAAGTTAATTCACTCAAAATATTGTGTGACATCTGCAGCTCAGGGAACTTGCTATTAACATTGCTTGTGCGAGGGGTGTTTCCCCAGTCAGTATAAAAAATAAAGAAGACACAATTTTTCAGGTAAAATGTTTTGTATTTCTGAACATAATCTTCTTTCAGGACTATACAGTTAGTCCAATGATTCTCAGGCATTTCGATCCCATCCTTATAATTTATTCAAGTCTTCACAATACGAAGATGTTTGTTCTGGCAATAACTTTATCATTTCATTAAATCTCTTTCCACTAAGCCACTTCTTTAAATCTGGAAACAGATAATAGTATAAAGGTGCTAAGTCTGGCAAGGGGGGGGGGGAGAGAAGAATTTCATAGCGTAATTCAAATCATTTTCCTGTCACAATCGCAGAAGAGTGAGCTGGTGCATTGTCTTAGTGAAAAAGAATCTTTTTTTTCCTCCAATGTAGTCGTTTTTTCTTTATTTCTTCATTTAGACGATCCAGCAGAGATGCTTAATATTGCTCAGTTATCATTTTACCTGCTCAGTTATCATTTTACCTGCTCAGTTATCATTTTACCTTCTCCAGAAAGTCAATTACGATTATGCCACGAGCATCCCAAAAGACAGTGGCCATCACCTTACCTGCTGTTGGAACCGTTTTCGCTTTTTTTGGAGCCTAGGATAAGTTCTACTGCAACAAACTGTTTTGACTGTTCCTTGGTTTCAAGTGGGTAGTGATGTGTCCAAGTTTCGTCAGTTATTATGAAACAGCACAACAATTTTTCTCAATTACATTGAAGCAGCTCCAAACCATGCTTATAAAATGTTTATTCATTCATGCTTTTGATCAGTTGTGAGCAAATGCGGCACTCATCTTGCGGACAGTTTGTGCATATGTAAATCAACAAACACTCATATGCAAACAATTCTTAATTCTCTACTTTACCTAGTCTACATCTAGTCAACTATTCAACAAGCCTGTCACCGACAATCTGTCGTACTGTGACCCTCTGGGATTGATAAGCGTTTGGACATTTCGTTCCATTTATATACTGTTTAGTTGTTTACCAAATGAAACCTATTTACAATTTTTAAGAGTGACGAGTTTAGCCAAAACTCACTTTCACTAGTGAAAGGGAGCCTCAAGGTGTTTTCTTTTAAATAACAACTTTGAACATAACAACTATTTCGGTAACTAGCAGCGATACAAAAACAGAACTAAATGATAATACTTAAAATATACAACACCTCCTCCTTAAGTCAAGGACAATGAGTCTATAAGGACTTATTTCTCCTTGTTTTATTTTCTTCTATTTATTTTTATCCTATCTTCTAAAGGCATATCGTCTAATTCGTCAGCTTCTAAATCTACTGTAGGCTCAGTCTTATTCTTTTTAAAAGTAATAGGAAGTAGTTTGAACTCTCTCCTTTTTTTGTTAGAACACAATTTGTCTACTCTAAAATACCAAGCTAACCCTATAAGAATAATTAGAACAGTAATTGATACATAGTGTCTTGGTTCAGGAATCTAATTATCAGGTTCATATTGCTTCATTATGTCATCTAACATGTTTAATTTTATACTGGCTGCTCTTAAATCTTGAAATCTATTAGTTATGTATCTCAAGTGATTATTATCATTAGCCATATTTTTAGAGATTATATCATACATTTCATTACTAATATTTAACGTATGAGCTTTAGCGGTAGGTATTTTTATTACATCACGTACATTAAGTTTCTCAACTGATCTATAGGCTACTCTACTGTAAATGGTGAACGTAGATCCAACCATCTGGCATGTTGCTGGTAACGTCAGTATTCCAGTTCCTTGTATCCATTCTGTGCCATCATGCTCTGGATGTCCGTCGGGTCCAAGGCAGGTGATGGTGAGACTTTCTTCTTTTGGAATTACAAACATCCATCCTTATGTACCTGGAACCTCCATCCACATGGACGTTCCGACGTGTGGTATCCTCGTGTCGCATCTGCTTAGGGCGGCGTTATAGCGGCTATAGAAGGCGATTTCACAAGCCGTAAGTCCGGAACTTAGGTGATTAACAACGGTCGGTTTATTGCAGATTTTCACGCTGCTGCCCGTACAGTCATCTACCTGTCTCTGAGTCATAGGAATGAAATGCTGTTCACTTGTGGATATGGCAAGGAAATCCATTCCCAGATTAGTGAAGGTGTAAAGGAAATTTGCTTTCGCTTTTGGAGTAGGATTAGGTATAGGTAATATTTCATACAAGTTTTAAGTTTGGTCAACATGTTTAAGAGGAATTCTTAGGAAAGTTCGGATGATATGGTCATCTACAAGCCAAGCCATCGCTTCGGTAATTTCATAATACGAGTGTATTGTTTGAGGAGTAACCACTATCGGTAGTGTGGAACCAGTTCTTAGCTTAATGCTTATAGTAAATAAATAAGTACTAAGAGTTTCAGGTGATATTAACATTGTACTTAGTTTCCCTTGTCTCATAGTATCAATCCCTAGATAAAATCTAGTTACTTCCTTGTCTATATCGGTACACGCAATTTCAATGAATTTCAGAGCATCCATAGCCCTGGATTGTTTTATCATGACGTCTTCTACTTTCTTGATTCCTTCTCGATTTAGGTCTTTCAATTGCTTAAGGTAGTCCTCGGTTCTTAGTATAACATCTTGGTTATTTTTGAAGTCGCGCATCGTATGATTGATAGCAGTTAACGTATTCTTAACAACTGTTAATTGGTCTTTCTCTAGCTGGTATACGTGATGTTGATTACTGTCAAGCGTGCTTATTTTTTCCTTAAAGTATTCGTCATCGTCGCTATCCATAGTCCCGAATAACATTTTTAACCTAAATCCAACTGTATTAAAGATTCCCCGTTTAGACCGTGCGATCATGTCGCTAGCTCCAACAATATCATATAAATGTTTGACCCTCTTAGTTGTCCGTTTGATAGCGTTCCATGATTTTTCAAAGTATGGTCCAGCCCAAATCGTTAAGTCACTGGCGTTGCGCAGAACTGCGGTTTCCTCCCATCAATCTGGCTGAGTTTAGCCTCGAGTTCCCTTAGGTCAGTGTCTATAGCGATAACCCAGTGCTCTGAGGTGAGTAAAAACTGGTACTGCTTGGCAAAGTATAATCCTGGTTTATCCTTGAGGAGTTGTATGTCGTACCGTCGACCTTGCGCTCCTGACAGTAGTATCATCAAGAAAGTGAATATCGAGACGTTGAAATTTTAGTTTCTTTCTCTGAAAGGTTTAATTCTATTTACATGTACCTTTTGCATACATTTACCACGCTTTATAGTAACATTTACACTATTATTTATTTCAATAATGGTATAAGGTCCTATCCACGGTTTAGACAGTTTCTTGCTTCGGCCTCGTCTAACGGTTGGTGTAATAGAACTTTGTCACCAACGTTGTATCTTTTCTCCCTAGCCTTTATATCATATTGCATCTTGCTGTTCTCTTTTCTGCGTTGAGATGCATCTATCATTGGTTGATTAGCTATCTGCATTCTTCGTTTGATTTCTGGGACTAAGTCGTCTTCACTTAAATCCCATTGAACTTCTTCTCTCATCCAGTCAGTAGGTAATCACATCTCTCTCCCATGCAGCAAATAATACGGAGAGTATTTCGTTGTACTATGCGGAGTGCATCTGTACGTCATCATGACATACGGTAACCACACGTCCCAATCCTTTTGGTCATTACTAATGAATTGACTCAGACCGATCATTATTGTTTGGTGGCTTCGCTCAACTATACCATTTGTCTGCGGGTGGTATGCAGTAGTCTGTAGTTTTTCTATATCTAAAAGTTTGCATATCTCTCGGAATAGCTCACTGGTGAAATTTGTCCCTCGATCTGTGAGTAATTTCTCTGGTGTTCCATGTCTGCACACTATCTCTTCTACAAATATTCTTGCTATGGTTGTGGCCCTTTGGTCTGGTAGACGGAAAGCCTCTGGATACTTAAAAAAGTGGCTTATTTTTTGGTAAATAACACACAAGCACCATCCCACAAAATCGCCAAACACCTAGATAAACTAATCAGAAAACATATAAACTTAACCAACAACACTTCGGTTAAAAACAACATAGAACTTGTCAAAAAATTAGAACATATCCATATACCACACAACTCAACTTTAGCATCATTTGACATAACGAATTTATACACCAATGTACCCGTCAAAGACACTATACAAACACTTGAACAATTACTCAGACAAAACAACACATCTGAAACACACATACAAGAAATCATCACACTCACTAAAATAATCACAGAACAAAATTACTTCACGTACAATAACAAAATATACACACAAACAGATGGACTACCCATGGGTTCCCCCATATCAGGCATACTAGCTGAAATATTCATACACCACATAGAACAAGAGCATATAATACATAACAACAAATACACTAATAAAATCATATATTGGCACAGATACGTAGACGACATATTATTATTATACAATGGCAATACAAGACAAGTAGAAAATTTCCACAAATACATAAACAAGATACACCCAAAATTAAAATTCACAATATAAATAGAAAAAAAACAACAGTATAAACTTTCTAGACTTAACAATCAACAAAACAAACAATATGCACACATACAAAATCTACAGAAAACCAACCACAACTGACATGGTCATACACAACACATCAAACCATCCAACACAACATAAACATGCAGCCTTCAACCATATGCTACATAGACTCACAAAAATACCACTAAATAAACATGACTACAATGAAGAACTTAACACAATAAAATACATAGCAATAAAAAATAGATACAATCCTGAATTAATAAACAAATTACATAGAAAAATCCTATACAAAAACAACAAAACAACACAAAATACAAATAACACACAACAAAACAAATACATCACACTCACATACTACAACTCTAACACACACAAAATTGCCAACACATTCAGAAAACACAATTACAAAATAGCATACAGAACTAACAATACCATCAAGAGACGCATTAATGACACAAACAAAGACATAGACATATACAACAAAACAGGCGTATATAAATTAAACTGCAATGATTGTAATAAATTCTATATAGGCCAGACAGGAAGATCTTTTTACTCCAGATTTTCTGAACACACAAAAGCTTTATCCAATAACAAACTTACAATCCACATTTGCCACACACATCCAAACAGAAAACCACAGTTACACCAACATAAAAAACAATCTTGAAATTTTACACTACATGCCCAAAAGTCCCAAACTCAACACCGCAGAACACTTATCTAAAAATGAACTTTTTCTTGTGAAAACTTACTTTTTTCGTTGGACGCGTTTCGGCATACGTATCCGCCTTCTTCAGCTTTGAGTCAGACTGCCATCATTTCGTAACCGTTGTTGTGTGGAAGGTGTAGTGGGGGTGGTGTGTGGAGGAAGGGGATTGGCACGGGGATTCAACTTGATGTTTGTTTTTTGTAAAATTGTGTCAAAAAGTGTATGTGATTTATATTGTAATTGATCGTTAAGTATGTTGTTTGGTTGTGTTGTGTGGTGTTTATATATTTCGTATTGTTCAGTTGAGTTGAGTAATGTAAAATTTCAAGATTAGTGTCTATGTTGGTGTAACTGTGGTTTTCTGTGTGTATGTGTGTGGCAAATGCGGAGTGTATATTGTTGTTGGTTAGAGCTTTTAAGTGTTCAGAATAACGGGATGAAAAAGATCTTCCCGTCTGGCCGATGTAGAAACTATTGCAGTCATTACAATTTAATTTGTAAACACCTGTTTTGTTATATTTGTCTATGTCTGTGTTTGTATTATTGATGTGTTTTTTGATGGTATTGGTTGTTCTGTATGCTATTTTGTATTTGTGTTTTCTGAATGTGTTGGCGGTTTTGTGTGTGTAGGAGTTGTGGTATGTGAGTGTGATGTATTTATTGTGTTGTGTGTTGATGGTATTTTGTTTTGTTGTTTTTGTTTTTGATGCGTTTGTGTAGTATGTTTATTAAATTAGGGTTGTAACCGTTTTTGATTGCTATGTATTTTATTGTGTTGAGTTCGTCGGTGTAATCTTGTTTATTTAAGGGTATTTTAGTTAGTCTATGGAGCATATGATTGAAGGCCGCATGTTTATGTTGTGTTGGGTGGTTTGATGTGTTGTGTATAACCATGTCAGTTGTGGTTGGTTTCCTGTATATTTTGTACGTGTGTGTATTGTTAGTTTTGTTAATTGTTAGGTCTAGAAAATTTATACTATTGTTTTGTTCAATTTCTAGTGTAAATTTTAATTTGTGGTGTATAGTGTTTATGTATTTGTGGAAGTTTTCAACTTGTCTTTTGTTGCCTTTGAATGAAAGTAATATATCATCTACATACCTGTGCCAGTATATAATTTTGTTAGTGTATTTGTTGTTGTTTATTATGTGGTTCTGTTCTATGTTGTGTATATTGTAACATAACAAAATGTTACCTAACCTAAACGTATATTATCAGATTTTATAAGGACAGAACAATAATGTAAATAGGGAATATAGTAATAAGAATAAACAAGAAGAGAGGAATCAAGAAAGAAGAATGAAGCAGAAGTGCCACATGAAACAGTAAACCCAAATACTGTTTGACACTACAACCAGACAATGACTAACACAAACTGATGGACAGAGTAAATTTACGTTAAGCTGTCAATCAAGTCAGTAGATAATGTGAACAGAATATTATATGTAAATAAAAAGTGAATCAATAAGAATCTGAATACTGTGAAATCAGAATTAGCATTGTGCTGATAATAAATTTAACCATGACTAGTAAATTATGAATGCCAAAACTAAAATTAGCAATGGCTACAAAGTGAGAACAAAGATATATTTCAATATCAAATATACTTATGAGAAAGAAAAACCATTTGTATGAGGGAATATTATACAAATAAGTTACCTCAACAAATTACCGAATTGAGAACCAATAAATGTTGTTAAGGCAAAATTCCAGTCTAGACGGTATGTCTTAACAAGGCCTAGACCAAGCAATAATCAGTGAGTTGATTATTGGGAGGTAACGTAAGTGTAAATTAAATACACAGAACAATCGTTATGCTCCAACATAACAAAAAACATTATTAAAATAATATATTTAATCATAATTCAATTGTTAAGTAGTAGAATAGAACGAATTAGCGTAAAACGAAATGTCATAGTAATAAGAATCGTTCATTACAATGTATAAAGTTAAGGTGTATTTATAATGTTCAATAATTGAAGGTCAGTACAGAGTTAATAGTGTTCGCACATAAATGTTTGAGTAATAAAATGCTATGTGAACACAAACAATATTAATCAAAGTGTAAAATCGTCGATTCAGGTAAACAGACGACAGCGCAAAATAGTGTACCCGAACATTGATTTTATAACAATGTCGGTAAAAGTGAAATTAATTCGATATCAAGTGATATCAAATTAAAGAGGACAAAATAATCTTTAATTTGATGACGATATCGACCCAATCGCAACTGTATTAAGTGCGGGAAAGATGTTAGCATCATTTGCCAAATATGCATCAGAAATTTGTTTATTAATACCAACAACATTGAAAGCTATCTGCCACCTCAGAATTTGACAGTTAAAAAACCGTTATTAACGGCTAACGAACAATACGTCATACTCATCCCACCTGCCAGAACCAATCACAAAATTAGTTAGTAATTAACATTTTTGCCTAAGGCCGATCGACGAGGAGAGTATATAAGAGAATGCAAACGATTCTCGCCAGACATTTATCAACTTCATTCAGTGCAGAACGTGTGCCCGCCGTCTCAACATTTTTAATAACCGATAGCGTCATCTCGAGAACTCATCACAGGAAACCATTCGACAATAACCTACGATTACTTCAAATTAGTCTACAGAAAACAATAGTGATTATGTGCAGTATTATTTCATTTTGTGCGGGAAATAATGAACAGAATTAATCAAATAATGTTATTTATGATCCATTAAGTCAGAAGAGGATCGAAATACTCTGTTCTTGTGCGTGTGCAGTGAAAAATGATAATCAATATAATCCGATTATCAAGGTGCTAAAATGAGTTTTAATTAAATAATTAAAACCAAAAGGTAACAGTGTAACCATTATTTCATTTTTTCTACGAGCGCTATAACCTGTACGTTTTTATACACTGATCTGTACTGACGCAAACCATAGAAACATTTCAATATTACACCATGTCTCAATTTATTTGATGAATTTGTTTTTGTTATTAGTAATTAAACTGAATGTTAGTTATAAGTGTTCTCAATTTATAAATTTTGTAATTCATAAACCAGGCGTGACGAACGCATAACCTATCAAATAGGTTATTTTTATTTGTTTACGTTATAAAAGTAACGTCAAACCATTATCGATCAATTTTATATCAGCAAATTATTAGATATTGTGTAGGCATAACTTTCTTTTTCGTGTCTCAAAGAACTCACTTCTGAGATTTTAATAATATTAATGTTAAAAATAACCAACATCTGGACTTAGCCAGATTCGCCACTTGTGCTCTGAGCAAACCTTATAAGGTATATGATAACTTATTTACAATTGTACAACATTGTATGTTTTAATTATATTTGTTTTGAATTCTCAATCAAGGGTCTGAATAAAACCCATTATTAACAGCATAACTCGACTTGATTTATTTCTAACTGATAGTTAAATATTTTATTTAGCAAACTCAAACAACCTTCAGTTGTGTTTAAATATTTTGGAATAGCATTGCCATAAAGGTAATAAACAATTATTTTAAATTTTTTTAATCATTCAGAGATTCTATTTGTGGGTTTTACACGGGATTTTCCCTAAATAAATCCGTGTGGCGCCCACTAACAAACAAGGCAATCTAACCTTGCAACTAAAGTAAGTTGGTGTTTGTAAACTGAGTTGACAGCTTATAATAGAACTTCTAGAAAACACGACCAGGTACGTGAAAGTATATTTTGTTTATTATATTGTCCAGACATTACGAGACGTAACATACTTAGACTATCAGCAACCTGGAGGAGAAGTTTCACAGTCAGTATCAACAAGACGACCATCATCTTCAAGCGACCAACTATTGTACTTTACTTTTAAACCTAAGCAAACTTAGTATTTAATTATTATCAACCCAACTATTTTATTTGTTTCATATAAGGGAATTCTTTTCAGACAAGTATAATTACACAATTGTAAACACACTGTGAGTAACCTCGAATGTTACACTTTAAATCGCTTTACAAAGTTAGTAACCTTCAACAACTACAACATCTAAATAATATTTCACACATACTTGAATTTTATTTAAACACGACCTTTAATATTATTAATACAGTAAATATTTTAAACATAAACATACTTTTAAATAATAAATAATAACAGCAAAGCAACACTTTTATTTTATTACAAACTAACGTATACACCACGACCCCGTACTTTAATATTACGTTACAAATTGGCTAGCCCAACAGTGTGGCTATTTAAGGAGATCCTTTTAATAATTCGTTACAAATGGCGCACCAACTAGTGTGGCTTAAAAATATTAAATAAAAATATTTTTTATATTTTATATCAGCCCGGTAGACACGAAAGAATAAACATGCCGCACACCCATCAATATGATACGAGATATAAGGACAGTAGGGTAGGAGAAATACAACGGGATATAGAGACATCTGAAGCACAACCCATACACGAGATGGAAGTCATTACCATCAATAATATCGAAACTCAACTTGAAGAAACATCCCAGGTAGAATCGGAAGTAGAAGTGAGGGTCGACAGCCAACCCAGACAAGCTGAGGGAGTCACGCAATCAGGAGAAATAGCCTTCCAAGAATGGATGAGGAGGATGATGGAATCATTGAAGGAAGATAGTCGATCATTGAAGGAAGATAATCGAACTTTAAGGGAAGATGGTAGGAAATCCCGGGAAGAGAATCAAAGAAATATCGAGTTATTAAATAAAAATATAGAGTCGCTGAAAGAGGACTTGAATAAAAGGATAGATAATACCCATAAATCCATGGACACACTGAACAGTAAAATAGATGATAACAGTAGAGCCATCAGAGAAGAATAACACCGCATTAAATAAGATTAGCCAGAAAATGGAGGAAATGAGTAAGAAATATACGAAAGAGGTGAATCAGACAACAAGAGGAGAATTACCAAACGATAACAACTCAGAGATAGAAGAAGTACCAAATGATGAAACCATGGAAGAATTAAGTCTACAATCCGAAGACACTGGTAAACAAACTGAGGATAAAGAAGACTCGAAAGCATTGGTGCCTGAGGACACACCACAGGAATGAAGAGAATATTCAGCATAAAGAAGCCATCATTAAAAATGTAAAGAACAAAATAATTAAGAAAACAGGAGAGAAAGAGACAAAGATAAAAGGAATAATACGCTCTAAGAAGACAAGGATTACAAAGGAAATATTAGAGATGACTAGGAGTGGATTAATTAACTTCGTGGACAACCCAATTATTCGTCATAGAGCAAGAATCAACGGTAAGAAGTATAAACAGGACTTCATAAAAATATTAAAAGTAAATCACCATAAAACCGTGGGTAAAAAATTAAATAAGAATCCAATTAAATTAAATATACCAAAAAATGAAATACACCAAACAAGGTCAATTGATTCCTTAATGAATAACCAACCACTAAACTATTTAATTAATAATCCAGATGACGGAACGATTAAAACAACGTTACATGCCAGTGACTATGTTATGACGGAGAAGGTTATGAACAATGAGGTATTTAAAGTGAATACTCCTAGAAGAAAGAAGCTTCACAAGAAGAAGGAAAATTATCAAGAACAACTGGACCAGATCATTGAAGGGTGCGCCCAAAGAATAAGGGAAATGCGGAAGAAGAGGGACCAATCAATGGAAGAATCCAACCAGGAAATGAACGGAGGTCAACCCGGATTAGAAGAAGGGCCAGACGTCAATAATAGCCAAGGCCCAGAGTACACTGGACACATGGATACCAAAGATGATGAGAGGAAGAAGGCAAGGAAACGGGGAGCCAATGACTATCTGGTAGCCGCCAAGTGGAAGAACCGCCTGATAGGAAGGTATCTCCAAAACTACTAGTACTGAACATATGTCAGATATCCCGAACATGTAATATTACCAATAGAGTGGAAAAGGCACAAAATAACCCCATGTATATCAACTATTAAAAAATGATTACTATTAAGAACAGATAATATGTAGTAGTAGGCGACATTTATCACCCGAATGTTAATGATTATTGTGTACCTCTCATAAAACTAAAAGATTATATAAAATCATCCAGAATAAAGGTTCACCCAACTAACCTTTGAAGGAGTAGGGAGGCAGAATAACAAAGTGTGTAAAATAAAAGAAGGATACTATTATGGAAAGTGTAAGGAAAGAGAAAAAATGTTTCTGAAATGAACTATGTAACCCCAAGAATGTCTATAAAATTAGATATTAGTATGTTATTATATTATCACATTAAAGTGTGATTATCAAATATTGTATACTTCATAACTTAGAATTAAAATCATCCAGAATAAGTGCAAACCACCATCACTTGAAGGAGTAGAGAAGAAAAATAACAAAGAGTGTTAATTGTAAAGATAGCTATTATTATAGTAGAATGAAAGGAAAGAAAAATGTTTATTAATTATCAAATATTGTACATCACAGAATATGTCAGAGAACATCAAACAAAAAACCATTTAGTATACGAACATTGTACGCCCTGATAATTCAGGATAAATATAAATTATTAAGAAAAGCTTAATGAAATATTGTGAAAATAAAAATATTGTAAACTCTAGATATAAAAAACCAACTGCATAAGTACTATAAGCATCACAGTAAATGTGTAACCTTAAGAATACTCAAGTGAGCCAAAACAAATTGTCAACTAGTACAAAAAGTAACTATACAGCTGATAAAAGGCCTAGCTGAGAATGTCAAGTCTGAAAAGAAATAATTACCTGTAAAAAGAAAGTATGTTAGCAAGTATAAAGAAGGAAATGTGATATAAATGAAAACCTCTGAAACCTTGAATATTATAGTGAATATATTATATTATTGTAAATGAATGATATGTGATATTTTACGAGTTGTGATAGTGCAACTATTGCCAGGTGCAATGTTTATTTTTTTTCTCAGACAGAGAAGAGTAATGCCTCTGAATCTGAGTATGTGTATTGAGGAACGGCAGAGAATGTAAGCCATAGTGAGCCACTCTGATTCCGAACCCACTACAAAAGTTAGGGAGTTATATTGTATTAATGTATCAAGGAGTATTATAAGAGAATCTGTGAGGTATAAATTATAATAACCATTAAGATAATCACGAATGTAAAGATATGTAATAAGAAAGAAGAATGTGATTAAGACAGGAAATTGTTAATTTAAGAAATAAGATCTATTGTAGTTAGATGACTTAGAAAGTAAGCAATTTGAAAAATACTAGTAAATTAAGAATTATATCACTAGACAAAAAATAAAGCTAGAGTAATACACTAATGGTATGTTAAAAAATCAAAGAGTACAAGAAAAAAAACCATAGAAATATACTAAGAAACTGACATGAAATGATAATTTTATAAAAAATAAATTTTTTCTCAAATGATCAATTTTGAGGAGGGGGTATATGTAACATAACAAAATGTTACCTAACCTAAACGTATATTATCAGATTTTATAAGGACAGAACAATAATGTAAATAGGGAATATAGTAATAAGAATACACAAGAAGAGAGGAATCAAGAAAGAAGAATGAAGCAGAAGTGCCACATGAAACAGTAAACCCAAATACTGTTTGACACTACAACCAGACAATGACTAACACAAACTGATGGACAGAGTAAATTTACATTAAGCTGTCAATCAAGTCAGTAGATAATGTGAACAGAATATTATATGTAAATAAAAAGTGAATCAATAAGAATCTGAATACTGTGAAATCAGAATTAGCATTGTGCTGATAATAAATTTAACCATGACTAGTAAATTATGAATGCCAAAACTAAAATTAGCAATGGCTACAAAGTGAGAACAAAGATATATTTCAATATCAAATATACTTATGAGAAAGAAAAACCATTTGTATGAGGGAATATTATACAAATAAGGTACCTCAACAAATTACCGAATTGAGAACCAATAAATGTTGTTAAGGCAAAATTCCAGTCTAGACGGTATGTCTTAACAAGGCCTAGACCAAGCAGTAATCAGTGAGTTGATTATTGGGAGGTAACGTAAGTGTAAATTAAATACACAGAACAATCGTTATGCTCCAACATAACAAAAAACATTATTAAAATAATATATTTAATCATAATTCAATTGTTAAGTAGTAGAATAGAACGAATTAGCGTAAAACGAAATGTCATAGTAATAAGAATCGTTCATTACAATGTATAAAGTTAAGGTGTATTTATAATGTTCAATAATTGAAGGTCAGTACAGAGTTAATAGTGTTCGCACATAAATGTTTGAGTAATAAAATGCTATGTGAACACAAACAATATTAATCAAAGTGTAAAATCGTCGATTCAGGTAAACAGACGACAGCGCAAAATAGTGTACCCGAACATTGATTTTATAACAATGTCGGTAAAAGTGAAATTAATTCGATATCAAGTGATATCAAATTAAAGAGGATAAAATAATCTTTAATTTGATGACGATATCGACCCAATCGCAACTGTATTAAGTGCGGGAAAGATGTTAGCATCATTTGCCAAATATGCATCAGAAATTTGTTTATTAATACCAACAACATTGAAAGCTATCTGCCACCTCAGAATTTGACAGTTAAAAAACCGTTATTAACGGCTAACGAACAATACGTCATACTCATCCCACCTGCCAGAACCAATCACAAAATTAGTTAGTAATTAACATTTTTGCCTAAGGCCGATCGACGAGGAGAGTATATAAGAGAATGCAAACGATTCTCGCCAGACATTTATCAACTTCATTCAGTGCAGAACGTGTGCCCGCCGTCTCAACATTTTTAATAACCGATAGCGTCATCTCGAGAACTCATCACAGGAAACCATTCGACAATAACCTACGATTACTTCAAATTAGTCTACAGAAAACAATAGTGATTATGTGCAGTATTATTTCATTTTGTGCGGGAAATAATGAACAGAATTAATCAAATAATGTTATTTATGATCCATTAAGTCAGAAGAGGATCGAAATACTCTGTTCTTGTGCGTGTGCAGTGAAAAATGATAATCAATATAATCCGATTATCAAGGTGCTAAAATGAGTTTTAATTAAATAATTAAAACCAAAAGGTAACAGTGTAACCATTATTTCATTTTTTCTACGAGCGCTATAACCTGTACGTTTTTATACACTGATCTGTACTGACGCAAACCATAGAAACATTTCAATATTACACCATGTCTCAATTTATTTGATGAATTTGTTTTTGTTATTAGTAATTAAACTGAATGTTAGTTATAAGTGTTCTCAATTTATAAATTTTGTAATTCATAAACCAGGCGTGACGAACGCATAACCTATCAAATAGGTTATTTTTATTTGTTTACGTTATAAAAGTAACGTCAAACCATTATCGATCAATTTTATATCACCAAATTATTAGATATTGTGTAGGCATAACTTTCTTTTTCGTGTCTCAAAGAACTCACTTCTGAGATTTTAATAATATTAATGTTAAAAATAACCAACATCTGGACTTAGCCAGATTCGCCACTTGTGCTCTGAGCAAACCTTATAAGGTATATGATAACTTATTTACAATTGTACAACATTGTATGTTTTAATTATATTTGTTTTGAATTCTCAATCAAGGGTCTGAATAAAACCCATTATTAACAGCATAACTCGACTTGATTTATTTCTAACTGATAGTTAAATATTT
Organism: Magicicada septendecula; assembly: GCA_034769895.1. NCBI lineage: Eukaryota > Metazoa > Arthropoda > Insecta > Hemiptera > Cicadidae > Magicicada > Magicicada septendecula. Next base: position 502,798,145 of record CM068367.1, read on the forward strand.
TATTTAGCAAACTCAAACAACCTTCAGTTGTGTTTAAATATTTTGGAATAGCATTGCCATAAAGGTAATAAACAATTATTTTAAATTTTTTTAATCATTCAGAGATTCTATTTGTGGGTTTTACACGGGATTTTCCCTAAATAAATCCGTGTGGCGCCCACTAACAAACAAGGCAATCTAACCTTGCAACTAAAGTAAGTTGGTGTTTGTAAACTGAGTTGACAGCTTATAATAGAACTTCTAGAAAACACGACCAGGTACGTGAAAGTATATTTTGTTTATTATATTGTCCAGACATTACGAGACGTAACGTACTTAGACTATCAGCAACCTGGAGGAGAAGTTTCACAGTCAGTATCAACAAGACGACCATCATCTTCAAGCGACCAACTATTGTACTTTACTTTTAAACCTAAGCAAACTTAGTATTTAATTATTATCAACCCAACTATTTTATTTGTTTCATATAAGGGAATTCTTTTCAGACAAGTATAATTACACAATTGTAAACACACTGTGAGTAACCTCGAATGTTACACTTTAAATCGCTTTACAAAGTTAGTAACCTTCAACAACTACAACATCTAAATAATATTTCACACATACTTGAATTTTATTTAAACACGACCTTTAATATTATTAATACAGTAAATATTTTAAACATAAACATAATTTTAATTACTAACAGCACATCTTTTATTTTATTACAAATTAAAGCATACAACGTGTGGCAGAACTACACACCGTATTTTTCGTCTCGTTACAATATATATTTCTGCTAGTATTCCTGATATGGGGGATCCCATCGGGAGACCTTCTGTTTGTGTGTATATCTTGTTATTGTATGTAAAGTAATTTTGTTCAGTTATTAGTTTGGTAAGTGTGATGATTTCTTGTATGTGTGTTTCAGGTGTGTTGTTTTGTCTGAGTATTTGTTCTAGTGTTTGGATGGTTTCTTTGACGGGGACATTAGTGTATAGATTGGTTATATCAAAAGATGCCAGAGTTGAGTTATGTGGGATGTGGATGTGTTCAGTTTTCCTGACTAGGTCGATGTTGTTTTTGATAGATGTGTTGTTACTGAGATTAATATTTTCTCTGATTATTTTGTCTAGTTGTTTTGCGATTTTGTGGGAGGGTGACTGTGTGTTGTTTATTAATGGTCTGATGGGAATGTTAGGTTTATGTATTTTTGGTAATGCATTTAGTTTAGGGGGGTTAGGTTTTATTTGTTTAAGGTATTTGGCGCTTTCTGGTTTGATTATATGTTTTGTGTTGTTTATAAATTTGTTAATCTGTTTATGAAATTTTCGTGTGGGGTCTTTATTTATTTCCGTTATATTATTTTCGTTGAAGAAATTTTCGATTTTAGTGTTTAATTGGTGTTTGTCCATTATGACGCTAATGTTACCTTTGTCAGCTTTTAGGATTGTTGTGTTGTGTTCAAGTAACTTGTGTTTTACATTGTTAAGTGTTTTTATTTCATTGTTGTGTATTTTTGGTTTTGTATGTGTGTTTTGAAGTTTTCGTTTTATGTTGTGGCGTATCGGGTCCTGGTCATTAAAGTGCGTGTTTTGTACAACTGTTTCTGCGTCTATGATTATGTCACGTGTGTGTCTATTGTGATTTTTGTTAGTTGTATTGTTATTCAAATTATGTTTCAGTCCTTTGTTTAATAAATCCATTTCATCCTTTGTGAAATTAATGGTTGTTGTATTAACTACGCGTGTGTGGAATTTGTGTGCCGGTTCAGGGATTGATTCAATTGTGCATGTTGTGAGGTTAGTTATTTTTTTGTTGTGTCGAACTTGTATTGTCAATTTGAGTTTTTCTATGTTGTCTTGTGTGTGTTGTATTACATTTTCAAGTTCTGTGTGGTGTACCCTGAACCGGCACACAAATTCCACACACGCGTAGTTAATACAACAACCATTAATTTCACAAAGGATGAAATGGATTTATTAAACAAAGGACTGAAACATAATTTGAATAACAATACAACTAACAAAAATCACAATAGACACACACGTGACATAATCATAGACGCAGAAACAACCGTACAAAACACGCACTTTAATGACCAGGACCCGATACGCCACGACATAAAACGAAAACTTCAAAACACACATACAAAACCAAAAATACACTACAATGACATAAAAACACTTAACAATGTAAAACACAAGTTACTTGAACACAACACAACAATCCTAAAAGCTGACAAAGGTAACATTAGCGTCATAATGGACAAACACCAATTAAACAATAAAATCGAAAATTTCTTCAACGAAAATAATATAACGGAAATAAATAAAGACCCCACACTAAAATTTCATAAACAGATTAACAAATTTATAAACAACACAAAACATATAATCAAACCAGAAAGCGCCAAATACCTTAAACAAATAAAACCTAACCCCCTAAACTAAATGCATTACCAAAAATACATAAACCTAACATTCCCATCAGACCATTAATAAACAACACACAGGCACCCTCCCACAAAATCGCAAAACAACTAGACAAAATAATCAGAGAAAATATTAATCTCAGTAACAACACATCTATAAAAAACGGCATCGACCTAGTCAGGAAAACTGAACACATCCACATCCCACATAACTCAACTCTGGCATCTTTTGATATAACCAATCTATACACTAATGTCCCCGTCAAAGAAACCATCCAAACACTAGAACAAATACTCAGACAAAACAACACACCTGAAACACACATACAAGAAATCATCACACTTACCAAACTAATAACTGAACAAAATTACTTTACATACAATAACAAGATATACACACAAACAGAAGGTCTCCCGATGGGATCCCCCATATCAGGAATACTAGCAGAAATATATATACACAACATAGAACAGAACCACATAATAAACAACAACAAATACACTAACAAAATTATATACTGGCACAGGTATGTAGATGATATATTACTTTTATTCAAAGGCAACACAAGACAAGTTGAAAACTTCCACAAATACATAAACACTATACACCACAAATTAAAATTTATACTAGAAATTGAACAAAACAATAGTATAAATTTTCTAGACCTAACAATTAACAAAACTAACAATACACACACGTACAAAATATACAGGAAACATGGTTATACGCACAACTGACATGGTTATACACAACACATCAAACCACCCAACACAACATAAACATGCAGCCTTCAACCATATGCTCCATAGACTAACTAAAATACCCTTAAATAAACAAGATTACACCGACGAACTCAACACAATAAAATACATAGCAATCAAAAACGGTTACAACCCTAATTTAATAAACACACTACACAAACGCATCAAAAACAAAAACAACAAAACACAAAATACCATCAACACACAACACAATAAATACATCACACTCACATACCACAACTCCTACACACACAAAACCGCCAACACATGCAGAAAACACAAATACAAAATAGCATACAGAACAACCAATACCATCAAAAAACACATCAATAATACAAACACAGACATAGACAAATATAACAAAACAGGTGTTTACAAATTAAATTGTAATGACTGCAATAGTTTCTACATCGGCCAGACGGGAAGATCTTTTTCATCCCGTTATTCTGAACACTTAAAAGCTCTAACCAACAACAATATACACTCCGCATTTGCCACACACATACACACAGAAAACCACAGTTACACCAACATAGACACTAATCTTGAAATTTTACATTACTTACCTAAAGGTCGAAAACTCAACACAACTGAACAATACGAAATGTATAAACACCACACAACACAACCAAACAACATACTTAACGATCAATTACAATATAAATCACATACACTTTTTGACACAATTTTACAAAAAACAAACATCAAGTTGAATCCCCACGCCAATCCCCTTCCTCCACACACCACCCCCACTACACCTTCCACACAACAACCGTTACGAAATAATGGCAGTCTGACTCAAAGCTGAAGAAGGCGGATACGTACGCCGAAACGCGTCCAACAAAAAAAAAAAGTTTTCACAAGAAAAAGTTCATTTTTAGATAAGTGTTAGTGCTGTGAAAGAAGAGATGAATAATCAAGACAACCGCAGAACAATACGAAATATACAAACACAACCAAACAACATACTCAATGAACAATTACAATTTAAATCCAACACACTATTCGACACAATAATAAACAATGGACACGGACACAATTCAGAATCTCGCGCCAACCCCTTCCATCTACACACACCCCCACACACAACCAATCCCCAAAAAACCGTTACAGATTACCAACGCCTTGACGCCTTCTGCATTTATATCTCACTGATGAAGGAGCAAACTACTCCGAAACGTGCGTATGAGGATATAACAAAAAGTAAGTTTTTTCACAAGTGAAAGTGTATTTAATTATTAATTGTTAAAAAAGTGGTTTTGAAAGGTGAGGATGTATTGATTCCCAGCATAAGTTTTTGGTAATGGCCCCACTATATCCATCGCAACCTTCTGAAATGGCTTGGTTACAGGCGTCTTTATCTGCATTGGTGCTACTGCTCTATCATTAGCTGAAGTTTTTCTCTTGTTACAATTTTACATGTGAGCACAAAATTCTCTATATCGCGACTCATATTTTTCCAAAAATATCATTCCTTGATTACCTCTGTAGTTCGGTCAATGCCTTGATGACCCCCGAAAGGTGGATATGCTTTCGTTATGTTTTCTCTGTTGTCTTTTGGTACTACTAACCTCCTACGGTTTCTTTTGTCTATGTAATATATATATATATATATATATATCTCCTTGATCATCCTTCTCATATTTACTCAGAGTTCTGTTGATTTCTTTTATCTCATCTTCCGATTGCTGGTTGGCTAATGTTTCTTTTGGCAATATATCTACTTTCGCTATTATTACACGACCAAGAGCGTCAGCATTTTGGTTACTGTTACCTGGTCTGTGTATTATTTCAAAGTCGTATTCACTCAGTTTTATTGTTCATCTGGTTAATCGGCTACCTGGATCCTTCAGACTGATTAACCATTTTAGTGGTCGATGATCTGTGATTAGGGTGAAGTGCCGGCCCCATAGGTAAGGACGGAATTGTCTTGTTGCCCATACTATTGCCAATAGTTCTTGTTCGGTTGTTGAGTAATTTTGTTCTGCTTTATTTAAAGTTCTACTGGCATACGCTATAGGTTTATCGCTTCCTATCGGTCCTTGTGATAGAATGGCCCCTACAACTTCTTTCGATGCATCTGTTGTTAAGATGAACTCTTTTTCAAAATTAGGGTATTGCAAAAGAGGTTTACTAGTTAGTATAGTTTTTAGAGTTTCGAAAGCTTCGTTTTGCTCTTGTCCCCATTTAAATTCAATATTATCTTAAAACAGATAGTTTAATGGTCTTGCTATTTTAGCGAAGGTCTTTATGAATTTCCTATAGTAACCAGCTAAACCTACGAAACTTTTCAAATCCTTAACGTTTTTTGGAATCAGAAATTTTGTAACAGCTTGTGTTTTTGAAGGGTCTGGAGATTCACCCTCTCTACTTATTACGTGCCCTAAGTAAGTTACGCTATCGCACAGTAGTGAACACTTTTCTGGGTTAACTAATAATTTGTGTTCCCTCAGCCTCTGGAATACAGTCTCTAAATTCTGTATACTTTCTTCGAGGTTTTTTTCGTAACAAACAATGTCGTCTATCTATACAAAAGCGATTGATCTGATTAGTTCTCGTAAAACTTCGTTCATGAGACGCTGAAATGTGGCTGGCGCACCCTTTAGCCCAAAAGGCATTCGTTCATACTCAAAATGTCCTTGTGGAGTACTAAAAGCGGTTTTCTTTTTATCGGTTTCTTTTATTTCAATCTGGTGGAAACCTGACGATAAGTCTAGAGTGGAAAAGTATCGCATTCCCCCCAATTGATCTAATATTTCTGTAATGTTCGGCAATGGGTGAGCGTCGCCCTTGGTGACTTCATTTAATCTTCTATAGTCAGTACAGAATCTGGTCTTAGGTGTTCCATCAGTACTTTTCTTAGAAACAATTACAATAGGTGCATTCCATGGCGATACACTTTCTCTTATAATACCGTTGGATTTTAATTCAGCTATATGTTCAGCTACCACCTGTTTCTGTGATTCGGGCAATCGATAAAGCCTCTGGTTAATGGGTGTTTGACCTGGGTCTACTGGACTTTCCTGTTTTACAGTATTTGTGTGTGATAAGTACTGCTCCGGTTTCCTAAATACATCGGTATATTTAGCACACATGTTTAAGAATACACTCTTCTCTTCCGTATTTAAATGTTGTGTATCAAGTTTAAATTCGTTCAGATATGTTGTCGTAATTGCTAATATTTCGATCGTTTTGTTTGCACAATCTATCGTGGCACCTAATTTATTCAAAAGGTCTATACCTATTATGCCATCTGCTTGTAACTGAAATGTCATCGGAACTATGTGAATTGTGTGTTGTATGATAGTGTCACCTATACTAACGTGACAATTTGCTTCTCCGTAAGTTATGATTCGTCCACTGATTCCATTAAGCTCTAGTTTTTTATTACTGTATACATCTACATTATCATGTAAACTCGCTATTTTTAAAATTGTTATGTCTGAGCCTGTGTCCACTAACATACGACACTTCTGGTTTTCACATTCTTCTATGTCTAAAGTTAGGTATGCTTTGTTGCTACCTTGTAATCCCCCAACTTCGTAGGTTCCGACCCACCGTTGTGAGAGGTATACGGCAGGCGTAAATCATTTCCCGCTGTCTTATTTTCAAATCTGCGGTTAGTATTTTGATAATTATTATTGACTGATTTATTTTGTTTTGCACTACGACAATCTCGAGCGATATGACCTATTTTGCCACAGTTGTAACAGGTTATGCGCTTGCTATCTACTGCGTTTACTTCTTTACCCCTTCTACAAGCGACAGCTTTGTTGCCCTTTCTTTGTCCTACTCTTCCGCATTTATAACACTTAACGAAATCAACTCTTTTACCTCTATCAAGGATTTTATCTTCCTCTAATTCTAGTTCTAAGATTAAAGCATCTTTAACTGCATCATTGAATGAATTCGTTTTTCGATTCAGTAAAATATTTCTGAACGGTTCTAACACGCCTTTCGTAAAACTTTTGTGCATGCGCCTTTCAGTACTTAATTTGGCCATTTTACTGTCTATGCCGGTTTTACATAATGCTATTATTAATTTATGTCCTATTTTCTCTATTCTATCCGCGAAGTGCTGAATGTTTTCGTATGGTTTTTGTCTAATGCTAATTAACTAATCTTCTAAAAATTACTCGCTCTGTTGTTTGTCGGTTCTGTTAACGTAAAAATTCTCTTAATTCATTCCACGTTTCTATATCTGAGCGGCGTATGGCGGCTCCTATTTCGCTCCTAAGTCTGATTTTAGCGATCTGAAAATAATTATTATGTTCTTCCGGCTTTACATTTTGTAAAACAAAACTAACGCCATCGGTATATGCTTGCAAGTCTACATTCTTTTCATCACCATATATAGGTATCATCTGTAGAGCGGTATCTAGCTTCACGAGAGAAATTGTTTCAACTTGTACTTAGTACTTTATGTTAATCTATTTCATCAAGTGTTCCACACTAGCTATATAATGGTTACTTACGTATTTTCTCCTTACTTCTTTCTTCTTCCTTGAGTCTTCTGTCTGGAATCTTCGAGGTCTCTTTTGGCGAACCTCACGCCACACAAGTACACTATCTTCTTTTAGGGTATCTTTCAGGCGTACCCCACACCTGACACCACGTTTGTTACCAAACTGTACGAAGGTAATTACAGTTTACTATTTGCTCGAGTGGCTAAGCAAATTTTAATAGGAGTACGTTGCCCGATTAAGAATTAAGAAATTCAAAAGATACCAAAAGAATGATTTATTCTAACATCAGACAATTACTTGATATAATGCAATGCTACTAGTTATTCTATTTCACAATAAGTACAATTAATTTCCTTTTACATTAACTCTTCTGAGATTCTATTCTTTGTTACTTTATAATACTGACTCTTCATTAACACTTTAACAACTTCTTTACATACAATTATAAATTAAAACTCTACTTTACCTAGTTTACATCTAGTCAGCTATTCAACAAGCCTGTCACTGACAATCTGTCGTACTGTGACCCTCTGTCGTACTGCAACCCTCTGGGATTGATAAGCGTTCGGACATTTCATTCCATTTATATACTGTTTATTTGTTTACTAAATGAAACCTATTTACAATTTTTAAGAGTGACGAGTTTAGCCAAAACTTACTTTCACTAGCGAAAGGGAGCCTCAAGTTGTTTTCTTTTAAATAACAACTTTGAACATAACAACTATTTCGGTAACTAGCAGCGATACAAAAACAAAACTAAATGATAATACTTAAAATATACAACAGAATCCTGTATTTATATCCCGCTGCAGTTGTGAGATAAATCTACTGCTTTCTAGACGATGTGTCAAGAACACTTGCACAGTTGAAGGAGGAGCCTAGAAAACACTGGAAGTTCCATATTTCATCACTGCTACCTTGTACACACTGCTTCAGACCAAATGACACATGCACCATGCAGGATGGCTGTCTTATAGGTGTAAGACCCCACCCCCTTTAAGCCTGTTCATCCTGAACTGCTAAATTGTCTCTGCAGGAAGACTTTGTCAGGCAGTTTAGATGGACAATTTTGAATTTGCATTATCCTTCTTGTTGTGTCAGATAAAGAACATAGTTGATTCTCTGTCTCACAGTATAAGGGCCTCCCAATTACCTAGAAGTTTCAGAGAGTAACCACAATGGGTCTTTCAGTTATACAGGAAAATGATCTCCTTTTATACACCCCACACTAGTACTGTGAATACCATATGGTGTTTTCATTTTGTCACTCGCTATCTTCAGAAACAGTTCACTTCTCATAGTTGGTTCTTCACTTAACGATGAATAATTCTGTGGTTAGTGGAGCTGAGGCTCAGGTGATTTGAACATTTAGTCCCCAGGAAGATGAATGTCTTGCCCAAACATTGGTTTGCTGGTGTCCAGTTGTGTCATATACTGATGGTCTATAAATCATTGTGAATAATGGAATTTGCTGATCCCAGTTTGTTTGATTCTCAACAACAACCATATAAAATTTGGAATACATAATAACCATGGAAAATTGGGATACAATAAGATATTGTAGTAAAATGAAATTGTAATACCATATGAAAATTTAATGATATACAAGACATGCAGAGTAAAAATTCAAAAGCCTTAAAGTTTTTGTAAATATTTGTTTACAGCTCTTTGACTCAAAATTACTTAAACACATAAACTTATTTTTCAACATAATCACCACCATTTTTCAAGCACTTATTAAGCCTGGTAGCCAGCTTTTGTACCCCCCCCCCCAACCATCATAGAAGTCTTCCACCAGCCCTTTAAACCATCTGTATAATATTTACCTTATTTCTTCTGTCGTGTGACTTCGTGTTGTGTTCGATTGATTAACACGTTTCGAAACTTATGTTTCGTCTTCAGAAATAAAAAAAAAATTCACTCTTAGCGAGGTCGTTACATTTTAAAATTGCAAATACTGGAAAACAATTCCACACATATCTGCGTTACATGAGTGCGCACTCAAGTCGGACCGATCGGACACTGACTATCAATAGCTATTGTGTAAACAGGTTGCGGTATCGTAGAGCGGGTTTGATTTGAAATTTAAATGATCGTTTAGCACGAAGTCACGACTGTGTACATCATTGTACGCTTTATATATCTCGAATTCTTCAAGTCGTTCATGTAAGTGCCTTTATTACAAAAATATATGGGTTTCAAGTTGGAATTAAAGCTTGTATATTTATGATTTTCGTTTATCAAGTGACGTGCATAGTTGGATTTTATGTTGGATAGTGTTGTCTGACCCTTCAGATTGTGCTTTGGTGTGTGTTCAATAAAACGTTTTTCGAAACCCCTTCCTGTATGGCCGATATAAAAGCATTCACAATCGTCGCACGATAATTTATACACCCCCGTTTTCTTTTCTAAAGGAATAGTTATTTTATTACGGAGTATGTTCATAAGATTATTGTTGGTTTTAAATATTACGGTTCTATTGTTATTATTTAACACACTAGTTAAAATTTTTGGCATTATGTTGGTGAACGTCGTTGAAATAAAATTTTTTTTTTTTGTCTTTTTCTATACGAGGTTTAGATAGCTTGTGCTTTTGTTTTCGGAGGAGGTTGTCAATCAAGGAGCTATTGTAGCCATTGGCTTGAGCTATGTATTTTATTGTGTTTAGTTCGTCGTTTAAATCATTAAATTAAAGGCTGCCATTTTTTGCGAAAAGGGGCGATGTGAGTCGACAGGTATGGTTACATCAGTGGTGGTTGGTTTTCTATAGATATTGAATTTCAGTTTATCAATTGTAACGGTACAAATATTACCGTTCCGAGACATTGTGAATGTGGGTAATTTTATTGCTAAATTTTATTGGGGAAACGTTATTAGCTACAGAACCGATGATCCAGCAGCTGAAAACAGCTATTTTTACCGATCCGAACTTTGAACTTTGTGCAGTTGGAATCAGGCTACATGACGTCAAGGGCCGCACCCTGATGATTTCACTTTGGAATGTGTGGTGGGGTCAGCAACGCCTTAACATATGGCTACGTAATACAAATTAAACAGTAGAACGAGACCACGTGATTGCCCCTCCAGCTAAGATTTTGACCAATTTTGCTCGCCCCAGTTGAATTCATACTCTCGTGCTGTATGGCCGTACAAGTTCCGCGGACAAAATTTTGGACGCACCCAAATAAACAAAAAGTGTAAAATGTAAATTAACAAAGTGGAAACATTAATTAGAACAAATTAACAGTTAAATTTTTTTAAAAAGGAAAAACAAGTATAATCAGTGAATAAAATACGGAGTAATCGATGTGGTGTGCGTGGAACAATGTGATGCCTTCTGGACTAAATTTCAAGGTAAGTAACATGGGGGGGGGGTAAAACAAAATTCCAAGAGGGTTGCACACAATTTAATATCATTCTTTTTGATTTTGAAGGACATGTTTTAATTACAAAAAATTTGAGATCTCACAAGGGCATGGTGTGTGTGTGTGTGTGTGTGTGTGTGTGTGTGTGTGTGTGTGTGTGCGCGCGCGCGCGTGCGTGCGTGCGTGCGTGCGTGTGTGTGTGAAAATTACAAAATAAGAAGCGCTGGTTTGTGTGAATAAATTTAAGCTGTGTTTAAAATTTTGTTCTATTTTGAATTTACGTATAATCAATATATAATCATAGAATCAATGTATTGTGTATCATTTAAATTGTAACAGGTAAGGGAGGGAGAAAGAATATTTTTGTTTATGATGGGAATAAGATGAAAGTGTTTTGAATAAAACAATTGATGGAAATACAGAATTGAAATAATGATAACTAATAAAACTTAATTCATTGGAAGCAAGTAGATTAATTATTTATTTCAAATAACCTAATTCTGCTCTCCAGCTCATTCAACCAAATCTTGGACCTCGGTAAGTAAAATATACAGTTGGCAATAGTTTCAAGATGGCGTCCGAAAGTAGACGCAAGCTACAGCTGATTGTTTGTAAACAAGTAAAGTAAAAGTGAAACTAAAAGTAAAGAGTAAATAAAGGTACACAATTTGTTTAGTAACTGTTAAGTCCAAAAAGTTTAATTTATTATTTGTTTCAGTCTCAAGAGTGAACTGAATGTTTTTATTTATATTATTCATAAAGTTTTTAAAATTTTCATCTGTCGCAAAGTACTTTTATAACTTTTATATATTATAAATGTGTCATCAACATAACGTGCATAAAATATGATGTTATTTTTGTGAATGTTGTTAGAAAACATAAATGTGTTTTCATGGAAATTCAAATAAATGTCGGCAAGCAAACAAGACAGCGGCGAGCCCATTGCTAAACCATCACTTTTGACTGTAAAATTGGTCATTGAAAGTAAAATAATTTTGTACTAAAATTACTTCAAGTAGGCCCATTAGCTCGTCTATCATTTGGGCATTTAATTTGTTACTTTCCAACAAGTTATTCCTTCGAATCTGCAGCGTTTTCCTAACTGGTATGTTAGTATACAAGTTGATAATGTCAAAGGAGGCCAATTTATAATTAGGGGGTAACTTAACATTCTTAACCTTATTTATAAAGTCAGTGAGATTTGCAGTAGTATGGTTGTTTTTTATATCTATACTGTCCCTAATGACTTTTACAAGTTTTTTGGCTGCACGAAATCCTGGTGCTGTAGTAAAATTAAAAAGGGGTCTAATTGGTACGTTGCATTTGTGAATTTTGGGTAGACCTGTAAACATCGGAGCCTTAGCATTGCACGGTTTTAGGTAGCGACGTGTACGTTCATTAAATAAATTTACGCATTTATTAATTTCCTTGTTTAAATTTTTAACGTAAATGTGTGTAGGATCAGACTTCAATATAATAATATAATAACTCTATTACCTATATCTATTCACCACCTGAATGCAATGTATTTTTACTTCCAAACATTTTTTACTTCCAGAACAGATACTTCATGAAATGGCAACATTCATAATGCACATTAAGAACAGGATTTAATTTTATTTACACATTATGATGGTACACTACATTTGTATGTAGTCTACTCGTGAACAGAATTTTAAAAAAAACTTACCTTTACTCTGTTTCAGTTTGTTAAACATATATTCAAATAAAACATAATGTATATATGAAAAACATAAACAATATTTAACTGTAACCATACAACTGTATTTATTATCTGTAGACTGCAGTGATGATTCAAAATAGTATTTTTTTGTTTGTGAAGTTAATTTTGAATGTGGTTTTAAAGAGTAGCAGATTTTGTGTGAACTAATTGGATGAAAAAGTGCATATTCTTATTATTAAAAGGAACATACTGCACAAGAAATCAGACTACTTATTCAGATTTTACATTATTGTCATTACTATTCACTATACTCCAGTATGCAGAATGAACTGGTTTGGAAATTAGTCAGCAGGATAAATGAAATAATTAAAAATTTTATATTTATAAGAATAAAACTCGATTTTTTTACACAAATTAAGGAAAAATGAGGGACAAATTAAGTAAATGATATTTATGTTTATTAATCACAAACCCCTATTCTTGTTTAAATAAATTTGAAAATTTATTTGCTTTCATGTGAACTGTAGTTGAATATACTTGGTTGGGATGTGAGAAATTACAAAAACAATTGTTACTGGTCCCTTTACTTACTTAGAGGAAAGAGATGTTCTGTAGTTGAAAATATTATATAGCTGTGTACTAATAGAGATTGCAAAAGTTTTTATATACTAGGAAGATGTGTATTGAGTGACTAAATAATTCATTTACAATTCAATAGAGTGATGCGTTAATTCATATGAACAAGATTTCCAGTTTGAATTGTTTTCCTGTTTATATTGTTACACAGAGGAAACAAATAGTACTGCATTGCTGAGTGCCTGTGTGATTCTTGGCACGCGAGTCTGTTCCAGATATTACTCAACTATCCTACAGACATTGAGGCCCATTAGCTCACTACATTGCAAGGCTGCGGAGATATAAATATTGGATTTCAAAGCAGCCCAGTTCAATTATACCTGGCAATTTTATCAGTACAGTTTGCAGTGATTGTTGCAGTTTATTGAGAAGTGATTATTGCCTTAATTAGTGCAAACTGTAATAAGGTGACATTTATTTTTGGACAAATTTAGCTTGAATTATTGTGTAAGAATGCTGTGTTGATTTCTAACTTCTGTTTGTGTCTAATTAAAGTTTCTAATCATTGTCTTCATTTGTGGCAGAAGTTGATAGAACCTTTAACAGTGGAAAGAGAGAACACTTCACAGAGAGTAGTGTGAGTAGTAATTAATTAGCAAACATGGATACCAGTAAGATGATGGAACCCTTCCAAGCACTTCTACTGCAAACAGAGAAACAACAAAAAGAAGAATGCTGAAAGGAAGCAGAAGAAGTAGAAAAACAACAGGACAAGAAATATAAGCATGAAGCAGATAAAATGGAAGCTCATTTTGGAGCTAGGGAGAGACAGATGCAAGAACATGCTACTGTAGAGTTGGGCTCCTACATTGTAACTTAGCTGACTTTACATGATGATCTGGATGGCCAAGAGTAGAAAAATCTGCCTCAGATATAGTGTAACGTATCGCCGCGTTACAAATCCAGGGAACCCATCTTAACTGAGCTCTGTCAATTACATGGGCTGCCTACGTTGTAACGAACTGTATTCAAATCAAATTAACTGAACAAATTACTTACTAACTGTGTAAGGAAACAAGGGAAGGTGTTGTACTGATTTACGCACTCATTTTCTGTGTGTAACAAGACGACTTCTCTTTATTTAACAACTGTTACTGACAGATCCCATGACATTACTAATTAAACTAAAGTATTTAAATTCTTTTATAAAACTTTGGGATCAAACTGACTCTATTTTGCTATACCTCGGATCCGGGTTAACTTTCTGTATTTGATAATAAAGACTTTTATTTATATTCAATTCATTATCTTAGCTTGCAAGATTTCTTTAACCATTTGAAGAATGGTTCTATTACTTGGAATAATAATAAGATACATCACTATATAAGGCGTTACAACGTATGAAGTTTGAGTTTTTACAGTAAACTCTTAGATTTACATTTTTAATGTTTACGTTAAATTAATTGTCTTTGAAAAGTCTCTTTTGGAAGTGTGTAGTATAACAAATATTATTAACTCTTGATAGACAGGCTATCGAGTCACCTTTAGAATGGAATGTAGAAACCTCGTCCTGGGGTGTCCGTCTTGGGAATCCTCGTACGCGCCGTCATCATCTGAGTCGGGTCCTCGTCAATAATGTGTCGAAAGTTCACAGAGGTGATTGAAGCTTCTTCGGTGTAAGTCTATGTAGATTTTTGGATGTCCTAAACAGCGTCTTCTGCCGGGTATACGTGTCTTTAAGCAGTTCCTGCAGATCACATCTTCAGGAATGATGTTGAAATGTGAGTTACTTCTTGAAGGGAGTCGTCATCTTGCTTAACACTCTTACTTTTTTGTTGTTACATATTATTTCTTCTTGTTACCACATTTTTATTGTTAATAGTACATGCTACACGCTTTTTGTAGCAGTAGTTACTAAACTACATTTAAATTAAACAAACAAACTAACAACATTTTATCAGAGCTTTCGCTCGTATGTCTGCACACTGTGAGGTCAACATAGCGAGAGAGAGTTTTTCTGCTCGCTTCAACTGGTACTTAACAAAAGTTAGAGGGGCAATTACTCCGCGAGAATATAGTCCCTACATTTATTCAAGTTAACATTTTTATTTACACAAACTATACTTTAATAAACATATATATTTTGAATGAGTTAATTTAATGACTATCTGTGTCTTTAGATTTTTTTTAATTATTAACATTATGATTTTTATCTTATCCTAAATTACAGACGACTCGGGAAACATGTCGAGTCCGGAATTAACAGGTCACCGCCTGACAACAAGCAAAGGGTTAAATACGACAATAATAACTATTTACAATATGCCTTTTTATTAAAGTTTCTTAAAACTTCTTAATTACTACTTATTCTCATACTGAGTACATACAGGGGTTTTAAGTATCATAGTGAGATTTAAAATTGCTTAATCCCTCGCAAACTTACTTTTTTAAAATTCTTTCTTTTTTTTTTTTTATTACTGTTACAATTTAAATCGTCACAATAGAACAAACAATACCAGCAACAAAAATATCTACAGTAGAAGATTCATTTGCAAACATAAGAGAACAAATTAAAAGTGAAGTTGAGTAGTTAATGAAACTACAGCCATCCGTTTTGAAATAGTTGGCTGAGGAGACATTGCCAATCATAAAGACAGAAATGTACACAGAAAATAAGGTATCAGAGAAAGTGGCTTTGCCTACAGGTAGGCCAGTTCATATCAAGGCCCCAACATTTGATAGAAGCACTCACTGGGCAACGTATCTTCGGCAATTTGAAGCCACTGCATACAAAAACCGCTGGATGGTGAAAGAGAAAACAGTTTCACTCATTCTCGCTTTGAAAGTACCTGCTACAGAATGTGCCACCTGATAGTCAGAATATCTATGCTGAATTGATTAGAGCTTTAGAATTATGGTTTGGTGATAAACATTAGCGTGGCATGTACTGCACTCAGTTGAGAGCAAGGTAACAGTGTTGTGGGGAAAGTCTTCAAGAGTTTGAAGCAAGTATCGACAGACTAATTAGACTGGCCTATCCTGAAGCACCAGAGGATTTTCAAATGAGGTTTGTAATGCAGATATTTATTGATGGTGTAGGAGATTGTAAACTTCAACAAGTGTTACAAATGGCGAGATGCCAAAATAGCTTTTGAAGCTGCTAAGTCACTGTCCTGCTACATTAATGAGTTTATGTCATCACACTGTAGTCAGAAGATTCCAATATCACATTGCCATTATGATGGGGGCAGAAAAGAAATGATACAAGACAAATAATCCAGAGAGTCAAGAACACCACAATGATTTGAACAGTGGGAAAGAGATTGAAGTTTGAAGTGTTACAAATGTGGGAAACATGGATATCTTCAGGCAGATTGGTGGGAGAATAAAATACAGAAAGAAGGGCATGAGCATACAAATTTGAAAGATTAAGCTCCAGAACAGCACACAGTTTCCACGCTTCATAAAGCCAGTAGAACTGGATCTTTAATGGATTGGTGTAATGTAAACCAACATCATTTACAGTTGACATGGGTGCAACAGTGTTCATTGCATATGCTGACATAGGCAGCCACTTCCAGCTCAGTTTAGCTCTTGTACCTTACAGACTGTGACTGGAAGCCCCATCAAAGTGTTATGAAAGAGCCAGACATACGTGTACACCTGTGTCTCCTTGAGTTTAACTGCCAAATGCTTGTTGCAGATATTGTTGATGAAGTGATTCTTGGCACAGACATTATGAATACCTATGGGTTCATTGTGGACTTAAGAGAGAATGTCTGAGATTTGACCAAGAGAAGATGAAGGTTTCCACAGTTGAAATGTAGGATAAATCAACTGTTTGATCAAGCAAGTGACAGTGTCCGAAAAAATAGTCAGCAGGCATGAAGGAGAGGAACCCTTGGGTTTGATGCAGAAACAAAAGAAGAATTAGTAGACGAAGGACCAATTTGTATGGCAACAAAAAGGTGATTGGAAATGCTACTATGGTTGATGAGGAAAGGCTCTTGGTTGTTCCTGAGTTAAAGGAAACACTCGGGGGAGAAGTCGCTGAAGACAGTTATGACGTTATGCAAGAGGCTGGTGATGACAACCAAATTGACTGGGAGAGCCCTTCCACTATGAAAAAGAAGGGAATCAGTGATGCTGTTCAAGATCATCCTAGACCACCTGGCAAAGTATTACTGCAGAGACAGTTTGGCAGGTCAGGATAAACCGTCTTAAGGAGGGGGCAGTGCTATACTGAGGAAATAAATAGTACCTCATCGCTGAGTGCCTACTTGATTCTTGACATGCTGCTGCGCATGAGTCTGTTCCATAAGTTACTCGGCTACCCTACTGGCATCGAGGCCCACTAGGTCACTACATTGCAAGACAGTAGAGGTATAATACTGGATATCGAAGCGGCCCAGTTCAGTTACACCTGACAATTTTATCAGTGTGGTTCGCAGTGATTATTGTGATATACAATTAGTGCAAAACTATAATAAGGTGACATTTATTATTAAACAAATTTAACTTGAACAATTGTGTAAGCATGGTTTGTTGATTTGTAACTTCTGCTTGTGAAATTTTTGTATGTAATTATAATCTTTATTTTAAAATATAACTTTTCCTGTTACAGAGAATTGAGAGAGAAGCAACATTTAGCTATCAAACATTGACTGTTCCAGAAGATAAAGGTGCAAATGTTTTATATATTAATGGAAATCTTATACACAGATCAGAAGAAGAAATACCTAAATCATTCAAGGTATTATTTTTACAAAGTATTTATTGTTAAGTAATGTATAAAGGTTCCCTTACCTCTAGTCAGTATTGAGTTGATTTGCCTTCATTTTTTATTTGAGCATAAAAGTTGTGTAATGTGTTCCAGAAAAGTTTTGGAATATGTCAATAATCCTGTAACTGGGTTACAACTATATATAATATTTAATATTTATAATGAATTTACCTCAAGATATTTTTTTCCTTATTAGGAACATGTTTCGGGAACCATTGTGTTCCCATCCTCAGCCTTCGTGATTTTGAGTCTGGTTAAGTACTTGTGTGTTGGCTGGTTGTTATTGTGGTTTCCTGTTGGCCTCTGGTACTTTAAATTGGTATTATTGTGTGTGATTGTGATGTATGTATTAGTATTTTGTGTATTTTCGATGTTGAGTGCTTTGAAAATGTTGTCATGTTTTGTATTTGTTCAGGTATTAGTCTGTTTTGTGTTTTATGTTTGTATATTTGTAAATTTTCCCAAATGTTCATTATGGTGCCTTTGTGTGGTATGTGTTTTATTAGTGTCATGTTGGTTATATCTGGGAATTCATGTCCAGTGTTTATTGCATGTGTGGCCAAATTAGATTTGTATATTTCTGGTTTTTTGTATGTGTTTAGGTGTTTAAAATAAAGTTTTTTCAGTTGTATTTTTGTTTTTCCTATGTAACATTTATTGCAATCTTGGCATTCAGTTTTGTATATACCATTGGTTGTTGTATTATCTTTGTTGTGTGGGTTATTTAGTTTTTGTAGATAATTTTTGTTAGTTTTGTATGCTATTTTAATGTCTGTGTTTTTAAACAGTTTGTTAGCTTTGTCATTTTATTATTTATGTATGTGAATGTGACCCATTTGTTATTGTTATTATTATTTTAGTTTTGTTCATTTTGATTAACTCTTAATTGTTCAGTTTTTATTTTATATTTGATTTTATTTTCTATTTTGTTTACAGTATTTTTATTATATCCATTTTCATAAGCAATTTGGTATATTATATTTCTTTCTTTGTCTTCTTGTTTGTTTAGGGGTATTTTGTACATTCTGTTAAATAGAGCTTCTTGTTATGTTGATGAAACAATTGCACTAACTGTTTGCTTCAAACTTTAAGTCATTTTATTTTCTTCAATGTAATGAATTTGTATATATAAAAACTTACAACAGACTGTTATAATTATTAATTGTACTATTGTTTACATCTGTCATTGTGTTTTGAGGTGTTTTAACATCATGACAACTCTTAAAACTAAGAATTCTTCATCAGCTCACTTGTCTAATTGAGTACCTAATTTGTAATTTTGTATACAGACTATTATCATAAGTTTTTTTTTTAAATAAACAAATAGTTTTCTCAAAAAAAGGGACTGTAATAATTGTTCTATTGTTTCAGGTTTTTAATGAGCGTGTTGACTTCTCACAGCATTCTGTAAATATATCTGAATTAGCGAAAGTGTCTACTGGACTGACATCATGTTGTGTATTAGTACGACGCTCTCGACACATCCGCAGTCTCTGAATGGAAGTCCAGAGGGCATCTGTTTACCTTATAATGTCATAGAGCAGCTTAGTTGTAAACACCTCCTTCTACTATATTGGCACAAGCTAGCAGTATATATATCCATTTCTTAAAGTCACTTATATTTTATTTAAAGATTTTGTAATCTCATTTGTTTATAATTTTTATTTATCCACAATGGTATAGTAGCATATGAAAAGTATGCTTTTAAAAGCAAATGTTGAAGAAGTAATTTTTTATACTCAAGCAAACAATACAGTTCTTCTGTTCTATCACTTTACTGTAAACTTGGTAAAGGGCAGATGTTTCTGTGTGATACATTTTATGTTTCTTTGTTGAGTCAGTTTGTTCATGGAACAGGAACATAGAATATGCTTACTGATAATAAGACAAATTAAGTTAAGTATTATTACACACAGGCTTAATCTTTTCTAGATTTAAGAAGAGAGGTAGTCCTTTTTAATTTGTAACTCAAAAAAGAGAAAAAACTAATTTTCAGCATCTGAAGTTTCATATGAGCTATATCAAATGTAGTTATTTGATTACAAATTCTGTAGTGGTGTTATGTACCATTACAATGGTGGAGTCTTGTAGACAAGAAAGGCATTCAATTTTTTATGAAACTATAAAAGTAATTTTCTAGGATATACATGTTTATGTAATATATCCATGACATGGATCTTGCTTAATCTTGATGTTAACGTGACTGATTTTATATTTAATTTATTGTGTAAAAAGCTAAATTTTTATGTATTAGAAGCTAGAAAATTTTGATTAGAAGTTTGTCTTATTTCAGATTTTTGTTCTTAGTTGTAATATGTTAAAACAAAGAATTCTTAACAAATGAATGGTTTTAATGCAAGAACTCAATGTATCCAAATAGAAAGAATTGCTGTTTCTCACGAGAAGCTTTGAGACAGCGTCATATTTGCCTTTAAATAATATAGCAATAATAGGAGAGTTTCGTATCATTTATAATTGGATATTTCTATAACATTATCCTCATTAACAATGTTTATATTACTATACCGATTTTATTAGGCTTCACTGGATAATTAGCTGTACAGTTTCCATATTTTCACTTTGTTTATAAGTGAAACATTTTACACTTATTTGCTATATTTTTTAAGTGTTTATTTTACAGTGCTTATTGTTTAACAGCATGCCTTACTGTTGATAATTTTTAATATATTGGGAACTTACCATAACATTAAAATGATAAAACTGTTGTAATCATCCAGGTGGTGCTTACGTACATTATAACTGTCAATGTAAATTCTTTTATTTGCTATATGTTTAGATACAAATTGTTACTGAAAACAGTGTCAGTAACATTATTGGTAATTTTACTGGCCAATACAGTTAAAAGATATTAGTTGATTATATTTTTATAAAAATTAGTATAGTTTAAAAAATTAATCAGTTTCTAACACAGTATCATAGTGCTTGAGGATCGTTTTTGTTAGTATTTACCTATATAAAAACAAAACAGTATTAACTGATTTGTTGTATTCTCACTAACTGCTCAGCAGTTGTATTACCTCATTTGTAGGAACAGTTTTTTCATTGTTCAGTCTCCATTCATGATCATAACAGAACTGTTCATAAAATCTTAATATGTATTGTAACTATATGCCTGTTTTGATATTTTGTAAATTAAGTGTCTCAGGTGCATGACAATATGACCTATGGTATTGATATTTATTAAGTTACCAATTATGTTAGGCATAACTGGGAAACAAAAATTATTTTATTTAAAGTATGTTTTAAAGTGTAACATAATTTTTAAAATGAAATAAGTTAATTTCTTATGATAGTGGGTATTTAGGATGTGAATGTTAGATAATAATAAAATAGGCAGGCTGCGTAATTTGTAATTCTTTGTAATTGTTTAGGAGTAAATGTAGCCAGGTTCCACCTTTGAATTTTTTAATTGAGGATATGTTAATTTTAAGTGAAAATATACCTGCTACATGTACCATTGCATAATAGTAAAACCTTTAATAAGAAAGGGCTAGATAAAATAAACAAGACTTTTCTTGGCAAAGTAAGGTTGTTGATGCAAGGAAAACGTATGTTTTGAAGTGTAGGAAAAACAATATGTAAACAAACAGTATTCTAAATAACAAAATTTGCATTCTTGTAATTTTTTCTGTAACACTTGAATATTGTCCGAAGTCTACAAGGTACGAAAGTGGATGTTAAAAGGGTGAAATCATATTTCAAATATGAACAGATCTTGAGGTTTTCCTATATTGTAATTATTTTATGTTTCTTTTTTTTACTTTTGTCTTCTATATACATTTGCCAATCTGAATTATTTATTCCACAAATTGCATGTCTTTTTTTTAAGTATAACACACTAACACTATTATTGTCTTAGAGAATAGAGGTAATTGTTATTGTTAGCAAGTATAATGTTCGTGAGGTTTCTCAGTTTTGCCTCATCATGGACACTGTCCATTTTAGACGCTGTGAATCTGTAGAAACTTTGTTCTAAATAATTTTTTCTGGCTGTAATTTTCATTCTAGTTTAACTAAGAATATAACTATTTATCAGAAGCCAATTTGTCTGTAAATTAAATTAAATTTCTTTTTTATATTTTCATAGTTTCAAATTAATCTCAGAAGCAACAGATAAATAGAAGTTTTCTTTGAGAGAAATAGAGCTAGGTGTGAGCTAGTTCAGACAAATCTATTGTTTTGTGAATGTCGCAGTTGGTCCTGTTTTAGTGTTCCAATAACAAAACAGAAACATCAGATGGCGATTTGGAGACAATAAAGGAAGCAGATGTTCTGTAATATTGTGTAAGGCCTAAAACCTCACCAACAGACAGGGCATGTGAAAACAATTATAATCTTAATTCCAAGCTTTGAGAACCAAAATTTCAGATGTTATCTCCAATAAATTTGCAACAACTGTCTTCTTTGTTTTTTAATTAATAATTACTAATAAAGAATGAAAGTTGAAGAGACTGCTACCTTAGTTCATCAGAATAAAATATTTTAACATCTGTGGGAGAATAAAAATTCCATGTGGGAGAAAGTTCTGTGGATAATTTAGTTTAATCTGGTCAGTTATGTGCTTTCAAATTGTTCAATTGGAATTTTTTTGTTCTCAGATTACGACTTATATAGTGTAACATTATTAGTATTTATATGAAAAGTAAGCTAATTTCTGATTTCCAACATTTATCAAAACTAGAAAAATAAGCAGTTGTTAAATGGACAGATTAATATTATTGCAAGGCCTGTGCACTCTACAGTGTGTCATGATGTGAGAGTAGTAGTGGCAACCTTGGTGTTTTGCAACCAAGTGTACTTTGATTACAAGGTGTGAATTAATTCTGTGTAACTTCCTTTTATACAGGGTGATTCACGAAGATATGCAGAGACTTTAGGAGCTCATTCTACATGTAAAAATAAAGAAAAAAGTTCATATAAATATAGGTCCGCAAACGCTTCGTTAGCGAGTTATATTTTACCCTGATTTCAGCTCCTCCGGTCATATTAGGCCATACTGAAGTTCTAGGAACCAAAATTAAGGGACAAACTTGATGGTTTCATATAGTTTTTGACCTGAAAAATTGAATAAAACAAGTCCCAGAACTGTAACTTCATTAGTTTTGGGGAAAACTGGTGAAAAACGCAAAACATCGTAGTCGAAAAACACACTTTTTTACGTTTGATGTACAATAACTTCGTTAAATTACCAATAAACAAATAAAACTTGTAGGAAATTTAATTCTGAGAAAACTGGTGTAAATAAAGTAAACAGAAAGTGAATAAAAGTTGAATAAAATGGACTTTTATTTAGAACAATACAAATCAAAATGTAACTGAAAAAATAACGAAAACCGATGTATTTTTCATATCAGGGAAAATGACAAAATTAAAAATTGCTTTTAAAAATAAATAAAAGAAGTTCCAAAATAAATTATACAGTACAGTATGATCCTAGCAATATATTTAAGTTCTGTTAAAATATGACATTATTTGTTTAATTTGAATTAAAAATGTTAAGCATAAAACTCAGGCACAAAACAGTGGTAAAGGGGGATTAGTTTTTTTATTATTATTTAATAATTACATAGATTATAAAAATACAATAATAAGAACATTAGAAAGAAATGCTTGCTGTGCGTATCAGAGCAAGAACAAGACTGGCTCACAAGAGCTATCTCTCGACGTTGAGAAAGAGAAGCGCGCGAAGCGACATCTCACTCCAATCATGAAAAAGAATAATTGGCATAACAACAGGAAGGTTTTTTTTTGTTGAAGTTATTAAAGTTACAGTTCTGGGACTTATTTCATTCAATTTCTCAGGTCTAAAACTATATGAAACCATCAAGTTTGTCCCTTAATTTGGGTTCCTAGAACTTCAGTACGGCCTAATATGACAAGAGGAGCTGAAATCAGGATAAAATATAACTCACTAACGAAGCGTTTGCGGACCTATATTTATATGAACTTTTTTCTTTATTTTTACATGTAGAATGAGCTCCTAAAGTCTCTGCATATCTTCGTGAATCACCCTGTATAATTAATTCCAATTCAATAGTCACATAACACAGAGCACAGATGAAAAGCAGTGACAAAAGACAACATCTTGAGTCCAACTTCAACTTATTTTTACTGACTTCAGAATTTAAATGTCATGTCATTGTTGAAATTGTCAGTAAGAATGATAGTTTTCTATGACACATCTTTGTCCTTACATATAATATGCAAGCATATGTGTGTTATAAGAGGGAGACTATTTTAGTAATAATTTAGCAATCAGCTAATAATGAACACTTAAAAATTATAGTTTTGTTTGGTAGAACAGTCATGTAGGATGTAGTGTTTTGATAGAATATCTGTTTGAAATGTGTTTAATTGTGTAAAGGATAAGAATTTAGAG
This sequence comes from Magicicada septendecula, assembly GCA_034769895.1. Taxonomy (NCBI): domain Eukaryota; kingdom Metazoa; phylum Arthropoda; class Insecta; order Hemiptera; family Cicadidae; genus Magicicada; species Magicicada septendecula. The sequence continues at coordinate 502,822,594 of CM068367.1, forward strand.
TCAGTAATTGAATCGTGAATTTTGAATATAAATAAATTGGATGGTGGATTCTCATAGTTTTTGTTGCAATGTATATGTTCTTACATTAGATATGGTCCTATACCACGGACGTATTTTATTAACATGGTATTTTAAGAGCATCTACTTTTTGAAGAGAGATCGTACTTTGTTTTATAATGTGCTTCATGATTGACTTTCAAGTATTCATTAACCTGATCAAGAGACATTGCACATTGTGGCATAGAACATAGAAGTAACTTGTGGTGGGGAAAGTAATTCAAAGATTTAAAGTTATACTTTTGTGGCACTGAAATAAAAAGCATTCCTGTATACTGCAGCATAGAAAATAAATTCTAAATTTTGTTATCTACTATAAACATTTGTCTTCCTTAAGTATGATATAATTGGTACTGAAATAACATGAAGTAATTATAATTTAAATCAAAATGTAAAATTGATCAAAATGTGTTTTATTGATCCTTTCCAGGGCATGTCTTCCTATATGTTGATTTAAAATCTATATGTTATTGAAAATGTAGGTAGATTGTTTTTGGAGTTTTAGAGACAATTTTTTGAATACCAGTTAGTTTGAAATTACTTTATTACTTTCAATAAAAGATCTGTTTAGTCATGTTTTGCAATTGTTGCATAATTTTCTTTTCTGTATACTGTGTATGTAATACATGTATTTGTGGGTATAGTTTTTTGTAATGAAATTGTCAACAGACAGTGCCAATTATGTTTTTTATATGTCAGTATTTTTAAATAAAATATATGTTTGCATAGTTACACACTACTTAGTATTATACATTTTACAGATGTTTTATGTGATGTTATTTTAATATAAATATGTCAAAAAAATCTCAATATAAGTTGTTATTACATCTACATTTTAATTTTTTTCTATCCATAAAACATAGGAAAGTTTGTTCAGATAATTAATAAGAGTAGTGTTAAAACTTGGTCAAACTTATAAAAATTAGTATTATTTGTATATGTTATTCTGTTTTGCAAACTGTACATTTACTTTTAGTAACTAGAAAAATTTGTGTTTATGTAACTGTTTCATAAATGCATTGTACTGCAATTCATAAAGTGGAAATTACATTCACATTTCTCAGATGCAAAGCTGAAAGCTTTCCTACTAGACGACAGTGATGAAGTTTAAATTTGAATGTTCTCAACTCAGCAGACATTGTAGATGGTAATTATTATCCTCCATAATACACATAATAATAAAATATAGCTGACAGTACTGGTTATGTTAATCTTGCATTATTCTAACTTTAAGCTTGTATTAATATTTTATACCTAATTCTATAAACATTTTAGGTTTAAGAGTTCATAATTTGTTATATGAAGTGGTTAAGTTTGTTTAGGTTCCCTTAAGTTGTATGTAACCGATTTTTGTGTTATTTTGTCTACTCTCACCTCATCTGTACCAATTTTCTAGTGAGCACGAAACTTAATAGACTGTGGAAAGTTGGGTTGAGAAATATCGCACAGTGACATGAATGAATTTTGGATCAGAATGGCTATACTAATTAAAACTTCCATTGCCTTTCATAAAGTTGTATTTTTGTCAAAAATGTTCATTAAACCAGCTGCCATTGTACTGTGATGCTAGACACCTCATTTTTCCACCGAGTATCGAATTATTAAAAATGACGCTTTTTTAGCCCATGTCATTTGCATTTATATTAGCACTTATTAATAGTTTAAATTTTTATAACTAAAACCAGTATGTTAATCATACTGTATATGTGATCATTTATATTCGTCCACGAAATATTTACCTAAATGCCTAAGTTATATTTCAGTTTTATACCATAAACGGTAACATTAATGATAGAATATTAATGTTGTTTTGTAGAATCTTTAGTATATGTTCCAACACCTAAACATATTAGTTGTAATTATTGTGCTTTAACATTTTGTTATGGTTTTGTTAAAAAAAAAGGATGTTACTAAAGTTATTTTAATGTTTTCCAATATATTTTATGTATAAAAAATTTTTCAACTTGTAATTAAGCTATGAACCAAATTGTATGAGTACAAAAGTTAATGCACATAAACATGTAAATAAATAGATACATCCATTGTATTGTAGTTTCAAAAAGACAGATTTAGAGTGAATATTTAAAGTCTTAATTTGTATAAAATTATTGGTATGCAGGTGTTAGTATGGTGGTGTCAGAATATTGATGTGTGTAATCAGTTGATTCATTTTAAAATCCACAAAACAGATTACAATATGTTACAAGAATTTTTAATTATATCAAGGTATATTACAATTTCCTGTCGATAAAGTTAGGTTTTTTTAGTATTAACACCATATATAATTTGAAGTCTCATTGTACATATTGTTCTGTTCTACTTATTGCAAAACATTCCAAGGAATGAATACATAAATTTTGCTTTTAAGCTTTAAGTACTTCTCACACAGTGGTAATGCAGTGTTATTGTACTGAGTGAATATTGTTTACATATCACAGTACTGTTTGTAATACAAATCAAGTGATATATCTTTAATTAGCTTACGCTTATGTTCTGGGAAATTCGTTGGTCAATTTCATTGGATGTATTTCTTCCTATTGTTGAAGTTAATTTGAACATAAAAATATGCCTACACACAGTACAATTGTTTTCTGTGTTTTGTACATGAAAACATAAGAATCAGGAATATTTTCCCCCTGTAGCAGCCTAGTTATGCTGTCATTCAGTAAACAGAGACACATCAAAACAATATTATTTTTTTTATCACAGTATGAAGTCAGTAATTCTGCAAACCAAAATCATCATGTCAATAATATTATAATGCTTCTGTCATATTACTTATTCTCCATGGAATTTCAAATGATTAATGTTACATAGTATTTAACCATTCCATGTTCTTGTAAAATCATATGCATGGCTGTGAGAAATAAGTGTGCATACAGTAGTTAATAAAAAATAAAATAGAAATTAACTACGGATATAAATCTAAACTGTAAGATTTGTGAAAGCCATAACAAAAATTTGTACTGCCAAAGGTAACAATCCATCTTGGATATTAACTACTAATATCCTGTTCTGTGGTTTAAAAACATTTTAATGGTTAGGATTTAAATAATGCCAAAACACATCTCGTACAAAAGTCTCCATAAAAACAAATGCCCAGAGTCACCATATGGAATTGAAAGCTGGTATGCAGAAACCATTTCACTGTCCCATAAAATGTTATTTGTGCAGAAGATAAAAATATCACCTTTCCTTGTACCTGAATACATTCTGTTCATACATTCTATCACTTCCATAGTTATTTTCATACTTTTAAAACTTACAAGTTCCATCAGGATATATGTCTGTAATTTACACATATCATTAGTTATAATGATTTTAAAACCTTGACATTGATTAATTTTATTTTTATATATCAAATAGACTCAGTACCACACGCACCACGGGTATATGCGGGGAGGGTACAAACCAGTCGAAGACTGAAGGACTACGATATCAAATAGATAACATAAACATTTTATATATGTTATTTACAAAAAAGTAAGTTTTATTTTGGCTCTGTGTGGGGATAACAAATGATTGTAACTCCATGGGGATGTGTAAAAAAAAAAACAATATATAGTTGAGTAAAAAGACCATACTCTCCAGCAAACCATTAATTGTAATTTTTTTCTTTTCTGTGTATGTGTGTGTATATAGTGTAAAGAAAAAATTTGTTAACTTTATCTTAATTATATTGTTTGCTTTAATTTTATACATATATATATATATATATTGTTTTTATTTTATAAAAAATAGTTGTATTCAAATAGTTCAATAAAAATATTAATAAAAATTATTTTGTGTATTGTAATTAGTTTGTCTCCTAAAGTACAAACAGCCATGTTATGGTCATGACAGCAAATCCTAAAAAACAAACATAGAATAAATCATACGAGGGGTGTTTGATAAGTCCATGCAAAGTCAGGAGATGGCACTCGTAGTATATAAATGATGTCATTTTTAGTTTCCTGCATCTCCGCTAGGAGCGTACACTATGTTTCAGTAACATACATTCATAATTCACAATTGTTTGAATTGATTAAGTATTGTGATTTGCAAAAAAAACTGATGAAAGAGAATTTTGTGTGGTCATGAAACATTACTTTTTTAAAGGCAAAACTGTGCAGGAAACTAAATCCAAGCATGCTAAATATTATGGTGAGTCAGCTCCATCAACTACAACAGTTTACAAAAAATGGTTTGGTCATTTTCATAGTGGTCACATGAGCACAAACGACACTGAATGTTCCGGATAGGCTGTTGAGGTTACAACTGGGGAAATATTGAAAAAATCCATGGTATGGTAATGGAAGACAGAAGTTTGAAAGTGCATGAAATTACTAATACAATAACCATCTCAAGTGAACAAGTGGATAATATTTTGCTTAATGAACAAGTACATTTATACATGTGAAAACTGTCAGCAAGATAGGTCCCACGTTTGCTCACAATCGATCAAAAGCATGAACGAATAAACATTTCTAAACACGATTTGAAGCTGTTTGAAACCTGAAACCAAGGAACAGTCAAAACAATTGGTTGCAGTAGGAGAACGTGCTCCAAACAAAATGCGAAAACATTCCATCAGTAGGTAAGGTGATGGCCACTGTCTTTTGGAATGCTCGAGGCATAATCTTAATTGACTTTCTGGAGAAAAGTAAAACGATAACTGGGTAATATTATCCATCTTGCTGGATTGTCTAAACAAGGAAATAAAGAAAAACCTTTACATTTGAAGGTTCTTTTTGACTAAGACAATGCACCAGCTCACTCTTCTGCAATTGTGACAGCAAAATTGTTTGAAATACACTACGAAATTCTTCCGTACCCCCATACATGCCAGACTTAGCACCTTTGGACTATTATCTGTTTCCAAATTTGAAGAAGTGGCTTGCTGGAAAGAGATTTACATGAAATGATGAAGTTATTGCTGAAACATCTGCGTATTTTGAAGACTTCAATAAATCATACTATAAGGGTGGGACTGAAATGCTTAAGCATCATTGAACTAAGTGTATAGTCTCAAAAGGAGATTGTGTTGAGAAATAAAAAAAGATTTTTTCGGAAAAATTGTGCCTTTATTTTTATACTGACTTATCAAACATCCGTCGTATAGTGTGCTGAAAACTACAGGATGGACAATGCAAGTGTAATAACTAAAGCCCGGATTCATGTGGAATTGCATCTTTTTTTTTGCTAGTTCGTAAATGGCCAGTCACAAGTTATTTATCCGAATCGGGATGTGTAGGTCATTTTAACATACATTTTATTTTGCACATTTTGGGGATTACTGCATAAAATTGCACATTTGTATTTTTAATGCACAAAATTGCACATTTACCTGTTTTTTGAAAATCAGCTGCACGATAGCCAAGTGCGAAATATACACGCAGATCGTAAACAAAGTCGAGAACAAAATCAGCACGAAGAAATTCATGGAAGATCAAATGATGTAAACATGCAACAACCAAAGGAAATAAACAAAAATTTTTACTCGCTCGGTTGCTAGTAAAGATGGCTCAACTGCCTCATTCGTTCCTAAAAATTTGACCCAGAGCAAGCAGGAGCCGGGTTTATTCTTCCACGAATTTTTTAATTACTCTATTTCCCCTTCTCACTGTTCTCTTCTCGGAGCGATGTTTTGTTTAGTTTTCAGTTGTCTGCCTCTGGAAAAGTACGTGTCTTTTCGTTTTGTGTGAATCTATTAATATGCCTAAAACGGCAAGCAGTCTCAGCTCCAAGATAAGAGGATGGATTGAAAAATATCCGAAACTGAAAGCTGATGGGAAGACGATCTACTTTGTGCCCTGTGATAACGCTGTAGGCAGCAAGAGAAAATCACAAGTTGATGCTCACTGCAATTCGAGTAAGTTAATGCTTTGAATTTGTCTCTCCTCGTGTTTTAGAGCTAAAAAGATTCTGGTTCTTTCAACTGTACGTTTTCATTTTTAATTCTGGTTTTTAACTACAGGTGGACACATACAGTTGAAAAATTCTAAAATACGAAAGAGTGGCCCCGTGCAATCTTTACTGGCAGAGTGCTCCCACCGTACCGATAGCCGAGAAGAATTCATGATGGAATTGTGCTACGCGATGGTTGCTACTTATATCCCGTTCCATAAATTGCAGTCAACACCTTTTAAATCGTTTTTGGAAAAGTACACAAACAAAAAAATTCCTGATGAGAGCACACTCAGAAAGAACTATTTAAATATATGTTTCAATTCAACTATGTCATAAATAAGAAAGAAAATCCAAGGACATTTTATTTACATAATGGTTGAAACTACGGATCTTAGCGGTAAATACATTTGTAGTTTAGTAATTGGCATTCTCCACCCAGAAGTTCTACCAACCCCATTTTTAATTTCAGTTAAAGAACTCATGAAAACAAATCATGCAACTGTTTCCCGTTTTATTAACGATAGTTTAATGAATTTTTTTGAAGAAACTACATTTCAAGATAAAATTTTGCTCTTCATTACTGATGCTGCTCCTTACATGGTAAAAACTGGAACCACATTAAAAGTGTTTTATTCAAAAATGTGCATAGCACATGCCTCAAATCGTGTAGCTGAGAAAATTCGTGAAGTATTTCCTGACGTAAATAAATTGATAAATAATGGGAAAAAAATTTTCCTTAAAACTCCCCATCGTGTATCAGTGTATCGAGATAAAATGGATTGTCCTCTTCCACCAGAACCTGTTATTACTAGGTGGGGGACATGTTTGGAAGCCGCGTTGTTTTATTCCGATAATTTTTCAAAATATAAGGAATTATATTTATTTCTTTTGATAAGGAGTTATCAGTTATTCCTGAACTTGAGAAAGATGCTCAATCTGTCACAAAAGTAAAGGCCATTTAAAAACAACTTCCATTACTTCCGATTTAGCGTTTATTCGTGCTCACTATTCCACGCTTTCAGATTCAATTAAGAAACTTGAAGAAAGAAATCTTTCATTAAGTTCACAAATATAGAAATTATAGAAAAAACAGAAAACCAGGTTAAAATAATAAATAATGAAAAAGGTTTACTAATTTACAATAAATTCAAAAATGTCATTGAAAAAAATCCAGATTGCAATACTTTAACAAAATATAACAACGCTCTTAGTGGAATAGATGTTTCATTAGAAATAGATCCAAAAATCCTAAGCTGTTTCAAGCTGTGTCCAATGACAAGTGTTGATGTCGAGCATGTATTTTCTCAACTCAAATATGTTTTAAGTGACCGATGATTTAGCTTTTCAGAAGATAATTTTGAAAAATACAGTATTGTTAATTTTAACAACGTGTTAAGCTAAACTTTTTATTATTAATTTTAACAAAATGTTAAGCTAAAAAGCCTGAATATAAACTTAATAGTAAGTTAAAAATGTAAATTCGTGTTTATTAAAAATATTTTTAGTAACTTTATTTGGACTTTTGGACAAACAAAGTTTAGTAAACTTTAATTCAACAGCCATCTTTATAAACAGGAATAAAAGTAAAATCTGAGAATATATACCTAACAAAGTGGTAAGTGGTAACGATTGGTATTTGTTATTTTTTAGACAAAATTATTTTCCTCTTACTATGGTCTGAATCAGTAAGTTTTAAGATGAAAACTATTATTTCCATATTTTTAAGGACGTGGGACCAATGTCATGTTAGTTTAACTCAATTTTATGATATGCATTTTATTTTGCACAATCTAAAATTTTTACTGCACGATTTCAAGTTTTTATTGCACGTTCTGGAATTTTTTACTGCACGAAAATCCGGGCTTTAGTAATAACCTAGTCAAGATAATGCTGACATGCGTATAATACAGAATCCACTTGGAAAAAAAACAGATTGATAAATATCAGGTACAAAGAAAGAAATTACTTGCATTTCAAGTGATATACAAATTATGGATAAGTTTATCCTTATTACTTATCTGCTGCAGGAAGTATGTACAGTGTTCACGTAGTATCATGAAGGGTAACTGAAATCTACACATATCTCTGGCAAAGGTCAGAAATACTGCTGCAGAGAAACCTGTGGCTTGCCCTATGCTCCTTAGAAAAGACTGCCACCTGACAAAGGCCCAACAATGGTCATTGCACTTGAGGTTTGGTTTACTTTTTTATTCTTAAGCTAAGAGATAAAATTTTCACATGTTGCATATCTATGGAAGGAAGAATGCCAGTGGAATAAATAAAATTCAATGATGATATGAAATAGCCTGCACATCAGTGGCGGCTCTGCATGTACAGGAAGAGTAAAAGTACGTAGACCCCCTCCCACTTATTAAATTTAAATTGTCAATAATACTTCTGAAAACAGAGGCGAATCCTCAGAGCAAGCAGTGCTTACCCAAAGAAAATTGGGGAAAGTAAATAAATTATTACATAACCAACATTATTGTTGTCACCAAAAACTGTTTCTCATGGCTTCTTATGTGCCATCTTTTGAAAATCGATAGCACATTTGTCACCTGCCTTCCAGTTAATATGATATTGATGACTTGATTTGATCAGTCATTAATATCACTTCGCGTTGAGTTCTGTGCGCTGTTTTAACAGCTGACTGATCACTCTGCCCCCAAGGCAATCACTTCAAAAAATGCTTCAGTGCACTATGAGTTAGCCATCATTTCATAACTCATAGCATTTATTTAGGATTTCATTACTATGCTTTCATCATCTAGACTTCTTACATTAGGCTACAGTTAGAAATACTCAAACTGTCCTAAGAGTACGATGATTTGCTGGTTCCTCATAGAATGCTAAACCGCACAGCACATGGCTCTCAAAGACACAAAAAGCAATCACTCTTTAGTAGTGCTTTAAGCAGTATGCTGGCTTGGTGAAAATGTGCTCGATCACATGTTTCTTATCATGTGAAAGAGTTATTGGAGGCTGTGAGAAATTTCTCAAAAAGGGTTTGAATTGCTAAACGCCACTTTTTTCAATTTTCATACTAATTACACGTGAATATTTTTCTCATTGCGACACAAACAAGAGCTTATCTGATTATTTTTAATGATTTTATAGCATTTGAGTTTTATGTACATGTGCTTATATTGTGCTTAGAGTTGAGGCTGCCCTACCATCGAGTCAGGAATCGCCACTGACTGAATAGTGCAAACTGTGACAGATACTTTTGGGGCGGCTAATAGCAATCATATGATGTTTTCAGCATGGTCCTGAAGTCGGAAGCTTTCTATACAGCCCTACCTGACTATTGGTAACTGGACAGTCTTGAGGGAAGTGGGGAAAGAGGAAGTGTTCACACTTTTATGCTTTTAAAGGAAGCGGCAGCCATATCAGGTGGAGTTTTGCCCACTGACTGATTTTATGGTTCTTTTCATAGAGAACTGGTGTGTTGTTTAAAATGTCTACGTTGCGGTTTAAGTGCATATATATTTTGTTTTTTTATTTTTTTTTTATTTTGTTTGTCATATTTTATACATAAACATGATGTTATAGTAATTTATTCTTTATTAGGATATTCTGTGTAAGAGTGCTTTTGTCATACATTTTACACATTGTACATACTGTACTTATTCTGTGTGTAACAGGACAAAACTGGCCAAGCCGTTTTTATTTGCTAATTTTCAATAATTCCAAAGGAATGCAATAATTTCATAGTAATAAAGGGACATACATCCGGTTGAGAGTGTTGAAAGCTATGATGACGCGCATATGACACATACAATGCAGCATGAGGCAGACGAATAAACCAAGCCTTATAAACATTGTTGATTATGGTCCAAGTCACGTTTTTGATAATAAATTACCTTATTTCAAATCCGTCCTGTGACTTCGTTGCGTTGTTTTTGTTGTTACGCGTTTCGGGAACTATGTCCCATCATCAGACATATCACTCGGGAAGAGATCGTCAAATATTAAAGTTAAAAAAAAATACATTATTTAAACACACGTGTTCGACTCGGTGCGCACCGTGCAACGTTCGGTCGGATACTGAATTCTTGGACTTAGAGTTATTGCCAGGTTGTTTATCTCAAGCAAATGCAACGCGGTGTCATACAGTGGGTTGGATTTAAAATTAAATTTATCATTCAGTATGCCATCATGGTTGTTCGTGCCGTTATAACTTTTGTATATTTCAAACTCCTCTAATGCGTCCATGTAGCGACCCTTTTTACAGTAATGTAAAGGTATAAGATTAGACCTTAAATCCGTGTAAGTATGGTTGTTTGAAATCAAATGGCGTCCGTAATTTGACTTAACGTTTTCAAGTGAATATATGTTATATAAATTTTTGCGTGGTGTGTGTTCTTGAAATCTTTTGACGAAAGGTCTCCCTGTCTGGCCAATATAGAAACTATCACAGTCGTTACATACAGTAAACCCTCGATTTAACGGACAGAATTAAAATATCGGTATGGAGAACCATACATGACTTCCATATTCTAAGATTTATATTTAAAATCATTTTCGAAATGAAATATTACCATAGAAACTACTTCTTTCTACTTACTGCTTCAGCCTTAACCACAGTACTGTGGTCACTAACGTATACCACCTCACGTTATCGCACTCGATTTTCACTGATGATGGAAGTCGATGGAATTGCTGAAACGTCTGGTTTTGTAGAAAACATTGGACTACGGCCAAATATCCCGGGAAGGAATTTTAACAAAAACTACTTCTTTGTTGCCGATAACGTTGTACACATATATATAAAAAATATGCATAAAATTAATGGCTTGTATAAGTTAATGATTGATCTCCATTAAGTAGTGCTCAAGTTTCCAAAGTTTTAATATTATGATGTCCGTAATTAAAACATCAGAGGTTTAGTGTGTATGAGGGTACACCGTGGACAAAAATTTTCAACATTTCCTATTGAGCGTTGCTTAGAGTAAAGCTGCGAATCTACAGTGTATGTTTCACAGAACAAACACGCGAAAAAGAAGGAGCGCTCCGAAGTCACTCATGGACCCTCAGCATCTTGCAGAGGGTTCATTCCCTAAAGACGAAAAGTCTGTCTATGAATCGTTCCTCTGTAAACACGTGCAGTTACACTGCCCAGCGATCCACAGGAAGCAAATCGCTACCCACGCTGGACACTTTTTTGGCTTGCACGCGTTATGTTGGTATGGGTTTCGGCACTTACCATTTAAAAAGCGTGCAGATGTAAGAAAATAAATATGAGTGAGGCCAGAAATAACGCGAATTTTGTGTGTGTGTGTGTGTTCCCTGCCTTTTTATTGCGGTAGTCATAATAATAAAATGGAAACGTAAACATTACATAACTGAGATATGCTTGCCTGCCACGAACGATATTGATTTTGTAACAAAATTTTCTGTTTGTACATTTTGAGTGTAAATTAATCCATTATACTATTAACTCATACATGATTTACATTAAAATGAAAAATTATAATTTTATTGCCTGGAAACAAAATTATTTTATTTTTAACAATTACCATTGTTTCAAAAAGTTTAAATGAATTTTCAAGTACTTTACTGTTGTTAAAACGTAAAAGGTTGCAGGTAAACTACCCCTTCCCCTTAACCGATCTTCACCAAAATCGAAAGTCCTTGAGATCTCTACAATTCAGGAACGTATGCAAAAAATTATTTGATTCTGTTTGAATTTGCGGCTGTTATCGTTTGCCATAGAAAATTACCCTTGATAAAAAAACGTTGCAGGTAAACTACCCCTTTCCTCTTAACCGATCTTCACCAAAAACAATAGGTCTTGAGTACTCTACAAATCAGGGTTGTATGCAAATAATCTTTTGATTCTGTTTGAATTTGCAGCTGTTATCGTTTGCCATAGAAAATTACCCTTGATAAAAAAAACCGTTGCAGGTAAACTACCCCTTTCCCTCAACCGATCTTCACCAAAAACAATAGGTCGTGAGTACTCTACAAATCAGGCCAGTACGCAAAAAATTATTTGATTCTGTTGAATTTGCGGCAGTTATCGTTTGCCATAGAAAAAAAATCTGTAGACAGACAGACACTTTTCGAAAAACGACTTTTTTTCATGTTTTGAGTGTAGTACAATCAGAATCTGCAATAATCTCGAACATGATTTTTTTTGCCATCACCATACTTCCATTCCTTAAGGAATATGGAAGTAAAAAAAAAAAAAAACTGAAACATCAAAGCATGATAATGGTTTTTAGGCTTTCGAAACGTATAATGTGCATAAACTGCAGACTCTCCTGTTCTGGCGATATTGCTTGGCTATCGCAGCATTCTTTCGTTTCTTTTCTTCTTGTTTCTTGTTTTGAAACATGCAAATTTTTTAATCTTCAATTGTATTTGATGAGAACGGAGTATTCCTGTCTTTGCGTTGTTGTTGACGCAGGCGTCGCACAGTGGAAGACATCATGATGACTAACACTGAACAATATACCACAGCTATCAGAAAGTTCCCGGACTAGGTCTACTAAATTCTTTTGCTTACCTAGGCCATTAATGGCTCCCATCTCCTTCAAAGTAGTCTCCCTGCGAATTGATACAACGAATCCAGCGTTGTTTCCATACCTGGAAAGTGTCAAAAAAAGTCTTTTGCTGAAGGCTGTCAAGCACCTCCTGCGTTTTTGTCTTAATGTCTTCTACAGTGTAAAAACGGTGACCTTTCATGTGAATTTTTATTTTCGGGAACAGAGAAAAATCACAGGGGGCTAAATCTGGTGAATATGGAGGGTGGGGACGGTGGCCATATTGTTTTTGGTCAAAAACTCTGTTGTTTTCAGTGAAGCGTGAGCAGGTGCATTGTCATGATGCAACAGCCAGTTTTGGTCTTCCCACAATTTGGGCCGTTTTCATCTCACATTTTGTCTCAGCCGCCTCAAAACGTCACAATAAAAATCTGAGTTCACTGTAACACCAGCTGGCACAAACTCGCGATGGACTATGCCTTTGATGTAGAAAAACACAATGAGCATGGTTTTTGTTGCACCGAGGACCTGCCGTGCTTTTTTTGGTCTCGGTGATTGTGGACTTTTCCACTGTGACGACTGCTGTTTTGTTTCTGGATCATAACCATAAAACCAGCTTTCATCACCGGTTATGACCCTGGAGATGAAGGTAGGGTCATTTTCAGACGTTTCTCTGAGTTCACTGCACACATCAACACGGCGCTGTTTCTGATCCACAGACAAAAGCCGAGGGACGAATTTCGCAGCAACACGACGCATGCCTAAATTTTCAGTTAGAATTTCTTGACAGCTTCCATAGCTTATTCTGGCACTTGTACACAACTCATGGATTGTTTGACGACGGTCTTCGTGAATGAGTTGTAGAATTTTTTCAACATTTTCATCCGTTTTGCTCGTGGAAGGTCGTCCTGAACAGTGATCATCTTCAAGTGACATTCTGCCGGCCTTGAAACGAGCGTACCACTAAAAACGTGTGTTCTGTGTAGGGACTGTTCTTCAAAAGCTTCTCGAAGCATTGCAAAAGTTTCAGTAGGCGATTTACCAAGTTTAAAACAAAACTTAATGCACGTGCGTTGCTCGAATTTATCAGCCATCATAAAATTAGCAAATGAACGTTAACACACGATTACAAAACGCAACGCGTAGACCGAACACAACCTCACAATACAATGAAACTCGGCAGACTGACTCATTACGTATTACGGAATCGGACACTGGGACGCCAGGTTGTACAGTCACGTCCAACAGCCGTGCCAAGTACAGTCCGGGAACTTTCTGATAGCACCTCGTACACTGATATGCATCTTATTTCACTGTGAAATATTCGTCCATCGGCTAATACAGCAAGCATTACAGTGGGACGTAATTTTTCATTTCCCGTAATCTTTACTGTTATAGATTTGGTTCCCTTTTGGTCCACCGTAAATATACGTAAATAAAAAATACGGGCGTTTCATCAGCATTTCCCATGTGTTCAAGTGAATAATTATGCTTCTTGCGTAAATGAATGACAAGCCGCTGATACTGTAGGAGTTTTTCTTCGTAGTCACTCGGTAGTTTTAGCGCAAGTGATGTACGTCATTTAAGCGCAAATCCATTTCGCCGCATCATTCGTCTTATACACCCGAAGTTGGCTTTGAAACCGGAGACTTTTAATTCTTCTGCAATATCTAAAGCTTTTAATTTTAAAACATGTCTAGTGACAGGGAGTCCTTGCCTTCTTAAAAGCTGTACGTATTCACAGACGCTGGACTCTACTGCTACAAAACGTCCAACTTGAGGTCCCGTGCGCGAATGCTCGTTGCGTAGTATTTCCATTTAAAAGTCGTTCCTTCTGTTTTCTCCATCGTCGAATACAGGATTCATCAATATCGAATTTCCTTGCGGCTTCGCGATTGCATGTTTTTCCTACATTTTGTATCACAATTAATTTATAATTCGCATCGTACGGGTTACGTTTAATTTGATTTGACAGCGTGCCTTTAGTCTCCACAATATCACTCATACCGCAAACGCACTATAAAAACGCCGAATGAAAACAAAGTATAGATAAGCGATGTTGTCGCTGTTACAATAGAAAACCACACTGGCAGTTTACCTGTTATTTAGAACATGTTACACACCCTCTACTCATCCTTTGTCTTGCTGCCTACAGAAGGGTGCGAGCACGCGCGCGTGCGCACGCACTTACACTTTATCTTCCTATTCTTTCTTCAGTTTGCTGTTAAAACATTCGGTTGTAGTCATAAATCATAACGCCAGAGTTAACTACAGCCAGGCAAACTGCTGTTGCTCAGGCAGTAAACAACTCATAGATACGAAAAGCATTCGTCCCGCCAGAAGTCAGGTATAACTTCGAATTTCGTTAGCACGCGAATGCAAGCCGCAGGCCAAATTAGCGACCATGTTTTTAGGAGAAAAAGTGTGGCTTGTATTCGGAACAATACGGTATTTGCATGATATTAATAGTATTAAAATTTCAAGTGTTATAGGCCTATTTGATTTAAATATATCCTCAAAAAACAAAATTTGCGATTTAATGGACTTTTGATTTTACAGACACCCCTCAGCCCCAATTTAGTCCATTAAATCGAGGGTTTACTGTATTAGTTTATATATGCCTGTTTTTATCTCCAAGTGGGTTTGAATATTTGGGCGAACTAATTTCCATAGACTATTATAAGTTTTGAAAGTAGTAGTAATACTGATTTTATTTAATGTGGATGTTAAAATTCTGGGCATTATATTGGTGTAAGTGGTTGAAATGAATGTGGTCTTAGAATTTTTAGCTGGTTCAGGTTTGGACATTTTATATTTGTGCTTTCTGAGGATGTTATCATCAATCATTGAACTGTTGTAACCATTGGCTACTGCTATATGTTTTATTGTATTGAGCTCATCGTTGAGATCTTCAATGTCAAGGGGTATCGTTAATAATCTGTGTATGAAGCTATTGTATGCTGCTATTTTTTGTGAAAAGGGATGATGCGAGTCGGCGTGTATGGTTACATCAGTAGTGGTCGGTTTTCTATATTTTAAATTTCAGATTATCTATGTGTCTAATGCTGGTTAAATCTAAGAAATTTAGCCTATTATCGGTTTCGGTCTCCAGAGTGAATTGGATATTACAGTTTATGTTATTCACGGTGTTTTTTAGACTACTTATTTGGCGTAAAGTGCCATTAAAGATTAAAAATGTGTCATCTACATATCGAACATAGAAAATTATATTATTAGCGTAACTGTTGTTGGAGAGAAAATAGGAATTTTCATAAAAATTCAGATAAATATCCGCCAGTAAACCGGACAGAGGAGAACCCATGGCCAAACCATCTCCTTGAATGAAATACTGGTCGTTGAAGGTAAAATAATTCTATTGTAGAACAATTTCAAGTAAAAGGATTAACTCATCTATGGTCCGGGTACTTAGTTTTTTGGTATCGCACAAATTGTTTCTTAAAATTTCAATTGTTTCCTTCACCGGTATATTAGTATAGAGATTTATTATATCAAAAGATGCCAGTTTATAATTCGGCAGTAATTTTATATGTCTAGTCTTGTTTATAAAATCAGTATTATTTATAATGCTGTGGTTGTTCTTTAAATGTATATTTTCCTTTATTAATTTAACAAGCTTTTTAGCTGTCTTGAACCTGGTGCCGTGGTGAAATTAACCAAAGGTCTAATCGGGACATTGTCTCTGTGAATTTTTGGTAGGCCTGTGAGCCTGGGCGCTTTAGTGTTAATAGGTTTTAAATAACGGCGTGCACGCTCATCAAACAAGGTAACGCATTTATTAATCGTACTATTTAAAATTTTGACAAAGGAGTCAGTGGGATCAGAGTTTAAAACTTTAATGTTGTTATCGGAAATGAACTCGTTAACCTTCTGTGTATACATATCATTATCTATAACTACCAATGTATGGCCTTTTCACAAAAAATAGCAGCAAACAATAGCTTCATACACAGATTATTAACGATACCCCTTGACATTGAAGATTTCAACGATGAGCTCAATACAATAAAACATATAGCAGTAGCCAATGGTTACAACAGTTCAATGATTGATGATAACATCCTCAGAAAGCACAAATATAAAATGTCCAAACCTGAACCAGCTAAAAATTCTAAGACCACATTCATTTCAACCACTTACACCAATATAATGCCCAGAATTTTAACATCCACATTAAATAAAATCAGTATTACTACTACTTTCAAAACTTATAATAGTCTATGGAAATTAGTTCGCCCAAATATTCAAACCCACTTGGAGATAAAAACAGGCATATATAAACTAATATGTAACAACTGTGATAGTTTCTATATTGGCCAGACAGGGAGACCTTTCGTCAAAAGATTTCAAGAACACACACCATGCAAAAATTTAAATAACATATATTCACTTGAAAACATTAAGTCAAATTACGTACGCCATTTGATTTCAAACAACCATACTTCCACGGATTTAAGGTCTAATCTTATACCTTTAGATTACTGTAACAAGGGTCGCTATATGGACGCATTAGAGGAGTTTGAAGTATACAAAAGTTATAATGGCACGAGCAACCATGATGGCATACTGAATGATAAATTGAATTTTAAATCCAACCCACTGTATGACACCGCGTTGCATTTGCTTGAGATAAACAACCTGGCAATAACTCTAAGTCCAAGAATTCAGTATCCGACCGAACGTTGCACGGTGCGCACCGAGTGAACACGTGTGTTTAAATAATGTACTTTTATGAATTTTAATATCTGACGATCTCTTCCCGAGTGATACGTCTGATGATGGGACATAGTTCCCGAAATGCGTAACAACAAAAACAACGCAACGAAGTCACAGGACGGATTTGAAATAAGGTAATTTATTATCAAGCCTTATAAGGTAAGATGTGAGCGAAATTAGCTCAACATCACGAATGAATCATGAGTAGAGACGTTCTTGTTGGCGCACAATACCGAGAATCAAACGGTTGGGAAATTACAAGAATTTCCCGGCTGAGCTGCTAGAACATTCGTTGGAAACAGCCAATCAGGGAAGGCATTATAAAAACTACGTCCGTTTGGAATGCCATGCGGTCAACGCCTAATGCCTGGCATGTATGTAACCACCCGGGCAAGGCAGCCCAGTTCATCACCACTAGTCAAACAGTATAGTCGATACTCCAGGCACCATCTCAGTAAAAAAGCATCGGGAGGCTGGTGTGTGTAAGTGCACGTGGCCTACCCCAAAGTTATGTAAAAGGAATTAACGAAGTGTTATAAACAATTGTAGTAATGGGACATAAAGAGTATACGCAAAAATCTAGTAACTGGAACAATGTTAGTTGTGACGAAGTGAAAGTGAGGTGAGCAAGATGGCAGGACTCAGTGGATAGCGCGTGGAGGTGATAGTAGACAACTATTTCGGTGGGGAGTGAAATGAACCTATAAATAATAAAGAGCTCTTAAATAACATGGGGGATAGTAAAAATTGTAAGGAGTGAGAGAGTGTGTGTGGGAAAAAGGGGAAATTAAAACTAAGTACTGGTTTGTAAGTAGGGGTTAGTACAGTAAGGTGTCCTAGAAAAAGAAAGTAGTAAAGCACATATAAAAAGCTAAAAGAGAGAAAGAAAGAGTTTTAAATTTTTGTTATAATAAATAAGATTTGTTCTTAGCATAAAGCATGTGTTAATTTGATTACTACGCCCGTTTGACATAACCTGTCCTGTACAGAGAAACTCGTCTAAAACGGACCTGGTAAGTAGTTAAATTCAAAAGGGGTATAGTGTGTCAAGGTTTCCATATTTATCCTTTTAAAAATATTGGTGGTGACCTGTAAGTAATTTCGGAATATTCTGTTCGAGTCATGGTGAGTGAAATGAAAAGACGTCAGTAGCGGGGTAAGTAGACACGTGGTAAGAATTAGTAAAAAGTTTAATACGTCATGTGTGGCCCTTTTTCATTTAATGATAAAACTGATTTATCATTTAAGTTCTGGAACGTGATCTGCAATAATTTTAGTTATAAATAATTTCAATTTCAAACACTATTTAAATAGGTAGTTTATAAGGTTTTGATATCAACAATACTTCTAGTATATTTCTACCCAGGTACTTGTAAATTATGGAAATATAATTCTTTTTAATAAAAAGCAAAGGGTCCAATTTTTATTTTATTTTAGGATAACTGCAATATTACTGCTGCACATTTATATATTTTTAGTTGGATGTGAGATTGATGTACAGGATGGTTTACTTACTAATGAAATGGGTTACTTATTATGTGAAGTCATGCTATGAAGACTAGTGATGGTAACTGAAAATGCCACAGCTGAGAAGGGTACTTCATTGGGAAACTTTGAAATTGAAGCAATGAAAACATCTGTTATTAAGAAAGGCTGTGGAATTGTTTATCACACATTGTGTTCACTACAAGGTTTTTTAATCTTTAAGGCAGGAAAATATCCTCTCACAGCATTTGCCAACTTCTGTATTTTACTCGGTGCTAATTTGTACTATCTTTCTAGTGGATCAAGAAGTAGATTTTAAGTAACTATACTAATTTCTGTATCCACAGAATCTGTGTCATACGTATAATGAACTAACTATTTCAATAAATCTGCACTTATGAAACATGAACTTTTTGGATCTATCAGGTGCGGATCCATAGAAGGGGGATTCTCCCCACCAATGGTCACTTCAGACAAAATTTTTTTGTTTAGTGATTGTGAATATGATACAGAATTCATATCACATTATGTAGGTTCATGCTTTTATTCTAAAATGACTTCATATTGTAACTGTACCTGACCAGTATGTTACTTTTTGTTTGATATACACCATAAATAAGTAGTGTATATTGTAAACTTAAGTGAATATTATTAAAAGAACAATGAACTAACAAACATAGGTATGATATATACTTGTACATTAATAAACGTATTGTGTTGATAAATAACTCACTGTATTTTTATCTTCACTCATTCCTAGCACTTTAGACCTTTAAAGAATGGTCCAACTTTTTATACCCCCCCCCCAAATTGCTTGCTGGATCTGCCCCTGGGATCTATACAACTTGTACCAATGAAAATGTCATAAAAAACATGAAATTTTAGAATAATAATTTGACTGAATATGAATATAAGGCATGAATATACCATTATACATTATAAACAAATTATATTTGCAACATATGGGATATACAATATCGCAGTACATGGATGTTGTTATTAATGATTGTGCACTTAATTCATTTTTTTTATACTGTCCTATTTACAACTGAGCAATTCAATCAGCCTGCCTGAAACCTCTTTATCTGCTTCTTCTCCTTGTCCATTCCCATTTACTAACATCTGCCATTTAGATGTCTCCATCATCATTCTGCATAAGTGTTAAGGAACTGCTATTAGATTGTAAATAGGTTTCCAAAACACAGGTATATGCAGCTTTAAAATCAATGAAAAGGTATCATCTCATTACATCCTCCTTCCAAGTCTGAGGCAAAAAAAGTTTCACTGTTTGTTCTGTAAGAACACTGATAATCCCCATATTTTAATATATAAATGGAGCAATTCTCTTGTATAGCATAATGGGGACAATCTTGAATAATATCAAGTAGCGTAACTCCTTGGTAATTAGTACAGTCTATCCTGTCTGCCTTTTAATTTGTAAATACTGGTGTGATGATTCCACTACTCAAATCTTCTGCCATGGTTTCTTTTTCCCATATTTATAAAATTAATCTACATATTCTGAACTACGGTTTCGCTTGCCACTTTAAAATCTCTGGTCATAATCCATCCTCTCCTAATTACTTTTAGTTCTTCAGTCTTGCAATTACCAAACTTTTGTACTGCTGGTGATACTTCATTGTGTACAATCGTTTTACTTTATCTATGAAGTGAAAGCCAGATCCTTTCCATTTTTGTGTCCGATATTTGAAGCCAAATTTGTCAGCATACACAATACAATTTAATGTTTTGGAGTTGTTAGCCCCATACCCAACCAAACCTGGAGGCCCAGAGATTTTGATTTTGGGCTGTCCTTCCTCTAGGAACTTGCTTTTACCTCAACTGACAAGCACTCTCTGCCTGACTGGGAGCTTCCTTGGAATGGGTATTGGCATAAAAAAGCCTACATGAGAGTGGAGAGATTAGCGCTTTCTCTTCAGCAAAAGCGTGTTTTATTATATCTGATTTAGTGTTTAAACATAAGTTGTCTTCAAGTGGCACACATTTCTTGTTTATCAATAACTCATTTCCCTCCAGTAGTTTTAACAGTACTTGATATTGGCATCCTTGAAATTAAATCACAATTGAGTCAAATTTAATTTTTATCAAACTAATAACACTACATGTTAACTGGATTTCTAATTGTATGCTATACGGTACCCATGCCCTCTTACTGAACTGTGGTCTTAATCATATTACTGTTGCTTACATGTCATAGCAATGCATTGCTTACACTATTGTTAATGCATTAGTCTGTTACAGAAGTTGTTTGAAATAAAAACTGCTGTGATTCAATAGTAATAAAACAGAATATCTGCATACAATAGAAAATATTAATTTGAAATAGAATTGACTTAATAAATACAAGTATTTACTTATGAACCGAACACCATGGTCTTTCTTTTTAAAGGATAAACCGTACTACTTTCATTAGAAAAGCTTTTCTGACATACAGTAATGTTATTCACAGCCCCACATGGCAGGTACCATGGTGCTAGGGGCCCAGGGGTCTGTGTAGTACTTGGAATCTGGGTAAAAAGTTCCTTTTGAGCGACTTGTTCTACAGTTTACTGGTATGAAGAGTGGCTGGCTTAATGAAAGGAGTGCTGTTATTAACTATATTGAAGTGTTATTATTATTTGAAGTTATAAAAGGCATACAGCAGGATATTTAGTGTTTGAAAGTCACAATTTGTGTAAGACGTACCATGCTACCCTTTTTGCTGAAACAAGGAATCATGTATCAGTTAAACACAACCAACTACAGAAGAGAAATTTAATACTCTTACAAGGAGTTAGATAGCAGATTTCAAGCAGCAGTTGTTTTCCTGAATGTTTCAGTAAAATTCTGAAATATAATTTGTTACAAGAAAAGGGACTTGAAGCTGCAAGTGCTATGGTAAATTATCAAAGTGACTTGTAAATAAATTTCTGTGGTGAACCATTCACTTAAAACCGATCATCTGTATTCAGTATTACTAAATATGAAATCAGAGTCAGGCCACCTACATCAGCACTGTGGTCCCAGTACCATTGTCAATGATGATCCCCTCGTGCGTTTGCACGTGTGCTCACACCCACATAATGCAACGTTTTGGTTGCAACAGCAATTCTTTTCATTGTGATAGCAATATAATCTTGACATGGGTTCTATAATTACAAATGAAATCATTCATTTTAATATTGTAATTGTTCAAAATTGGGATACAGCATTTTAAATTGAATTTACACTACTCTTACAAGTATTACTGCCTCACCCAAAAGGATGGCTGTCAGCAACTGTTGTTGTTAGTGGTACTTAATTTTTTATTCAAATCAGTGTATAGTCAGTTAACATTTAAAGTCACTGAATCAAACATGTGGAAGAAGATGTGGAGTACGTGTTTATAAATCCTTGTACTGTGCTTTGTACACTTCCAGTACTGATGGCATTAGCAGAGCATTCACTACAGCTGAAAACGTGTGTGTTGCCAATGAAACTGTAACTTGCTGGCTACAAAAAAACATAATCTAGCTTTGTCTTTTGACTTTACAGATATCATAAAAGAATTTACAAACAAGAAAGCAAGAAAAGTGTAAAGTTACAACAGAGTGTTTCTGTATTGTTTTAGACTTTCATTACATTATTTATGAATTATGAAATACGCATAAAACAGTTACACATTTTGTAATTTATATTTTAACATAGTTGTTTTTTCATGAATTTAGCTATTTTTGATCATTTACATTTAATTAAAATTTGTTTTCATTAAAGTAATTATTTTATTTGTAATTATATAACCCATGTCCAGATTATATTGCTGTTACAATAAACTAAATATTGCTGTTAAAACTAGAAAGTTGTGTTATGTGTGTGTGTGTTACGAAACCATCATTGACCCAGGTACTCGGCCCACAGCACTGATGTAGGCAACCAGACTATTTCATATTTAATAACCTTCTTCTTCAGCACTACAGCCCAACGTGAAAGCCCTGGCTTCCATCACCAAACTTCCCCAATGTCTCCTGTTCATTACCATCTTGTAACGTGTCTAAAATTGGGTTATTTTGTTTATTCCAGTATGGGGTATTCGTATATTTATTTATTTCATTTTGTGTGGGATTTTATAAATTTATTGTAAAAGTTTTATTATATGGCCAACGTTATTTCCATTACCACAGAACACATGGCAAGTGAAACAGTGTTAGAACAAAGCAGAGACGCAGTACTGTATTGTGTAACTCGGCAAAGGAATTCGTACCCCCCTCGAATTTCTCAGAACTCTGTATAGGTGTGTCGATGCACGCGCGCCACTACTCATACAGGCGCTCGGGGGACGCGGTCAGCCCGAAAACCAAGATGGCTAGAGAATAAATTTATTCATCGTCTCCTTAGCGGTCCTCAGGAAATGCTGCTAAGGACCGCCCACTTTAATGACGTCAGCCAGTGCCTAGCTGAAATCGTCTGCTATCTTAACTTCAAAAAACTACATGCATAGCATGGGACGAAGCTTCGGCGACGAAGATCAAGGCAGTGCTTTCCGTAGAAAGTATGAGATCACATCAGCCATAGCTGCTACGCTTTCGGCCCCAGTCTGCTAACTGAACACCCCGGCGCCGGGACGAGCAAAGTAGGCTCGTCACAAAAAATTTTAATTTAACAGTAGAAAAGGGATCAACAGTGAAAAGTTTATGTGACCGCGGTCAATCCAACTAGTAGTACCGAGCAAAATGTTTGTCGAGCAATAAAAACAAGATATTGTACAAAACGATAAGTGCGCGCGCGAACCACGTGCCGGCGGTTTACGTGTAAGGGCTGGGGTGGGTTATTAGAAAATGTTAAGGGATAAATAAATTTTCTGTGTGTATGCGTGAGTGAGCAAAGCTGGGCTGTTTGTGTTTGTGTGATCTAATTAAGGTAAGACCATAGCATAAGTAAGTACAAGTAGTATTCATGTACCGTATCAAACAAAAGAGGAAATTAGAAGTTATGTAAGATGCAAAAGCATGATAAAATGTATTTTCTAATTTCAATTTAAATGACTTGAGAAAATTAAAATCCTAATTCTCTTCATAAAAAATGTGGTGCAAATCATTCACCCAACCTTAAGAAATTACGCTTGTATCCTAACGTACGTATGACGCAACCCTGAAGCCGAGGTTACTGAGTGATGGTAAGTAGAAGTTTCCTCACTTTTATTTTGCATTTTTTATTATGTATTAATGTAGAACATCTCAATGGCGCCACGAACCGGAACGAATTTAATAATATGAAATTCCATACCTACAAATAAGATACAAGCGTAATTTAGAGGTTGAGTGAAAATACGCAAAAGGTACTTATGTAAAGTTACGCAAAATAAGTAAAGAATATTTGTTTACATAAGAAACAGAGTACATATTTAAAAATATAATAATGGAAAATACAGACAACGGAGTCGATTTGTCCGACTCGACTGTGATAAGCGAAACAGCTGAATTAGATGAATCAGCTATTATGAGCAGTCTTGAAGTACATTCAACACCGAATGTAGATCAAGACGACAAAACTATGGATATAAGAAAAACGAATGAATCAAATAATACAGATGATTCGGGGATCCAAACGACCCCAAAATCAAATAGAGAAAATAAAAATAATAATAGTGAAGTCAGCTTCATTGACGATAAAATAGAAAGTCTAGCGACACCTGTCCAAAGTAAACAAGAGATAGATAAAGATGAGAAAGTCATGAATATGTTGCAACTGATTTTGGAGCAACAAAGTATTAAATTTAATGAAGTACAAAGTAATTCTGACGCTAAGTTCAATATGCAAAATTCAATAATCAATAACAAATTCGATGAATTAAAAAGTGAGATTCAAGAAATTAATAGACGTTGTGAAAATACCAAAGTAGAATTTACTGATAAAATTAACCAAGTAGAAACCAAATTAGAGAATTCAATACAGAAGACAGATGTTAAATTTAATGAAATAGATAGTCAGATAGATAGAGTTGAGAAGCAGATAAATGAGAATAATGAAATATTAATAAATACAATGAATGAGCATCACAATGAAATAGAATACAAAATAAATAAGTGTAATACTGAAACTGAATGTAAGTTGAGTAGCGTAGTAATGACAGTTGAAAAAATTAATCAAAATATGGATGAACACCAAAATAAGATAGACTCTAAAATAAATGAAATTGAAAATAATTATAAGACAGAAATACAAGCAGTAAACGAATCTATCGATGTAATATCAAAGAATAATGTACAGTCTGAATATAGTAATGACAAAAAATTATATTCACTTGAACAAAACATTAATAGTATGAGAGACGAATTAAGTTTAGTAAGAAATCAAAATTTAAACAATGTTACTGAACGCATATTCATGACACGAGACACAAACAATGAAATAGAGTTAGAAACTTTTAGTAGTGAAAATCGTAGAGTGATCCAATGCAATTTTTGAATCGAGTGCGGGAGTTTGACAGATTTAATGGTAGTAGTTGGGAGGTTAAACTTATAAAAATTTTGAAATGTTTTAAAGGCAATTCGGAGATATGGGCGGAGACACATCGAAACGAATGGGAGAGGTATGGAGATTTTGAAAAAGCCTTTCGGAATAAATACTGGTCGGAGGAGGAGCAGGAGATACTACGAAGCCAAATAATGGGAACCGGGAGCTTTGGAAGGAACAACCGTTATATTACCGTCTATACGATGAAGCTATACAATGAAGCTAAGTACTTAGAACCACCGCTGCCATTCCAGTCGTTTGTACGCCACATCAGCAAACATCTACCGAGGGAAGTACAAATCACTTTAATGACCAGAGAGGTAAGTGATATCAGTGAATTAGAAAAAATATTGGATGTTTTTCAGAATATTAAGGACCAGGAAGACAGCAGACGCATACAACAACTTAATATGCAAAATGGAGGTAACTATACACCAAGAGGAGGACCAAACGGGGAAACCACACACAATGGTCGAGAACGGGACAGACGATACCCGATGTGGAAATGTGACGGGTGTCTGGGGGAAAATTATGCTGACCGTAATTTTTGTTATAGATGTAGAAGGGCGAGGCCCGGACAGCAGCAAAGGACACAACAGAGATTCAACAACCCACAGCAGAGGAACGGGGACCGACGAGCAGAGAATACGAGAAACGAAGGAGGAAATCAGCATATGGGTAGAGTGTATACGCCCCGAAGTGCAGACGAGAGGACGGGAAACTAAGGAGGACAATGGATGAGGAGGCCCGGCCATTGTCGAGGAATAACCACGGGGTCCACGAAAATAAATACAGGAATAACACGATTCGCACGGACTTGGCTACGGAATTGATGGAAGAAGAGGAGGCGAAAATGAGGAGACAAGAGGCGTGGTTGACTGAGGTAAAACTGGAAATAGAAGGTAAGTCAGTCTTGACACTTATAGACACAGGTAGTGAAATATCTGTAATAGCAGAACATGTACTGAATAAATTGAAAGAGACTAACAAACATATTCCGTCTTTGCCAGTAGCGGGAGTAACAATTGT
Source organism: Magicicada septendecula (assembly GCA_034769895.1). Lineage (NCBI taxonomy): Eukaryota > Metazoa > Arthropoda > Insecta > Hemiptera > Cicadidae > Magicicada > Magicicada septendecula. The sequence continues at coordinate 502,848,768 of CM068367.1, forward strand.
AGGCATTACGGGTGTTAGAAGTAAACGGGTTACAACACAGGTCCAGTTGAACATGTTAATAAATGGGGAAAGCTATGAGAATACATTTCTAGTTGTAAGGGGTTTAAATTTAGAAGTAATTTTGGGTAATGACTTTTTAATAAGGAATAATGCGGTCATCAATTTTAGAAAAAGAATATTAGAATTGAGTAATGAAAATAAACAAATAACGGTTAATTTTGAACGGGTTTTAGACACAGTAAAGATTTCGGGTATAAGGGTTATACCAGATAAGACCATAAATAGGGATATGGAATTTAGTATCAATGTGTGTAGAGAGAGTGTGAGTGAAGAGAGTGGGGAGAGAATATGGGCGGATAGAGAGGTTAAATTTTGCGGGGAGGGTGGCGTAATAGGGAGTTCTCAGCGTAAAACGCTGTGGCGGGTAGTCGAGGATTATAGGGGAGTGTTTGCCGGGGAACCAGGAAGGGCAAAAGGTTATGAATGCGAGTTAAAGGTGAGGGAGCATGCGCCATATGTCCAACGTAGTTATCCGGTACCATATTCGAAACGGGAGACCGTACAATTAGAATTGGATAGGATGTTAGCAGGGGATATTATAGAAAGGTCGGTATCAACTTATTCCAACCCTTTAGTAGTAGTGATCAAAAAAGATGGGAGAGTGAGGTTATGTCTAGATGCCCGTAAAATCAATCAAATAATTATTCCAGACCGGGAGTCACCCGAAGCTATTGAAGAGATTTTTCAGAAATTCAGCGGTGTGAAATATATGACCTCTTTAGACCTGACTGCCGGGTAATGGCAAGTCCCGTTGGCAGTAAATAGCAGGAAGTATACCGCATTCTTGTTCAACGGAAAAAATTATCAATTTAAGCGTTTGCCGTTTGGTTTGAACACCAGTGTAGCCAGCTTTATTAAGTGTCTTGATGAGATTTTGCAACCCCATAACTTAGACTTTTTAACCATATATGTGGATGACATACTGATAGCTTCTAGAACATTTGAGGAGCATGTCGAACATTTAGAGTATGTATTGGAGAAGCTACACCAGGGAGGTTTGACAGTGAATTGGGACAAATCAAAATTTTTGCAAACTGAGATACATTTTTTAGGTTTCATCATAACACCTACAGGAATACATGCCAATCCGGATAAAGTAGAATCCATCCTGACGTTCCCGGAGCCTAAAAATATAAAACAATTGCAAAGTTTTCTTGGTCTCTGTAATTTTTACAGGAAGTTCCAGCGGAACTACGCCCAGACGACGGCCCGACTCAGCGCAGTGCTGCAAAAGAACAAACAATGGAGGTGGGGCGAGAACGAAAGAGCAGCGTACAACGAAATCAAAACTAAGTTCGCTGATATGATATTAATGAACCATCCGAATTTTAATGATAAATTTTACTTACAGACAGACGCTAGTAATATAGCACTGGGAGCGGAACTTTACCAGGACGAGGCGAAAGAACATAAAACCATTGCCTTCGCCAGCCGGACGCTGCTAGCTGCAGAGCGCAACTATACTACCACCGAGAAGGAGCTCCTCAGTATAGTGTTCACCGTGAGGAAGTTCCGTACATATCTGCTGGGTAATAGAACCATCATTAGGACGGACCATAAAGCGCTGTCGTTCCTGAATACTTGCAAACTCACACACAGCCGGATAACCAGGTGGGTGTTAGCTCTTCAAGAGTATAATTTTTCGTGGGAATACATTAAGGGTGTAGAGAACAGGGTGCCAGACACACTACCACGAGTAGACACAGACAGAAATAGAACGGGTAGAGATATTAAAGAAATAGAGATTTATAGACTATCCCGGGGAGATAAACTTTTTGGGGAAGAATTAAAGGATATAAATGTAATGCAAAGAGCTGATAGTAAGTTAAATAAAATAATTACTAGTGTAGAATCAGATGTAGATGAGTTTGGTTATAAACAATATTTTCAAGTGTTTAAAGGGAGTTTGTTTAAAAAAGTAGAGGGGAGAGAGAGGGATTGGAGGTTAGTTATACCTGAAGGGTTGATAGAGAAAATAGTGTGGGACTGTCACCTTAGATACGGGCATTTTGGGGCACGGAAGTGTGTGAATGTGTTAAAGGAATCCTGTCTATTTAAAAATATGGAGAAACGCGTCCGAAAAATACTTAAGAGTTTGCGAGATATGTCAGAAATCTAAAGTTGTGAATTACCGATTAGAAGGAGAACTAAATTACATCAAAGTAGAAAAACCATTTGATTTAGTAGCGGTAGATTTGTATGGCCCATTGCCGAAAGGTAGGGGTGGAGTGATGCATATTTTTGTTGTACTTGACACTTTTTCTAAATATGTAAGGTTATATAGCGTGAAGCGAGCAACAAGTAAGGTGCTGAGTGAGAAGATCACACGCGACTACATGATCAACGTGGGAAAGCAGAAGGTGATATTATCCGACCATGGACCGCAGTTCATCAGCGGAAGATGGCGCCAGACTCTCGGATGGGAAGGTATCATCCCAAAGCACACCGCAGTGTATCACCCACAGTCCAATCAGGCGGAGCGAATCATGAGAGAGTTGGGCAGAATTTTCCGAACGTACTGCCACGCCAAACATAGCGAGTGGCCACTCTATGTGCAGAAAATTGAAAATTGGCTTAACTGCACCACCCACGAGTCGACGGGGTTCACACCTTACGAGCTAATCAGAGGAAAGCGTCCACAGAGAAATTTGGAACAATTAATTGAGTATCCACCAGAAACTAACACTATTGGTCACGATGTTAAACTTAGGCTAGCGAATGAAAGCTTGTTGACGAAGGGGGAGAGGAGAAAACAGAGACATGATATGAAAGGTAAGTGGACGCAGTACGAGGTTGGACAGCTGGTATTGGTGCGACGCCACGATTTGTCGAGTGCCCAAGATAAGATCAAGAAATTTTTCTTGCTCTATGAGGGGCCGTACGAGGTAATAGAGGTAAAAATGAAGAATTCATATGTGTTGCAGAATAGAGAAACGAGGGAGATAGTTGGAACGCACAACGCTACAAATTTGAAATTATATTGGTCAACATAAGGATTTTCTCCATGATTAATGGTATGAATGAAGTTTAATTGTTTTTATATCTGTTTTCAGAAGGGCCCCTCCCCCATTTTCGGGCGGTCACGATCTTACCAGTCCTGGCCGTGGAATTCGGAACTCGGAGGCGGGCCATGGTTGGCGGATCTTCCTTCGGGCAGTGAAAACAACGATAGTCCGGCTCCACCAAAATTGGTATAAACTAGAAGTTTAACTACATATTTGAACGGGGAGGGGGACCCCAACAGGTACGTGACACGAATGAATTTTTTAAATACACTCATGGTGCAGCGGTCTCGGTGTATCTGTCACGTACCTGCACTGCCCTAGAGTGTTGTATATAATGGAGGCTGCACCTAAGTACAGGGCAGTGCATACAAACTTAAATATTTTTAGTGTCAATGGTAAAGTTCAAAATGAGCCATTGACAGTAGTATTGCTTAAGCCGAAATGAAGAGTTTTGCTGGGAGGCGGATTTGGTGAGGATTCAGACGGTGGGTCTGGTGAAATGAGAGTCAGAGGGAGAAAAGTAAGAAGTAAAGGGGGGAGTAATTTCACAAAGCAGATCTGAATTTTCATCAAAACTGCCTCATAGCAAAACACCCCCATTTCAGGCGGTCACGATCTTACTAGTTATGGTTAAGGATAGATAGAGTCAGCCTCCAATGTAAATAGATTTTGAAAAAAAAAAAAAAAAAAAAAAAATAACTTTGGATGTGTATAATTTTAAATTTAAATAAATTTTAGAATTAAGTGACCAAATATAATTGTCAAGTTTTAGTATCAGTGAGAATGGGAACGTTTAAGAGGTGTAATAAAATATAAACTTGTTATCAATACAAGATGTGGGGATAATTTTGGGGGGTAGATTGGTGCTCAATGAAGTGATTGAACAGTGGAGTGTGGAACTGCAAAGGTTGAAAGTTTTAGTTTTCAATTGTAATTAGTTAGTTATTAAGTTGCTATTGCAGGGGTGGCCTGTGCCCTCGTAGATAGCGAAATGGGTTGGGGGTAACAGAGAGTGTTACCTCCATCGGAGGCAAAAATGGTGAACATGTGTGACACACCTTTTTTCGTGTAAATTAAGATTTACACACTGATAGACGACCGTGTCGCACATAACTAGAACGATGTGGAACAGGCAGTGAAATGAAGTTCGATTTCCCTGACTTTTCGGGCGATTACTGCCTTACCAGCACTAATCGTGGATTTGGCTAGCGGCCAGCTATGGTCATATCAAGTCCCTTGACCATAGCTGACTTGAAATTGGTATATAGTAGAAATTCAATGGGGGGTGACAATTAGGGGAAATCTCCCGGCACTATGGAACAGCGGCTACCACTCTGCCCGCTTGGGGGCAGCAAAGCCAGGTGGTAGACCCGCATTAAGGGCATGTAATTATAGACCAGAACATGTTGATGTTCATAACCTTTAAAATGTAACAGCGGAAGCAAAGACACGGAGAGGTAAAACTACTCCAAAATATGCCGTCTTTGTGAAAGCGAGGGGGCGCCACAGCCTTACATAACTTGAAATAGTGTGTGTGGATCAGGGGGTGACTCAGATGAGTCACGAATTTAAATTTTACAACATACAAAATTTTGCTGATTCAAATTTTGATCCAATAAAACTGCTTGTGCTCGGTTAAATAACTAGCTGCTCAGACACTCAATATAAGGTGTTCATGCTGTAATTTTAAATGTATTATTTTATTGTTGTACGTTAGATATAGGTATTGATAAGAATAGGTGTTTTCATTATGTGTGTACATTTTAAACTAAGCTAATAATTAAACGTCTGGCAGGCGGGTAACACAAAATGATCAGAATCAGAGAGAGAGGGAGACAATGAGGTGAGAAGTAATGATAAATAAAAATATATATATTTCATGTAATTTGTTCAATTTTGAGATATGTTTTCACAGTGTTAGTAAAATCAGCTGATCAGCAATAACAGGTCACTGGTATATTGGTCATAAATGTTCCAAGTAATTAATGTTCAAGGTAGTGTTTTAATGTATTACAGATGTTTTAAAGTAATGATAAAAATAACTTGATAAAATGAGGAATAAAGTAATAATTTATGCAAGTTAACAAAAGATAGTTGTTGGGTGATAAATATGTTGTGGGACATGTAGATCTGTCCAAGTCAAAGTTGAAAGTTGAAGAAACAGTAGAGATGAGAGTAATGTAATGTTATTGTGAGTTAATGTGATGTAGAATTTTGAGAAGTATTGATGTTGACACAGTAGTTGTGGAGAATTTATGTGGAGTTTTGAGTGATATATTTTTGTTTATAATTGATGTTGTTATTTTGTTGTATTTGTAGTAAGGTAATGAGATTGAGATTTTGGGGATGGCAATTTTGTAGTAGGGGGTAGTGTAATGTGGGAGTCCGCAACATAATGATAAGTTGGGACGGGATAGATTTTAGTGAGGAGGGGCCGCCTTAGGTAGAATCCAGGGGCCAAATAAGGGAATTGAGTTTTTGGGTGGGGGAAACACGTATCCTAAGTACAAAGGGTTAGAGTATTTTTATATATAGAGAGAGAGAAGGTGGTGATTTGAGTTTAAGGATAAGTTGGGTTTAGAGTGTTTTGGGATAGATATTTTGATAGAGATGGGTGTCAGGGTAGTTGAAGGTGTTAGTTGTTAGAGGCAGGGGGAGAAAGATTATATATGTAGACAGATCAAGTAGTAAATTAAATGAGAATAGATAATTTAAATCACCCACAGTAATAGGGAATGAGATTGTAAAATGAAGAAAGTTGTAGTTGAATATATAAAATTTTATTTTGAAACCAGTGACAAAACTTTGAGAGAATTGGATAATGTAAAGATATAAGGTGTTTATTTTGAATAATTTAAATGTCAATTGGCTTATTGTTTATAATAATACTTTGTTAATTTTAAATGTTTTATTTTATGTTTAGTGTTTCAAGTTAGATTGTTACAGATGTTGAATGTATTTTCAGAAAGTATACATAACATATGTAGGTCAAGGGTCTTGGACTTGACCTAGTTTCGGTCAGCTGATGAGGTTATACATACTAAGCTTGTGCAGTAGGAAGTCAATTTTTGTTTATTTGATCAATTCAAACAAATTTTAAATATAAAGGAAACATTTAAATAAAATTAAAATTTTTTTCTTGAATTTTAAAATTTTTTTTGGAAAATATTTTTTTTTGGAAATTTTAATTTTTGAAAAAAAAAATGGATTTTTCGCCTGCCAGGAATGAATATTTTAAGTATTGATTATTTTATTATTTGTGTGTTCACCATGTTTATTTTATTGATTTATTTTGTATTGCATTGTATTGTTAGACTCTAAGTGATTACATGTTAGGTTAAGGATATGTTCAATTAGAAGAAGTGTTTAACTTAAGTCATTTTAAAGAAAACAAAATAATGAAGAGAATATTTCGACTTTATTCAAAATTTATGAATTAATTTTATCTGAAGACAACGTGTGGTAATTTAAAGAATTTTTAAAATTTTTGCAATTTTATAATCTACAATGTATAATATGTAATGTGAGTGTGTGTGAGCCCAGTATTTGCTAAAGGCAGCCCAGCTTGCATACAAGGGGAAATATATCGGTGGAGGATCTGGCATAGTTTAAGCCAGGGATTGAGGATTTTGGGGGGTAGCATGTAAGAAGGTGAGGTGTGCGGTGGTACTTATCTGTTCGATTTCTCGGTGTTGGGATCTCGTACGGAGAAGTCCAGTGATCTCGTTCAGATGCGTCCATGGTCACCAAGCCAGGGGGGTCGTGTACCCATGAGGAGTAAGAACCAGGGGGTTGTTGGCACCAGTTCCTCACCGGTCCTCTTCGGGGTTTATCAATGAGATTTCTTCTGTTGTGGACAGCAGAATTCTCATTGAGGGGGTATTGTAACGTGTCTAAAATTGGGTTATTTTGTTTATTCCAGTATGGGGTATTCGTATATTTATTTATTTCATTTTGTGTGGGATTTTATAAATTTATTGTAAAAGTTTTATTATACGGCCAACGTTATTTCCATTACCACAGAACACATGGCAAGTGAAACAGTGTTAGAACAAAGCAGAGACGCAGTACTGTATTGTGTAACTCGGCAAAGGAATTCGTACCCCCTTCGAATTTCTCAGAACTCTGTATAGGTGTGTCGATGCACGCGTGCCACTACTCATACAGGCGCTCGGGGGACGCGGTCAGCCCGAAAACCAAGATGGCTAGAGAATAAATTTATTCATCGTCTCCTTAGCGGTCCTCAGGAAATGCTGCTAAGGACCGCCCACTTAAATGACGTCAGCCAGTGCCTAGCTGAAATCGTCTGCTATCTTAACTTCAAAAAACTACATGCATAGCATGGGACGAAGCTTCGGCGACGAAGATCAAGGCAGTGCTTTCCGTAGAAAGTATGAGATCACATCAGCCATAGCTGCTACGCTTTCGGCCCCAGTCTGCTAACTGAACACCCCGGCGCCGGGACGAGCAAAGTAGGCTCGTCACAAAAAATTTTAATTTAACAGTAGAAAAGGGATCAACAGTGAAAAGTTTATGTGACCGCGGTCAATCCAACTAGTAGTACCGAGCAAAATGTTTGTCGAGCAATAAAAACAAGATATTGTACAAAACGATAAGTGCGCACGCGAACCACGTGCCGGCGGTTTACGTGTAAGGGCTGGGGTGGGTTATTAGAAAATGTTAAGGGATAAATAAATTTTCTGTGTGTATGCGTGAGTGAGCAAAGCTGGGCTGTTTGTGTTTGTGTGATCTAATTAAGGTAAGACCATAGCATAAGTAAGTACAAGTAGTATTCATGTACCGTATCAAACAAAAGAGGAAATTAGAAGTTATGTAAGATGCAAAAGCATGATAAAATGTATTTTCTAATTTCAATTTAAATGACTTGAGAAAATTAAAATCCTAATTCTCTTCATAAAAAATGTGGTGCAAATCATTCACCCAACCTTAAGAAATTACGCTTGTATCCTAACGTACGTATGACGCAACCCTGAAGCCGAGGTTACTGAGTGATGGTAAGTAGAAGTTTCCTCACTTTTATTTTGCATTTTTTATTATGTATTAATGTAGAACATCTCAATGGCGCCACGAACCGGAACGAATTTAATAATATGAAATTCCATACCTACAAATAAGATACAAGCGTAATTTAGAGGTTGAGTGAAAATACGCAAAAGGTACTTATGTAAAGTTACGCAAAATAAGTAAAGAATATTTGTTTACATAAGAAACAGAGTACATATTTAAAAATATAATAATGGAAAATACAGACAACGGAGTCGATTTGTCCGACTCGACTGTGATAAGCGAAACAGCTGAATTAGATGAATCAGCTATTATGAGCAGTCTTGAAGTACATTCAACACCGAATGTAGATCAAGACGACAAAACTATGGATATAAGAAAAACGAATGAATCAAATAATACAGATGATTCGGGGATCCAAACGACCCCAAAATCAAATAGAGAAAATAAAAATAATAATAGTGAAGTCAGCTTCATTGACGATAAAATAGAAAGTCTAGCGACACCTGTCCAAAGTAAACAAGAGATAGATAAAGATGAGAAAGTCATGAATATGTTGCAACTGATTTTGGAGCAACAAAGTATTAAATTTAATGAAGTACAAAGTAATTCTGACGCTAAGTTCAATATGCAAAATTCAATAATCAATAACAAATTCGATGAATTAAAAAGTGAGATTCAAGAAATTAATAGACGTTGTGAAAATACCAAAGTAGAATTTACTGATAAAATTAACCAAGTAGAAACCAAATTAGAGAATTCAATACAGAAGACAGATGTTAAATTTAATGAAATAGATAGTCAGATAGATAGAGTTGAGAAGCAGATAAATGAGAATAATGAAATATTAATAAATACAATGAATGAGCATCACAATGAAATAGAATACAAAATAAATAAGTGTAATACTGAAACTGAATGTAAGTTGAGTAGCGTAGTAATGACAGTTGAAAAAATTAATCAAAATATGGATGAACACCAAAATAAGATAGACTCTAAAATAAATGAAATTGAAAATAATTATAAGACAGAAATACAAGCAGTAAACGAATCTATCGATGTAATATCAAAGAATAATGTACAGTCTGAATATAGTAATGACAAAAAATTATATTCACTTGAACAAAACATTAATAGTATGAGAGACGAATTAAGTTTAGTAAGAAATCAAAATTTAAACAATGTTACTGAACGCATATTCATGACACGAGACACAAACAATGAAATAGAGTTAGAAACTTTTAGTAGTGAAAATCGTAGAGTGATCCAATGCAATTTTTGAATCGAGTGCGGGAGTTTGACAGATTTAATGGTAGTAGTTGGGAGGTTAAACTTATAAAAATTTTGAAATGTTTTAAAGGCAATTCGGAGATATGGGCGGAGACACATCGAAACGAATGGGAGAGGTATGGAGATTTTGAAAAAGCCTTTCGGAATAAATACTGGTCGGAGGAGGAGCAGGAGATACTACGAAGCCAAATAATGGGAACCGGGAGCTTTGGAAGGAACAACCGTAATATTACCGTCTATACGATGAAGCTATACAATGAAGCTAAGTACTTAGAACCACCGCTGCCATTCCAGTCGTTTGTACGCCACATCAGCAAACATCTACCGAGGGAAGTACAAATCACTTTAATGACCAGAGAGGTAAGTGATATCAGTGAATTAGAAAAAATATTGGATGTTTTTCAGAATATTAAGGACCAGGAAGACAGCAGACGCATACAACAACTTAATATGCAAAATGGAGGTAACTATACACCAAGAGGAGGACCAAACGGGGAAACCACACACAATGGTCGAGAACGGGACAGACGATACCCGATGTGGAAATGTGACGGGTGTCTGGGGGAAAATTATGCTGACCGTAATTTTTGTTATAGATGTAGAAGGGCGAGGCCCGGACAGCAGCAAAGGACACAACAGAGATTCAACAACCCACAGCAGAGGAACGGGGACCGACGAGCAGAGAATACGAGAAACGAAGGAGGAAATCAGCATATGGGTAGAGTGTATACGCCCCGAAGTGCAGACGAGAGGACGGGAAACTAAGGAGGACAATGGATGAGGAGGCCCGGCCATTGTCGAGGAATAACCACGGGGTCCACGAAAATAAATACAGGAATAACACGATTCGCACGGACTTGGCTACGGAATTGATGGAAGAAGAGGAGGCGAAAATGAGGAGACAAGAGGCGTGGTTGACTGAGGTAAAACTGGAAATAGAAGGTAAGTCAGTCTTGACACTTATAGACACAGGTAGTGAAATATCTGTAATAGCAGAACATGTACTGAATAAATTGAAAGAGACTAACAAACATATTCCGTCTTTGCCAGTAGCGGGAGTAACAATTGTAGGCATTACGGGTGTTAGAAGTAAACGGGTTACAACACAGGTCCAGTTGAACATGTTAATAAATGGGGAAAGCTATGAGAATACATTTCTAGTTGTAAGGGGTTTAAATTTAGAAGTAATTTTGGGTAATGACTTTTTAATAAGGAATAATGCGGTCATCAATTTTAGAAAAAGAATATTAGAATTGAGTAATGAAAATAAACAAATAACGGTTAATTTTGAACGGGTTTTAGACACAGTAAAGATTTCGGGTATAAGGGTTATACCAGATAAGACCATAAATAGGGATATGGAATTTAGTATCAATGTGTGTAGAGAGAGTGTGAGTGAAGAGAGTGGGGAGAGAATATGGGCGGATAGAGAGGTTAAATTTTGCGGGGAGGGTGGCGTAATAGGGAGTTCTCAGCGTAAAACGCTGTGGCGGGTAGTCGAGGATTATAGGGGAGTGTTTGCCGGGGAACCAGGAAGGGCAAAAGGTTATGAATGCGAGTTAAAGGTGAGGGAGCATGCGCCATATGTCCAACGTAGTTATCCGGTACCATATTCGAAACGGAAGACCGTACAATTAGAATTGGATAGGATGTTAGCAGGGGATATTATAGAAAGGTCGGTATCAACTTATTCCAACCCTTTAGTAGTAGTGATCAAAAAAGATGGGAGAGTGAGGTTATGTCTAGATGCCCGTAAAATCAATCAAATAATTATTCCAGACCGGGAGTCACCCGAAGCTATTGAAGAGATTTTTCAGAAATTCAGCGGTGTGAAATATATGACCTCTTTAGACCTGACTGCCGGGTAATGGCAAGTCCCGTTGGCAGTAAATAGCAGGAAGTATACCGCGTTCTTGTTCAACGGAAAAAATTATCAATTTAAGCGTTTGCCGTTTGGTTTGAACACCAGTGTAGCCAGCTTTATTAAGTGTCTTGATGAGATTTTGCAACCCCATAACTTAGACTTTTTAACCATATATGTGGATGACATACTGATAGCTTCTAGAACATTTGAGGAGCATGTCGAACATTTAGAGTATGTATTGGAGAAGCTACACCAGGGAGGTTTGACAGTGAATTGGGACAAATCAAAATTTTTGCAAACTGAGATACATTTTTTAGGTTTCATCATAACACCTACAGGAATACATGCCAATCCGGATAAAGTAGAATCCATCCTGACGTTCCCGGAGCCTAAAAATATAAAACAATTGCAAAGTTTTCTTGGTCTCTGTAATTTTTACAGGAAGTTCCAGCGGAACTACGCCCAGACGACGGCCCGACTCAGCGCAGTGCTGCAAAAGAACAAACAATGGAGGTGGGGCGAGAACGAAAGAGCAGCGTACAATGAAATCAAAACTAAGTTCGCTGATATGATATTAATGAACCATCCGAATTTTAATGATAAATTTTACTTACAGACAGACGCTAGTAATATAGCACTGGGAGCGGAACTTTACCAGGACGAGGCGAAAGAACATAAAACCATTGCCTTCGCCAGCCGGACGCTGCTAGCTGCAGAGCGCAACTATACTACCACCGAGAAGGAGCTCCTCAGTATAGTGTTCGCCGTGAGGAAGTTCCGTACGTATCTGCTGGGTAATAGAACCATCATTAGGACGGACCATAAAGCGCTGTCGTTCCTGAATACTTGCAAACTCACACACAGCCGGATAACCAGGTGGGTGTTAGCTCTTCAAGAGTATAATTTTTCGTGGGAATACATTAAGGGTGTAGAGAACAGGGTGCCAGACACACTACCACGAGTAGACACAGACAGAAATAGAACGGGTAGAGATATTAAAGAAATAGAGATTTATAGACTATCCCGGGGAGATAAACTTTTTGGGGAAGAATTAAAGGATATAAATGTAATGCAAAGAGCTGATAGTAAGTTAAATAAAATAATTACTAGTGTAGAATCAGATGTAGATGAGTTTGGTTATAAACAATATTTTCAAGTGTTTAAAGGGAGTTTGTTTAAAAAAGTAGAGGGGAGAGAGAGGGATTGGAGGTTAGTTATACCTGAAGGGTTGATAGAGAAAATAGTGTGGGACTGTCACCTTAGATACGGGCATTTTGGGGCACGGAAGTGTGTGAATGTGTTAAAGGAATCCTGTCTATTTAAAAATATGGAGAAACGCGTCCGAAAAATACTTAAGAGTTTGCGAGATATGTCAGAAATCTAAAGTTGTGAATTACCGATTAGAAGGAGAACTAAATTACATCAAAGTAGAAAAACCATTTGATTTAGTAGCGGTAGATTTGTATGGCCCATTGCCGAAAGGTAGGGGTGGAGTGATGCATATTTTTGTTGTACTTGACACTTTTTCTAAATATGTAAGGTTATATAGCGTGAAGCGAGCAACAAGTAAGGTGCTGAGTGAGAAGATCACACGCGACTACATGATCAACGTGGGAAAGCAGAAGGTGATATTATCCGACCATGGACCGCAGTTCATCAGCGGAAGATGGCGCCAGACTCTCGGATGGGAAGGTATCATCCCAAAGCACACCGCAGTGTATCACCCACAGTCCAATCAGGCGGAGCGAATCATGAGAGAGTTGGGCAGAATTTTCCGAACGTACTGCCACGCCAAACATAGCGAGTGGCCACTCTATGTGCAGAAAATTGAAAATTGGCTTAACTGCACCACCCACGAGTCGACGGGGTTCACACCTTACGAGCTAATCAGAGGAAAGCGTCCACAGAGAAATTTGGAACAATTAATTGAGTATCCACCAGAAACTAACACTATTGGTCACGATGTTAAACTTAGGCTAGCGAATGAAAGCTTGTTGACGAAGGGGGAGAGGAGAAAACAGAGACATGATATGAAAGGTAAGTGGACGCAGTACGAGGTTGGACAGCTGGTATTGGTGCGACGCCACGATTTGTCGAGTGCCCAAGATAAGATCAAGAAATTTTTCTTGCTCTATGAGGGGCCGTACGAGGTAATAGAGGTAAAAATGAAGAATTCATATGTGTTGCAGAATAGAGAAACGAGGGAGATAGTTGGAACGCACAACGCTACAAATTTGAAATTATATTGGTCAACATAAGGATTTTCTCCATGATTAATGGTATGAATGAAGTTTAATTGTTTTTATATCTGTTTTCAGAAGGGCCCCTCCCCCATTTTCGGGCGGTCACGATCTTACCAGTCCTGGCCGTGGAATTCGGAACTCGGAGGCGGGCCATGGTTGGCGGATCTTCCTTCGGGCAGTGAAAACAACGATAGTCCGGCTCCACCAAAATTGGTATAAACTAGAAGTTTAACTACATATTTGAACGGGGAGGGGGACCCCAACAGGTACGTGACACGAATGAATTTTTTAAATACACTCATGGTGCAGCGGTCTCGGTGTATCTGTCACGTACCTGCACTGCCCTAGAGTGTTGTATATAATGGAGGCTGCACCTAAGTACAGGGCAGTGCATACAAACTTAAATATTTTTAGTGTCAATGGTAAAGTTCAAAATGAGCCATTGACAGTAGTATTGCTTAAGCCGAAATGAAGAGTTTTGCTGGGAGGCGGATTTGGTGAGGATTCAGACGGTGGGTCTGGAGAAATGAGAGTCAGAGGGAGAAAAGTAAGAAGTAAAGGGGGGAGTAATTTCACAAAGCAGATCTGAATTTTCATCAAAACTGCCTCATAGCAAAACACCCCCATTTCAGGCGGTCACGATCTTACTAGTTATGGTTAAGGATAGATAGAGTCAGCCTCCAATGTAAATAGATTTTGAAAAAAAAAAAAAAAAAAAAAACTTTGGATGTGTATAATTTTAAATTTAAATAAATTTTAGAATTAAGTGACCAAATATAATTGTCAAGTTTTAGTATCAGTGAGAATGGGAACGTTTAAGAGGTGTAATAAAATATAAACTTGTTATCAATACAAGATGTGGGGATAATTTTGGGGGGTAGATTGGTGCTCAATGAAGTGATTGAACAGTGGAGTGTGGAACTGCAAAGGTTGAAAGTTTTAGTTTTCAATTGTAATTAGTTAGTTATTAAGTTGCTATTGCAGGGGTGGCCTGTGCCCTCGTAGATAGCGAAATGGGTTGGGGGTAACAGAGAGTGTTACCTCCATCGGAGGCAAAAATGGTGAACATGTGTGACACACCTTTTTTCGTGTAAATTAAGATTTACACACTGATAGACGACCGTGTCGCACATAACTAGAACGATGTGGAACAGGCAGTGAAATGAAGTTCGATTTCCCCGACTTTTCGGGCGATTACTGCCTTACCAGCACTAATCGTGGATTTGGCTAGCGGCCAGCTATGGTCATATCAAGTCCCTTGACCATAGCTGACTTGAAATTGGTATATAGTAGAAATTCAATGGGGGGTGACAATTAGGGGAAATCTCCCGGCACTATGGAACAGCGGCTACCACTCTGCCCGCTTGGGGGCAGCAAAGCCAGGTGGTAGACCCGCATTAAGGGCATGTAATTATAGACCAGAACATGTTGATGTTCATAACCTTTAAAATGTAACAGCGGAAGCAAAGACACGGAGAGGTAAAACTACTCCAAAATATGCCGTCTTTGTGAAAGCGAGGGGGCGCCACAGCCTTACATAACTTGAAATAGTGTGTGTGGATCAGGGGGTGACTCAGATGAGTCACGAATTTAAATTTTACAACATACAAAATTTTGCTGATTCAAATTTTGATCCAATAAAACTGCTTGTGCTCGGTTAAATAACTAGCTGCTCAGACACTCAATATAAGGTGTTCATGCTGTAATTTTAAATGTATTATTTTATTGTTGTACGTTAGATATAGGTATTGATAAGAATAGGTGTTTTCATTATGTGTGTACATTTTAAACTAAGCTAATAATTAAACGTCTGGCAGGCGGGTAACACAAAATGATCAGAATCAGAGAGAGAGGGAGACAATGAGGTGAGAAGTAATGATAAATAAAAATATATATATTTCATGTAATTTGTTCAATTTTGAGATGTGTTTTCACAGTGTTAGTAAAATCAGCTGATCAGCAATAACAGGTCACTGGTATTGTGACGATTTCATTAATAAAAATATGTTAATTAATTAAGTTGATAATATATAATCGGAGAAATTTTAAATTCTTAATAAAATCTCACATTGTAAACTAATTCTTATGGCAATCATTTAATAATAATAATATTTAATATAAGTCTAATAATAATAAAATTAAAAGGGAATGGAATTGTACAGAAAGGGTAAAGCTTATTAATTTATCCTGTATAAACAAGAACTGACCAGAAGTAACTTGTTTTCTGACCCCTAAATAAACTAAGTATTATTGTAAATTTGTTATTATTTAAATAATTAATTAAGACCATTGTTACGTACTTTGATAACTTCTGCAACTAAGTATATCACGATTTAATTATTTAATCAACCGTAGTCCTTTAATTAAAATTAGAAAAACGGAACTACTTTTATGTTGCCTAGTAATTGTCTTGAGATTACTACGCTCCCCTTAACTATTTACTTCGACTTGTAATGGAGCGCTCACGCCGTAAGCAGCGTAAAGCGTTGTTTCGCTACGTATATATATAAAAATGTGAAAGGGTTGATACCATGACTATTTAAATAAGTAATTTGTGTGGTGATGACATCTCTCTATATTATAAAATAACGGACTATGTAATCTATACAGTATTACAACCTAGAAGGTGATAGTCAACTAATCTATCATCATGTGAAGTGTATAACAGTGAAACAAACTTTCTATCTATGTATTGTAACTACAAGAATTACTATGAATAACTACAGTCGCCGGAGATGAATGTACCACACCAGGAATGATTTCACATACTTCTAGAACTTCACCATCACAGTATGATAAGGTAACGACTGAACTTCAAGAAACATCAGGAGGACCGAAGAACTAATTCTGCAGCAACTTCAGGAAACACACAGGTGACATGGAGGCTTGTCTTCCATGGTTAAGAGTTACAAAATTATAAACCCAAAAGACAATTTAAATTATCATATTAAAGACTTTAAAACTTATGTTTAAATGTAATAACATTAAAGACTTTAGAAACCTGACATTTTAGGTAACATGTAGTATAAAATCTAATAACGCTAGTTATAGCAAAAAGGTAAAGTTTAAACTAAAAGTTTTGTTGTTTTAGAAGATTAGTAAAAAACCATTCTTCAAATGGTTAGAGTTTCAATATTGTAGATGGCAAGGTGACCATAATTCATTTAATATATTTAATCCCGGATCCGTGGAATTAATCAATAAGATGTACATCATATTTTGAAGCCCCTTTGTAAAGTAGTAATTTATATATTTAATCATATAGTAAACTATATTGTTTGAGAACTTTCAATAGAGAACTTGATCACCAAATGTAATAAAGAGATGTCATCTAAGTACCAAGTAAAATGAGTGCATATATCAACAGTCTCCCCTTCCAAATATCCTGCTATATAAATTGTTTATTTGTTGTGATTATTTTCAGTGCTTCACAACGAAGGCAGCCGGTATAATTGGCACATCCAATTATTACTGGTTCCCTACGTTATAACTCAAGAGAAGAGGTTATAATTTGCGCCACTCTGCTTTTCTGCTATTTTTGCTAATCTGCTATTTTGTGAATTTGCTAATTTTGCGTAAGAGAAAAGAAAGAAGTAATTGCGTCCCGATATCCCACGCACAAAAGCTGTTGATCTATACACTCATGTATTTCAATATGTGTCAGAGTTTGAAATAAGATAAAAATAATAATTAATATTATAGTAAGATAGTATAAATAACTTTATTAGTAAATATAATATGTGTAACGTAATATTAGCATATAATCCCATGTAAACAAACCATGTCGGTACTTGTTAAGAGTCCCATTCATAAACGTGCCACATTCTCGACAATCTCGGACGGGTAGTTTCCTGCTGCCGTTTGTTTAAAATTGTCATTGTTTAGTTGAGTTGAAAATAAGTCACCCTCCTTGTGTGGTCTATTGTTATAAGAAGCGTGTCTGTTCATGTGTTAGTAACCGAAGGGGGAATCTTTTGTCGTACGCATATTCATGCATGTGTGAAATTTCTCTCTCTCTCTCAAAGTAAAACGATAAAGGTTGTCATAACATTTTATGTGTTTATTTGTAAAAAAAAAAAGAAAAAGGAGTAAGAACACGATTGGTTTATAGTTTTATATTTTTGTGTAAAAAAAAAAAGAGATAGCGTTGTATCGTAACTAATGCAAATGTTTAATAATAACTGTTAATAAATGTTTACCATGTACTAAAGTGTGTAGGCGATAATTGTGTATAGGATAGTAGAGCAATTAATATTATGACTTAAAGTTCAAATGAATAAATGACTTAGTTAACCCTCCCTTGTTAGATAAAGTATTAAACCCCAGGTCCAAAAACAGTAAACTTGTAAACTGAGCCAAATAAATTAATAATAATAAATAAAGTGTGCTAAATAATTATGGTAAGTCGATAGGAAATAATTCTAGGTAAGTTTTTTTAAACCCCCCAAAGTAATAGTAAGTGAATAATAAAGGCTGAATAAATCTTAAGTTAAACTAAATTTGTGTAACGTGTAGCAGTAAATAAGAGAAAGGTAAATAATAATAAAAGTATAGTTGAATAGTCAACAACCAGTTGTGGCCAGTAAGAGAACAATAAAGCGTGTTAAGAAATTGTAGTAAGCAGCCACACACTCTCCCTATTGTGATAAACCGTTGCCTCCCTAAACAATGAATACCACCGCGCGTGAAATACAATGAATTGTGTAAAGTCTCTCCCCTTCCGCAAAGTTGTCTAGTTATGGTTAAAGAGATAATAAGAATTACCATCGTGAGATTCCGCTTCTCTCAAGTAACTATAATCTAGAGTGGAGTATGGGATCTTCTTTAGATTATTTTAGAAGTAAGTCTATGGTATATAATCAAGGTAGAATTATATACATGTAAAGTAACTAGTCACAACGGCGCCGGCTGAAAAGGATAATGATGAGGCAAAAATGTGCCAAGAGTTCATTTATGAATGCTGAAAGCTAACGTGTAGAGTTAGAGTAAGCTGATGTCAGTCGGGCCACGATATTGTGAGTTACTGTAATTAGGGAAGTTAGTATTATAAGTTAGTACTGTAAGAAGTGAGATAAAGGGAATTTCACGAAGGCGAACATTTAAATGAGAACTAGATCATTTAAAAAAGAATTAGAAAAAACAAACCGTGTACTACTAATAATAAATAATAATAATAGAGAAATTACACACGGAAATCCCTAAACATACTCTCGGTATATTCAAAAAAAATTATACCGGCGTCTGTGGCTTAAGCGGCGGAGTATGTGACGATTTCATTAATAAAAATATGTTAATTAATTAAGTTGATAATATATAATCGGAGAAATTTTAAATTCTTAAAAAAATCTCACATTGTAAACTAATTCTTATGGCAATCATTTAATAATAATAATATTTAATATAAGTCTAATAATAATAAAATTAAAAGGGAATGGAATTGTACAGAAAGGGTAAAGCTTATTAATTTATCCTGTATAAACAAGAACTGACCAGAAGTAACTTGTTTTCTGACCCCTAAATAAACTAAGTATTATTGTAAATTTGTTATTATTTAAATAATTAATTAAGACCATTGTTACGTACTTTGATAACTTCTGCAACTAAGTATATCACGATTTAATTATTTAATCAACCGTAGTCCTTTAATTAAAATTAGAAAAACGGAACTACTTTTATGTTGCCTAGTAATTGTCTTGAGATTACTACGCTCCCCTTAACTATTTACTTCGACTTGTAATGGAGCGCTCACGCCGTAAGCAGCGTAAAGCGTTGTTTCGCTACGTATATATATAAAAATGTGAAAGGGTTGATACCATGACTATTTAAATAAGTAATTTGTGTGGTGATGACATCTCTCTATATTATAAAATAACGGACTATGTAATCTATACAGTATTACAACCTAGAAGGTGATAGTCAACTAATCTATCATCATGTGAAGTGTATAACAGTGAAACAAACTTTCTATCTATGTATTGTAACTACAAGAATTACTATGAATAACTACAGTCGCCGGAGATGAATGTACCACACCAGGAATGATTTCACATACTTCTAGAACTTCACCATCACAGTATGATAAGGTAACGACTGAACTTCAAGAAACATCAGGAGGACCGAAGAACTAATTCTGCAGCAACTTCAGGAAACACACAGGTGACATGGAGGCTTGTCTTCCATGGTTAAGAGTTACAAAATTATAAACCCAAAAGACAATTTAAATTATCATATTAAAGACTTTAAAACTTATGTTTAAATGTAATAACATTAAAGACTTTAGAAACCTGACATTTTAGGTAACATGTAGTATAAAATCTAATAACGCTAGTTATAGCAAAAAGGTAAAGTTTAAACTAAAAGTTTTGTTGTTTTAGAAGATTAGTAAAAAACCATTCTTCAAATGGTTAGAGTTTCAATATTGTAGATGGCAAGGTGACCATAATTCATTTAATATATTTAATCCCGGATCCGTGGAATTAATCAATAAGATGTACATCATATTTTGAAGCCCCTTTGTAAAGTAGTAATTTATATATTTAATCATATAGTAAACTATATTGTTTGAGAACTTTCAATAGAGAACTTAATCACCAAATGTAATAAAGAGATGTCATCTAAGTACCAAGTAAAATGAGTGCATATATCAACAGTCTCCCCTTCCAAATATCCTACTATATAAATTGTTTATTTGTTGTGATTATTTTCAGTGCTTCACAACGAAGGCAGCCGGTATAATTGGCACATCCAATTATTACTGGTTCCCTACGTTATAACTCAAGAGAAGAGGTTATAGTATATTGGTCATAAATGTTCCAAGTAATTAATGTTCAAGGTAGTGTTTTAATGTATTACAGATGTTTTAAAGTAATGATAAAAATAACTTGATAAAATGAGGAATAAAGTAATAATTTATGCAAGTTAACAAAAGATAGTTGTTGGGTGATAAATATGTTGTGGGACATGTAGATCTGTCCAAGTCAAAGTTGAAAGTTGAAGAAACAGTAGAGATGAGAGTAATGTAATGTTATTGTGAGTTAATGTGATGTTGTAGAATTTTGAGAAGTATTGATGTTGACACAGTAGTTGTGGAGAATTTATGTGGAGTTTTGAGTGATATATTTTTGTTTATAATTGATGTTGTTATTTTGTTGTATTTGTAGTAAGGTAATGAGATTGAGATTTTGGGGATGGCAATTTTGTAGTAGGGGGTAGTGTAATGTGGGAGTCCGCAACATAATGATAAGTTGGGACGGGATAGATTTTAGTGAGGAGGGGCCGCCTTAGGTAGAATCCAGGGGCCAAATAAGGGAATTGAGTTTTTGGGTGGGGGAAACACGTATCCTAAGTACAAAGGGTTAGAGTATTTTTATATATAGAGAGAGAGAAGGTGGCGATTTGAGTTTAAGGATAAGTTGGGTTTAGAGTGTTTTGGGATAGATATTTTGATAGAGATGGGTGTCAGGGTAGTTGAAGGTGTTAGTTGTTAGAGGCAGGGGGAGAAAGATTATATATGTAGACAGATCAAGTAGTAAATTAAATGAGAATAGATAATTTAAATCACCCACAGTAATAGGGAATGAGATTGTAAAATGAAGAAAGTTGTAGTTGAATATATAAAATTTTATTTTGAAACCAGTGACAAAACTTTGAGAGAATTGGATAATGTAAAGATATAAGGTGTTTATTTTGAATAATTTTAATGTCAATTGGCTTATTGTTTATAATAATACTTTGTTAATTTTAAATGTTTTATTTTATGTTTAGTGTTTCAAGTTAGATTGTTACAGATGTTGAATGTATTTTCAGAAAGTATACATAACATATGTAGGTCAAGGGTCTTGGACTTGACCTAGTTTCGGTCAGCTGATGAGGTTATACATACTAAGCTTGTGCAGTAGGAAGTCAATTTTTGTTTATTTGATCAATTCAAACAAATTTTAAATATAAAGGAAACATTTAAATAAAATTAAATTTTTTTCTTGAATTTTAAAATTTTTTTTGGAAATTTTAATTTTTGAAGAAAAAAAAATGGATTTTTCGCCTGCCAGGAATGAATATTTTAAGTATTGATTATTTTATTATTTGTGTGTTCACCATGTTTATTTTATTGATTTATTTTGTATTGCATTGTATTGTTAGACTCTAAGTGATTACATGTTAGGTTAAGGATATGTTCAATTAGAAGAAGTGTTTAACTTAAGTCATTTTAAAGAAAACAAAATAATGAAGAGAATATTTCGACTTTATTCAAAATTTATGAATTAATTTTATCTGAAGACAACGTGTGGTAATTTAAAGAATTTTTAAAATTTTTGCAATTTTATAATCTACAATGTATAATATGTAATGTGAGTGTGTGTGAGCCCAGTATTTGCTAAAGGCAGCCCAGCTTGCATACAAGGGGAAATATATCGGTGGAGGATCTGGCATAGTTTAAGCCAGGGATTGAGGATTTTGGGGGGTAGCATGTAAGAAGGTGAGGTGTGCGGTGGTACTTATCTGTTCGATTTCTCGGTGTTGGGATCTCGTACGGAGAAGTCCAGTGATCTCGTTCAGATGCGTCCATGGTCACCAAGCCAGGGGGGTTGTGTACCCATGAGGAGTAAGAACCAGGGGGTTGTTGGCACCAGTTCCTCACCGGTCCTCTTCGGGGTTTATCAATGAGATTTCTTCTGTTGTGGACAGCAGAATTCTCATTGAGGGGGTATTGTAACGTGTCTAAAATTGGGTTATTTTGTTTATTCCAGTATGGGGTATTCGTATATTTATTTATTTCATTTTGTGTGGGATTTTATAAATTTATTGTAAAAGTTTTATTATACGGCCAACGTTATTTCCATTACCACAGAACACATGGCAAGTGAAACAGTGTTAGAACAAAGCAGAGACACAGTACTGTATTGTGTAACTCGGCAAAGGAATTCGTACCCCCTTCGAATTTCTCAGAACTCTGTATAGGTGTGTCGATGCACGCGTGCCACTACTCATACAGGCGCTCGGGGGACGCGGTCAGCCCGAAAACCAAGATGGCTAGAGAATAAATTTATTCATCGTCTCCTTAGCGGTCCTCAGGAAATGCTGCTAAGGACCGCCCACTTTAATGACGTCAGCCAGTGCCTAGCTGAAATCGTCTGCTATCTTAACTTCAAAAAACTACATGCATAGCATGGGACGAAGCTTCGGCGATGAAGATCAAGGCAGTGCTTTCCGTAGAAAGTATGAGATCACATCAGCCATAGCTGCTACGCTTTCGGCCCCAGTCTGCTAACTGAACACCCCGGCGCCGGGACGAGCAAAGTAGGCTCGTCACAAAAAATTTTAATTTAACAGTAGAAAAGGGATCAACAGTGAAAAGTTTATGTGACCGCGGTCAATCCAACTAGTAGTACCGAGCAAAATGTTTGTCGAGCAATAAAAACAAGATATTGTACAAAACGATAAGTGCGCGCGCGAACCACGTGCCGGCGGTTTACGTGTAAGGGCTGGGGTGGGTTATTAGAAAATGTTAAGGGATAAATAAATTTTCTGTGTGTATGCGTGAGTGAGCAAAGCTGGGCTGTTTGTGTTTGTGTGATCTAATTAAGGTAAGACCATAGCATAAGTAAGTACAAGTAGTTTTCATGTACCGTATCAAACAAAAGAGGAAATTAGAAGTTATGTAAGATGCAAAAGCATGATAAAATGTATTTTCTAATTTCAATTTAAATGACTTGAGAAAATTAAAATCCTAATTCTCTTCATAAAAAATGTGGTGCAAATCATTCACCCAACCTTAAGAAATTACGCTTGTATCCTAACGTACGTATGACGCAACCCTGAAGCCGAGGTTACTGAGTGATGGTAAGTAGAAGTTTCCTCACTTTTATTTTGCATTTTTTATTATGTATTAATGTAGAACATCTCAATGGCGCCACGAACCGGAACGAATTTAATAATATGAAATTCCATACCTACAAATAAGATACAAGCGTAATTTAGAGGTTGAGTGAAAATACGCAAAAGGTACTTATGTAAAGTTACGCAAAATAAGTAAAGAATATTTGTTTACATAAGAAACAGAGTACATATTTAAAAATATAATAATGGAAAATACAGACAACGGAGTCGATTTGTCCGACTCGACTGTGATAAGCGAAACAGCTGAATTAGATGAATCAGCTATTATGAGCAGTCTTGAAGTACATTCAACACCGAATGTAGATCAAGACGACAAAACTATGGATATAAGAAAAACGAATGAATCAAATAATACAGATGATTCGGGGATCCAAACGACCCCAAAATCAAATAGAGAAAATAAAAATAATAATAGTGAAGTCAGCTTCATTGACGATAAAATAGAAAGTCTAGCGACACCTGTCCAAAGTAAACAAGAGATAGATAAAGATGAGAAAGTCATGAATATGTTGCAACTGATTTTGGAGCAACAAAGTATTAAATTTAATGAAGTACAAAGTAATTCTGACGCTAAGTTCAATATGCAAAATTCAATAATCAATAACAAATTCGATGAATTAAAAAGTGAGATTCAAGAAATTAATAGACGTTGTGAAAATACCAAAGTAGAATTTACTGATAAAATTAACCAAGTAGAAACCAAATTAGAGAATTCAATACAGAAGACAGATGTTAAATTTAATGAAATAGATAGTCAGATAGATAGAGTTGAGAAGCAGATAAATGAGAAAATGAAATATTAATAAATACAATGAATGAGCATCACAATGAAATAGAATACAAAATAAATAAGTGTAATACTGAAACTGAATGTAAGTTGAGTAGCGTAGTAATGACAGTTGAAAAAATTAATCAAAATATGGATGAACACCAAAATAAGATAGACTCTAAAATAAATGAAATTGAAAATAATTATAAGGCAGAAATACAAGCAGTAAACGAATCTATCGATGTAATATCAAAGAATAATGTACAGTCTGAATATAGTAATGACAAAAAATTATATTCACTTGAACAAAACATTAATAGTATGAGAGACGAATTAAGTTTAGTAAGAAATCAAAATTTAAACAATGTTACTGAACGCATATTCATGACACGAGACACAAACAATGAAATAGAGTTAGAAACTTTTAGTAGTGAAAATCGTAGAGTGATCCAATGCAATTTTTGAATCGAGTGCGGGAGTTTGACAGATTTAATGGTAGTAGTTGGGAGGTTAAACTTATAAAAATTTTGAAATGTTTTAAAGGCAATTCGGAGATATGGGCGGAGACATCGAAACGAATGGGAGAGGTATGGAGATTTTGAAAAAGCCTTTCGGAATAAATACTGGTCGGAGGAGGAGCAGGAGATACTATGAAGCCAAATAATGGGAACCGGGAGCTTTGGAAGGAACAACCGTAATATTACCGTCTATACGATTAAGCTATACAATGAAGCTAAGTACTTAGAACCACCGCTGCCATTCCAGTCGTTTGTACGCCACATCAGCAAACATCTACCGAGGGAAGTACAAATCACTTTAATGACCAGAGAGGTAAGTGATATCAGTGAATTAGAAAAAATATTGGATGTTTTTCAGAATATTAAGGACCAGGAAGACAGCAGACGCATACAATAACTTAATATGCAA
The DNA here is from genome assembly GCA_034769895.1 of Magicicada septendecula. Lineage (NCBI taxonomy): Eukaryota > Metazoa > Arthropoda > Insecta > Hemiptera > Cicadidae > Magicicada > Magicicada septendecula. The sequence continues at coordinate 502,873,848 of CM068367.1, forward strand.
AATGGAGGTAACTATACACCAAGAGGAGGACCAAACGGGGAAACCACACACAATGGTCGAGAACGGGACAGACGATACCCGATGTGGAAATGTGACGGGTGTCTGGGGGAAAATTATGCTGACCGTAATTTTTGTTATAGATGTAGAAGGGCGAGGCCCGGACAGCAGCAAAGGACACAACAGAGATTCAACAACCCACAGCAGAGGAACGGGGACCGACGAGCAGAGAATACGAGAAACGAAGGAGGAAATCAGCATATGTGTAGAGTGTATATGCCCCGAAGTGCAGACGAGAGGACGGGAAACTAAGGAGGACAATGGATGAGGAGGCCCGGCCATTGTCGAGGAATAACCACGGGGTCCACGAAAATAAATACAGGAATAACACGATTCGCACGGACTTGGCTACGGAATTGATGGAAGAAGAGGAGGCGAAAATGAGGAGACAAGAGGCGTGGTTGACTGAGGTAAAACTGGAAATAGAAGGTAAGTCAGTCTTGACACTTATAGTAGTGAAATATCTGTAATAGCAGAACATGTACTGAATAAATTGAAAGAGACTAACAAACATATTCCGTCTTTGCCAGTAGTGGGAGTAACAATTGTAGGCATTACGGGTGTTAGAAGTAAACGGGTTACAACACAGGTCCAGTTGAACATGTTAATAAATGGGGAAAGCTATGAGAATACATTTCTAGTTGTAAGGGGTTTAAATTTAGAAGTAATTTTGGGTAATGACTTTTTAATAAGGAATAATGCGGTCATCAATTTTAGAAAAAGAATTTTAGAATTGACTAACGAAAATAAACAAATAACGGTTAATTTTGAACGGGTTTTAGACACAGTAAAGATTTCGGGTATTAGGGTTATACCAGATAAGACCATAAATAGGGATATGGAATTTAGTATCAATGTGTGTAGAGAGAGTGTGAGTGAAGAGAGTGGGGAGAGAATATGGGCGGATAGAGAGGTTAAATTTTGCGGGGAGGGTGGCGTAATAGGGAGTTCTCAGCGTAAAACGCTGTGGCGGGTAGTCGAGGATTATAGGGGAGTGTTTGCCGGGGAACCAGGAAGGGCAAAAGGTTATGAATGCGAGTTAAAGGTGAGGGAGCATGCGCCATATGTCCAACGTAGTTATCCGGTACCATATTCGAAACGGGAGGCCGTACAATTAGAATTGGATAGGATGTTAGCAGGGGATATTATAGAAAGGTCGGTATCAACTTATTCCAACCCTTTAGTAGTAGTAGTGATCAAAAAAGATGGGAGAGTGAGGTTATGTCTAGATGCCCGTAAAATCAATCAAATAATTATTCCAGACCGGGAGTCACCCGAAGCTATTGAAGAGATTTTTCAGAAATTCAGCGGTGTGAAATATATGACCTCTTTAGACCTGACTGCCGGGTATTGGCAAGTCCCGTTGGCAGTAAATAGCAGGAAGTATACCGCGTTCTTGTTCAACGGAAAAAATTATCAATTTAAGCGTTTGCCGTTTGGTTTGAACACCAGTGTAGCCAGCTTTATTAAGTGTCTTGATGAGATTTTGCAACCCCATAACTTAGACTTTTTAACCATATATGTGGATGACATACTGATAGCTTCTAGAACATTTGAGGAGCATGTCGAACATTTAGAGTATGTATTGGAGAAGCTACACCAGGGAGGTTTGACGGTGAATTGGGACGAATCAAAATTTTTGCAAACTGAGATACATTTTTTAGGTTTCATCATAACACCTACAGGAATACGTGCCAATCCGGATAAAGTAGAATCCATCCTGACGTTCCCGGAGCCTAAAAATATAAAACAATTGCAAAGTTTTCTTGGTCTCTGTAATTTTTACAGGAAGTTCCAGCGGAACTACGCCCAGACGACGGCCCGACTCAGCGCAGTGCTGCAAAAGAACAAACAATGGAGGTGGGGCGAGAACGAAAGAGCAGCGTTCAACGAAATCAAAACTAAGTTCGCTGATATGATATTAATGAACCATCCGAATTTTAATGATAAATTTTACTTACAGACAGACGCTAGTAATATAGCACTGGGAGCGGAACTTTACCAGGACGAGGCGAAAAACAAAACCATTGCCTTCGCCAGCCGGACGCTGCTAGCTGCAGAGCGCAACTATACTACCACCGAGAAGGAGCTCCTCAGTATAGTGTTCGCCGTGAGGAAGTTCCGTACGTATCTGCTGGGTAATAGAACCATCATTAGGACGGACCATAAAGCGCTGTCGTTCCTGAATACTTGCAAACTCACACACAGCCGGATAACCAGGTGGGTGTTAGCTCTTCAAGAGTATAATTTTTCGTGGGAATACATTAAGGGTGTAGAGAACAGGGTGCCAGACACACTACCACGAGTAGACACAGACAGAAATAGAACGGGTAGAGATATTAAAGAAATAGAGATTTATAGACTATCCCGGGGAGATAAACTTTTTGGGGAAGAATTAAAGGATATAAATGTAATGCAAAGAGCTGATAGTAAGTTAAATAAAATAATTACTAGTGTAGAATCAGATGTAGATGAGTTTGGTTATAAACAATATTTTCAAGTGTTTAAAGGGAGTTTGTTTAAAAAAGTAGAGGGGAGAGAGAGGGATTGGAGGTTAGTTATACCTGAAGGGTTGATAGAGAAAATAGTGTGGGACTGTCACCTTAGATACGGGCATTTTGGGGCACGGAAGTGTGTGAATGTGTTAAAGGAATCCTGTCTATTTAAAAATATGGAGAAACGCGTCCGAAAAATACTTAAGAGTTTGCGAGATATGTCAGAAATCTAAAGTTGTGAATTACCGATTAGAAGGAGAACTAAATTACATCAAAGTAGAAAAACCATTTGATTTAGTAGCGGTAGATTTGTATGGCCCATTGCCGAAAGGTAGGGGTGGAGTGATGCATATTTTTGTTGTACTTGACACTTTTTCTAAATATGTAAGGTTATATAGCGTGAAGCGAGCAACAAGTAAGGTGCTGAGTGAGAAGATCACACGCGACTACATGATCAACGTGGGAAAGCCGAAGGTGATATTATCCGACCATGGACCGCAGTTCATCAGCGGAAGATGGCGCCAGACTCTCGGATGGGAAGGTATCATCCCAAAGCACACCGCAGTGTATCACCCACAGTCCAATCAGGCGGAGCGAATCATGAGAGAGTTGGGCAGAATTTTCCGAACGTACTGCCACGCCAAACATAGCGAGTGGCCACTCTATGTGCAGAAAATTGAAAATTGGCTTAACTGCACCACCCACGAGTCGACGGGGTTCACACCTTACGAGCTAATCAGAGGAAAGCGTCCACAGAGAAATTTGGAACAATTAATTGAGTATCCACCAGAAACTAACACTATTGGTCACGATGTTAAACTTAGGCTAGCGAATGAAAGCTTGTTGACGAAGGGGGAGAGGAGAAAACAGAGACATGATATGAAAGGTAAGTGGACGCAGTACGAGGTTGGACAGCTGGTATTGGTGCGACGCCACGATTTGTCGAGTGCCCAAGATAAGATCAAGAAATTTTTCTTGCTCTATGAGGGGCCGTACGAGGTAATAGAGGTAAAAATGAAGAATTCATATGTGTTGCAGAATAGAGAAACGAGGGCGATAGTTGGAACGCACAACGCTACAAATTTGAAATTATATTGGTCAACATAAGGATTTTCTCCATGATTAATGGTATGAATGAAGTTTAATTGTTTTTATATCTGTTTTCAGAAGGGCCCCTCCCCCATTTTCGGGCGGTCACGATCTTACCAGTCCTGGCCGTGGAATTCGGAACTCGGAGGCGGGCCATGGTTGGCGGATCTTCCTTCGGGCAGTGAAAACAACGATGGTCCGGCTCCACCAAAATTGGTATAAACTAGAAATTTAACTACATATTTGAACGGGGAGGGGGACCCCAACAGGTACGTGACACGAATGAATTTTTTAAATACACTCATGGTGCAGCGGTCTCGGTGTATCTGTCACGTACCTGCACTGCCCTAGAGTGTTGTATATAATGGAGGCTGCACCTAAGTACAGGGCAGCGCATACAAACTTAAATATTTTTAGTGTCAATGGTAAAGTTCAAAATGAGCCATTGACAGTAGTATTGCTTAAGCCGAAATGAAGAGTTTTGCTGGGAGGCGGATTTGGTGAGGATTCAGACGGTGGGTCTGGAGAAATGAGAGTCAGAGGGAGAAAAGTAAGAAGTAAAGGGGGGAGTAATTTCACAAAGCAGATCTGAATTTTCATCAAAACTGCCTCATAGCAAAACACCCCCATTTCAGGCGGTCACGATCTTACTAGTTATGGTTAAGGATAGATAGAGTCAGCCTCCAATGTAAATAGATTTTGAAAAAAAAAAAAAAAAAACCAAAATAACTTTGGATGTGTACAATTTTAAATTTAAATAAATTTTAGAATTAAGTGACCAAATATAATTGTCAAGTTTTAGTATCAGTGAGAATGGGAACGTTTAAGAGGTGTAATAAAATATAAACTTGTTATCAATACAAGATGTGGGGATAATTTTGGGGGGTAGATTGGTGCTCAATGAAGTGGTAGAACAGTGGAGTGTGGAACTGCAAAGGTTGAAAGTTTTAGTTTTCAATTGTAATTAGTTAGTTATTAAGTTGCTATTGCAGGGGTGGCCTGTGCCCTCGTAGATAGCGAAATGGGTTGGGGGTAACAGAGAGTGTTACCTCCATCGGAGGCAAAAATGGCGAACATGTGTGACACACCTTTTTTCGTGTAAATTAAGATTTACACACTGATAGACGACCGTGTCGCACATAACTAGAACGATGTGGAACAGGCAGTGAAATGAAGTTCGATTTCCCCGACTTTTCGGGCGATTACTGCCTTACCAGCACTAATCGTGGATTTGGCTAGCGGCCAGCTATGGTCATATCAAGTCCCTTGACCATAGCTGACTTGAAATTGGTATATAGTAGAAATTCAATGGGGGGTGACAATTAGGGGAAATCTCCCGGCACTATGGAACAGCGGCTACCACTCTGCCCGCTTGGGGGCAGCAAAGCCAGGTGGTAGACCCGCATTAAGGGCATGTAATTATAGACCAGAACATGTTGATGTTCATAACCTTTAAAATGTAACAGCGGCAGCAAAGACACGGAGAGGTAAAACTACTCCAAAATATGCCGTCTTTGTGAAAGCGAGGGGGCGCCACAGCCTTACATAACTTGAAATAGTGTGTGTGGATCAGGGGGTGACTCAGATGAGTCACGAATTTAAATTTTACAACAAAAAATTTTGCTGATTCAAATTTTGATCCAATAAAACTGCTTGTGCTCGGTTAAATAACTAGCTGCTCAGACACTCAATATAAGGTGTTCATGCTGTCATTTTAAATGTATTATTTTATTGTTGTACGTTAGATATAGGTATTGATAAGAATAGGTGTTTTCATTATGTGTGTATATTTTAAACTAAGCTAATAATTAAACGTCTGGCAGGCGGGTAACACAAAATGATCAGAATCAGAGAGAGAGGGAGACAATGAGGTGAGAAGTAATGATAAATAAAAATATATATATTTCATGTAATTTGTTCAATTTTGAGATGTGTTTTCACAGTGTTAGTAAAATCAGCTGATCAGCAATAACAGGTCACTGGTATATTGGTCATAAATGTTCCAAGTAATTAATGTTCAAGGTAGTGTTTTAATGTATTACAGATGTTTTAAAGTAATGATAAAAATAACTTGATAAAATGAGGAATAAAGTAATAATTTATGCAAGTTAACAAAAGATAGTTGTTGGGTGATAAATATGTTGTGGGACATGTAGATCTGTCCAAGTCAAAGTTGAAAGTTGAAGAAACAGTAGAGATGAGAGTAATGTAATGTTATTGTGAGTTAATGTGATGTTGTAGAATTTTGAGAAGTATTGATGTTGACACAGTAGTTGTGGAGAATTTATGTGGAGTTTTGAGTGATATATTTTTGTTTATAATTGATGTTGTTATTTTGTTGTATTTGTAGTAAGGTAATGAGATTGAGATTTTGGGGATGGCAATTTTGTAGTAGGGGGTAGTGTAATGTGGGAGTCCGCAACATAATGATAAGTTGGGACGGGATAGGGATAGATTTTAGTGAGGAGGGGCCGCCTTAGGTAGAATCCAGGGGCCAAATAAGGGAATTGAGTTTTTGGGTGGGGGAAACACGTATCCTAAGTACAAAGGGTTAGAGTATTTTTATATATAGAGAGAGAGAAGGTGGCGATTTGAGTTTAAGGATAAGTTGGGTTTAGAGTGTTTTGGGATAGATATTTTGATAGAGATGGGTGTCAGGGTAGTTGAAGGTGTTAGTTGTTAGAGGCAGGGGGAGAAAGATTATATATGTAGACAGATCAAGTAGTAAATTAAATGAGAATAGATAATTTAAATCACCCACAGTAATAGGGAATGAGATTGTAAAATGAAGAAAGTTGTAGTTGAATATATAAAATTTTATTTTGAAACCAGTGACAAAACTTTGAGAGAATTGGATAATGTAAAGATATAAGGTGTTTATTTTGAATAATTTAAATGTCAATTGGCTTATTGTTTATAATAATACTTTGTTAATTTTAAATGTTTTATTTTATGTTTAGTGTTTCAAGTTAGATTGTTACAGATGTTGAATGTATTTTCAGAAAGTATACATAACATATGTAGGTCAAGGGTCTTGGACTTGACCTAGTTTCGGTCAGCTGATGAGGTTATACATACTAAGCTTGTGCAGTAGGAAGTCAATTTTTGTTTATTTGATCAATTCAAACAAATTTTAAATATAAAGGAAACATTTAAATAAAATTAAATTTTTTTCTTGAATTTTAAAATTTTTTTTGGAAAATATTTTTTTTTGGAAATTTTAATTTTTGAAAAAAAAAATGGATTTTTCGCCTGCCAGGAATGAATATTTTAAGTATTGATTATTTTATTATTTGTGTGTTCACCATGTTTATTTTATTGATTTATTTTGTATTGCATTGTATTGTTAGACTCTAAGTGATTACATGTTAGGTTAAGGATATGTTCAATTAGAAGAAGTGTTTAACTTAAGTCATTTTAAAGAAAACAAAATAATGAAGAGAATATTTCGACTTTATTCAAAATTTATGAATTAATTTTATCTGAAGACAACGTGTGGTAATTTAAAGAATTTTTAAAATTTTTGCAATTTTATAATCTACAATGTATAATATGTAATGTGAGTGTGTGTGAGCCCAGTATTTGCTAAAGGCAGCCCAGCTTGCATACAAGGGGAAATATATCGGTGGAGGATCTGGCATAGTTTAAGCCAGGGATTGAGGATTTTGGGGGGTAGCATGTAAGAAGGTGAGGTGTGCGGTGGTACTTATCTGTTCGATTTCTCGGTGTTGGGATCTCGTACGGAGAAGTCCAGTGATCTCGTTCAGATGCGTCCATGGTCACCAAGCCAGGGGGGTCGTGTACCCATGAGGAGTAAGAACCAGGGGGTTGTTGGCACCAGTTCCTCACCGGTCCTCTTCGGGGTTTATCAATGAGATTTCTTCTGTTGTGGACAGCAGAATTCTCATTGAGGGGGTATTGTAACGTGTCTAAAATTGGGTTATTTTGTTTATTCCAGTATGGGGTATTCGTATATTTATTTATTTCATTTTGTGTGGGATTTTATAAATTTATTGTAAAAGTTTTATTATACGGCCAACGTTATTTCCATTACCACAGAACACATGGCAAGTGAAACAGTGTTAGAACAAAGCAGAGACGCAGTACTGTATTGTGTAACTCGGCAAAGGAATTCGTACCCCCCTCGAATTTCTCAGAACTCTGTATAGGTGTGTCGATGCACGCGTGCCACTACTCATACAGGCGCTCGGGGGACGCGGTCAGCCCGAAAACCAAGATGGCTAGAGAATAAATTTATTCATCGTCTCCTTAGCGGTCCTCAGGAAATGCTGCTAAGGACCGCCCACTTTAATGACGTCAGCCAGTGCCTAGCTGAAATCGTTTGCTATCTTAACTTCAAAAAACTACATGCATAGCATGGGACGAAGCTTCGGCGACGAAGATCAAGGCAGTGCTTTCCGTAGAAAGTATGAGATCATATCAGCCATAGCTGCTACGCTTTCGGCCCCAGTCTGCTAACTGAACACCCCGGCGCCGGGACGAGCAAAGTAGGCTCGTCACAAAAAATTTTAATTTAACAGTAGAAAAGGGATCAACAGTGAAAAGTTTATGTGACCGCGGTCAATCCAACTAGTAGTACCGAGCAAAATGTTTGTCGAGCAATAAAAACCAAGATATTGTACAAAACGATAAGTGCGCGCGCGAACCACGTGCCGGCGGTTTACGTGTAAGGGCTGGGGTGGGTTATTAGAAAATGTTAAGGGATAAATAAATTTTCTGTGTGTATGCGTGAGTGAGCAAAGCTGGGCTGTTTGTGTTTGTGTGATCTAATTAAGGTAAGACCATAGCATAAGTAAGTACAAGTAGTATTCATGTACCGTATCAAACAAAAGAGGAAATTAGAAGTTATGTAAGATGCAAAAGCATGATAAAATGTATTTTCTAATTTGAATTTAAATGACTTGAGAAAATTAAAATCCTAATTCTCTTCATAAAAAATGTGGTGCAAATCATTCACCCAACCTTAAGAAATTACGCCTGTATCCTAACGTACGTATGACGCAACCCTGAAGCCGAGGTTACTGAGTGATGGTAAGTAGAAGTTTCCTCACTTTTATTTTGCATTTTTTATTATGTATTAATGTAGAACATCTTAATCTCAGTGTAACCTCTCACATTCATTCTTCTGAGATCTTCCAGTACATCATCCAATCATCTTATCCTATGTCAACCCCTCTTTGTTTTTATACACCTGTACCCTTAGATGTATTGGCATTCTCTAATCATCCATCTTTTCTAAGTGAGTCACTGTATTCGTCATACCTTTATGAATCTTACAATATCCTCATGCTTCAGTGGCTCAGCTATCTCCTGTTGTTTTTCTTATCCATTCATCATCTTCCTTACCCAGGCCATTTACACCACACTTAGGAAGTATTACCATACGTAATACTACCTCCACCAAGAGGATGAAAGCTGTCATCAAAGGAACTGTTATCAATGGTAATTAATTTTTATCTCAGGTCAGTGTAGTTATATTGTTGATATGTTTCTGCACATCATAAAACTATGGCTATACTGACAGCACGATAGGTTAGTTTCATTGAAGGTGATTAACTGCAGTTGATGAATACTAAACATGTCAATGCAGCAGCAATGTGGATTAAAAATGTCAAAATGGTAACCTCATCTCAACTAACGGTGCACAGAGACAGTTTCAAAAGTGTTTAGCAATTAACAACACACTAGTACATCAAAGAATTCAGACTATCATCCTTTTAGCCAAGCCCATATTACAGATATTTTGTTTGTTTGACTGATTTTGAACTCAATCCTCTGGCACAGAGTTAAGTGTGAATGTTAATTTTGAATGGATCCCAAAACAATGTGATGATACCCACATCTTTGCCTCAGTCTTTTGTTGATACTAAACTTTTCTATCAAAAACTTTTCTTTTATCTAGTATTGTCTTTTCACATTACGCTTGATCTACACAGTCATGTTTAGTTTAATCTTCAGGAATAATCAAGATTTTTTCAAGAATTAAGAAGAGGCATAAAAATATATGCAAATTATATTGCTATATAACATTTCAAAACATTTTTTTTTTTTTTTTTTTTTTTTTTTTTTTAATTTCTGTTTTTGAATACACCAAAAACAAATCAGTACAATACAAATGACAATGTGTACTTACAAATGATAGTGTAGTGTTACATAATAAATAACTTGCGTAGTTTTTAAAAGTCTTTTCTTCAGTTTAAGAAACATAAATAACAAAATTACTGGTTAATTCTATGTGGAATGCAGGTTTTTGTTGGCGTCTGTACATTCTTGAAAAAAGTATTCGTAATTTTTAGACTCCAGTCCTTTATAGCTTGTTCATAAAAATTTGCTATGACACACACAACACTCCTTTGCTTGACACACTCCAGGGCAGTACACATTTGCCCTCTTCTAGTATTGTCTTCTTGTACACAGTATATATTTGGTCCTTCCTTAATGATTAGTTAAAAACGTTCGTGTTTCATATCTTCAATTTTGTTTTTGTTTTTTATTTATAACCTCAAATTTATTACCGGACTCCTACAAGTGGTAACATTGATGATATCAGTGTATGACATGATTTCAAAGGAGGTGCAGGTTTCGTACTGTGTAATGAAGACATGCACTTCCATCTCCACTTGCCATTTTACACCATGACAAAAAATACAGACTATGATCATATTGCCATACAGAGTCATCTGCTTCGACTGTGTCATCTAGAGATAGAGTTGTGTAGATAGAGAAACAGTTTGCTCTAGAAAGAGTCACATCATATAAGACAAAATTTAATTATTCTTACAGCATGATAAATTTGCATTTACCTTTGGCAATTCAGTTTGTACTAATACGAAAATCATATTACCTACTATAGCGTCCCACAAAAACAGATCTAATTCTAAGTGGTGGAATGTCATTAAGCTACTTAGAAGCTTAGTGCAGTGTACCCAAAAATTCAAAATTACTCGTTAAAAAAATTGTTCCAAAACATGATTATCATAATCAAATTTATAGAAAATTAAGTGGGAAGACAATGTTACATAACCTATTATGAAAGGAATATATGAAGCTTGTACCTGACATAGATATGTTTGACAGTGATGTGATCAGATCTGTTCATAAATTTTATAAAACTTGAAAATGAGTGCCCACTACCTCAATTTCAAGTACAAAAATAAAAGCAATGTTTACAAACTCTCTTTGAAGATGTGATAAATGTATTTCATATTTGACAGCCATAAAGCAAATATAGGCCAGATGGGAGAAACATAATTTATGTAGATGAAGCTTGTATATTAGTATGCCATGTCAATTAAAATGGTTGGAATAATGCCACCACCATTTGAATTTTCCAAATTCTGCTACCGTTTACATGTGGAGCATTTGATGTGATAATGTGTTCTTAGAACATTGATACTGTCCATGCACCCCAATCAGATTGGTCTGTGTTGGTAACATGATAGTAACATGTCTCTGTCCAAGTGGACACGGTGTTGCCACAACTGCAGCTTATCACCTTCAATGAAGCTGAGGTCATCACCATTGTATCAGTGTAGGTCTGTGTTTAAGTAATAAGGGACGTGTCAACATCGTGACTATCTGGATGGAGCAAAAAAAATTATTAAATCTGATGAAGCCAACATAAACAGTTTGAATGAGGGAATAATATAGTGCTTCCTCTTTAAAAGTATTTTGTATAAAGCAAAGAAAACCATACATTTTTGATACAATATGTTTCTAAGAAACTTTAGTACACAAAAATATTCCTAAATAGAAATTTTTGAAGTTTTCAATATGGTTATTATATCTCACCATGAAAATTTCACTGTTATCTAAAGACATATTAGTGAAAAAACTATTCATGGAAGAATTATTTATTACATAAACAACAAACAAATAAATAAAAATTAAACTTATTTAAAGAGTTTTCTTTATTAGGCAATGTTTAGATACAGCTCCTGTTAAAGCATTTATAGAAGCTATTATAATGACAATATCAAAGATAATTATGATATAATCTTACTTTAATAATTATAATAATAAACATATCAGAGTATTTCTAGTTAAAATAATTTGAACAAAATACAAACAGTCATAGTTAAAAACATTTCAATCACTCTCACAGATTTTTTTAAGTTGCTGATATGGTTCCTAAAATGTCACAAAAATGCTACACGCTTTTTGAGTCCTGTAAATATCTTTTACTTAAATGGAAGGTTTACATAAAAACATATCAATATATCTCTACTTTTCAAACATTTTTTCTTTTTTGTTTTTATGTACCAAACACTTTTGAGATAAAACTGTAAAGATATACACAAACAACTATCTAATCTAAAAACTACAAACAAGCAATATTGGTTTTGTCATGGAAACAAAGTCTTTATATTTATATATATTTATATATTATATAAACATTCGTTCTGCTCAAAGAGCTGCCTAAAACAATCATAATAGAGAGGAAATTATATATATAACAGAATGCTGGTGATTTTTGTGCTTAAATACGTTCTTGCACCAGCTAGGAGCTGGACCCATCACCCCACTGATCAAACACACTGCTGTTTGAGCAGACCCAGTTTTACAAAATTTTTCTACAATTTATTATGCTTTGAGCTTAAATATATCAAAAAATCGTTTACTATAAAATCTATACAGGTGGTCTCTAAATTGTTAAGATTTTTCAATGGCCAAGAACATAAAGAGATTCTACAACAGGTATATTCTTTACATATAAATTTCAGAACATTTATTAAATATTTATGCACTCAATTACGTAATTATTATGTACACGTAGGTAAACATAATTTTATTTAAATAATTTATTCTCTTTAAACAATTGGCCATTGCAAACAAAAATTGTTTCGAGTTTATGGAATGAAGATAAACAATATATAACCAGGTTAATAAACATGTTTTCTTTTGTAAAAAGACACACAAATGTCCTCTATGTATATATATATTTAAATGCATTCATAATTATATATTAAAACATAAAAAAGGTCCTTAAAAAGCTACACTTATGTTAACACCAGTCTGTATGAGATTCAGTATGTTTTGTGTATGTAGTGTGTGGGATACATGTATGTGTATTATTCTGAGAAAGTCGGGGGACTGGGTGACAAATACGAAGAGTATAAATTATCACACTCTTCACTTCTCTTTTTCTTCTTTTTCCTTTTCTTTATCCTTATTCTCGTCTGTTTCTTTGTCTTTCTCGGCTTCCTTTTCTATTTCTTTCTCTGACTGTAACATAAAACCAAAGTGGAATAGTCACTTCTTACTGGTTGATATAATGAAAAATATTTAAGAAGTCAGATAAATAACATCACAGACAGGTCAATCTGAAAGCTATCTGACCTAATGCTTTATCGGTCCACAAAAAGTAACAAATACCAACTAACAACAAATAATATCAACACATTAAGTTTTTATGGAGACATTACAGCTGATTCCTCAATAAAGAATATGATGCTAAATTTCTACTATACAAAAAACTGTACCATCTGAAATGTGCATATCACAGTTACATAATGTGTTGTAGGTCTAACTTGATATGCCTTCTTTGCTTACTCCTTAATACATTAATTAACCTTAATCTTCTCTTTACCAAATAAACAATAAGACTTTTTTGATTATATAAAATGTTTAATGCTACATACCAAAGGGCATGCTAATAACTCACAAATTATATTTATACAGTCACATCTTATACTGCTATATCAAGTTCCCTTACATACTTAAGAGAATGTGGAAAAATTCTTTACCACATGTGCAAAAATTGCAAGCGTACTGGTAATAAACGTTTTACATAATGCAAACAAATTATATATGTGATGTTATAAAAAAAAGGAAAATGGAGCCTAATATCTTTTTTAAAACTCGTTTCAATATTGTTACGGCATCACAGAACAATCTACGTGTTTGTCGAACGTGCCAGAAGAATCTCGCTCTACTGTGTGTGGTGTACGTGCTTGTAGACGCATTTGCAAGAGTCTTCTCGATGCCGCTAGCCGTGCGGACTGTGTCAAGGCCGCAGTTAATTATGTAGTTCATACGGACGCTAAGACGCAATTAGGAATCGTCTAGATTTTCAGCAATTATAAATACAATTACTCAGGGACGCTCAAGTCAGTATTAGTGCGATCTATTGACAGTGCGGTTCGAGAGTTATAGTCGCGATTTTACTGTAACCGTTCAAGTGGTTATTAGTTAAGAGTGGTGTTTTATAATCGGATGCTATAATTGTAATACAATTGTGTTTAATTTAGTGGACATTTTATTGCATGTGAACAATTTTCATTTTGATTTGTTGTAGAGACTGTGTTGTTAATTACGAACTGTTTAACTGTAAAAATTAAAGGTGTGATTAGTGACTTAATTGGTGTCTTGTACTTATTTTGTTTCCACTGTACCTACGACGATCAAATAGACCGTCGTAACAGTGGTGTCAGAATGGGATTGAACGGTTAACAGTGGAAACAGTGGACACTTTGTACGAGTGTAATTCCGTAATTAATCGGAAACAATGGATGCCAGTCAGATGATGGAAAATTTCCAGGCCCTGCTGTTGCAGACAGAGGAAGCAGAGAAAAGACGCCGACAGGAGGCGGAAGAAGCAGAAAAACGACAAGACAAGAACGCGGAAGCGAGACAGAAAACCCTCCTGCAGGAGGTAGAGGAACGGAAGCGTGAAACAGAAGACATCAAAGCATTAATACAGGAGCAGAAACAGATGCATGAACATAGTACCACAGAATTGGGTCTCCACGAGGTGAGCTTAATAAGCAAGTTACTAAAATATTGGAGGTCCAAAAATCAATGACATTAAAAGTAGCTGAAGTAGAAAAATCTGTTTCGAGTGTTGAAGAATAGATGTCTACAAAAATATCTGATGTAGGAGAATCTATGTCAAATAAAATAGCTGAAGTAGAAAAATCTGTCTTGACTGTGGACGAAGCTATGTCAACAAAAATATCTGCAGTAGAAAACTCAATGGCAAACATAAGATAACAAATTAAAAGTGAAATTGAGCACTTCATAAAGATACAACCAAAGAAATTTTTTTGAACAGACTGTACCAATAATAAAGACAGAAAAAGACACTGAAAATGAGTCAATAGAGAAAGTAACTTTGCCTGCAGTAGGGACAGTTTATGTGAAAACTCCAACTTTTGACGGAAGCACGCACTGGGCAATGTATTTATGCCAATTCGAAGCTGCTGCATGCGCAAATAATTGCACAGAGAAAGAGAAGGCTGTTTCACTCGTTCTTGCATTAAAACGACCTGCAGCAGAATTACTACAGAAAGTGCCACCTGACAGCCAAAACACCTATGCCGAATTGATAAAAGCTCTGGAATTACGGTATGGTGATAAACATTTGCGAGATGTGTACTGCACCCAGTTGAGAGCAAGGCGACAGCATTACGGGAAGAGCCTTCAAGAGTTTGAAGCAAGTATCGACAGACTAATTAGACTGGCCTATCCTGAAGTGCCAGAAGATTTTCGAACAAGGTTTGCGATGCAGACATTTACTGCCGGTGTCCGAGATAATGAACTACAGCAAGTGTTACGAATGGCAAGACACCAGAACAGTGCGGACGCCCCGGTACACACTTTGCAATTTGAGGCCGCCAAATCAGCGTTTGGTTGGACAAGTCATAAAGTGCGCACACTAAAAGATCGCGACGGCACAGACGATGATGAAGAAGAACACTGAACAGAAACTCAACGGTCAGCGCCACAGAATAAAATAAGAAAGGATGGAAGACCGAAGTGTTATAGATGTGGGAAACCTGGACATCTACAACAAGATTGTCGGGTTAGAATTCAGCAGCAGTTAAAACGACAAATAGTTTGCACAACGGGTCGTGCACTAACTGGAGGAACGAAGCCCCTAGAGAATACGCAATTCCTACACTTCAGAAAAACAGTGGGAGCTTGATGGTACCGGATTCGTTCAAGAAAGGCCAACCTCAATTACAGCTGACACAGGCTGTTACTAAACCACGTCTTGCGGGTTTCTCGTTCTTTCAGCCCCAACGTTGCCGGCGTCAATTTGTTACTTATCTTGTACGTGCGGTTTAAGTCACACGGTAGAGTTTGTCAATTTATTATATTTCTCTCGTATATACCTCTCTTTGATTATTTTAATATATTTCAATTTCTTACATATCTGGGGTTGCTGGATATAGGAATATCGTTAATTATGATTATCTTATCTCTCTATTCAAGATACAAGCGTTAGTGTGAATGTAACTTAAATATACAGTGTGTTATTCTAAAATTCCGCTCAGCCCTAGTCTGCCTTACAGAGAATTATTGAAATTTCGTGTTTAACTCTATTCTCTTTGGTGTCGGAGAATTCCGCAACAAGCGCTGCAGTTCCGGAACAAACGAAATTTATAGGTTAACCCACCGTGTACGGTGACTAGTTATTATACACTTAGTCTGTTAATTCTTATTCCCAATTCATTAAATAATACCCAAATAATAAGATCCTGAAATTATACAAGGTTTCTTTATTAATTCAACTTGTTAACATTCAAGAAGATTGGTTTTACTTGATATATTAGAAAGGCTATACGTTGCGTTAATCGATTGTTGTTCGGTCCAATATTTTATTTTACATTCAGTCATATAAATTTTTTTTATATAATTAATTTATTTCAGGGTGTGAAGGTTCTTTTAACTGCGGGGAAGATTAGAAATACATAGATAAGAATGCAAGATATTACAAATTTAAAGTGTTGTGTTGTTTAATATTATTTATACAATTGTAAATTACCAGACGTAGAACGAAGCGGCTCTGGAAGGCGGCTGGTTTTTAACCACGTGAATTGATGCCTTGTGTCGATCAGAACGGAGATGATTTTCTTTATTCTTTTCTTTAAGTGTCAATAAAGTAAAATCCTTAGTCCTGGTTAAATTGGAAATACTGCTCCCTTGGTTTATTGATGGCCAAACTTGTGATTGTGTTCTTCGGTAAACTCTGGATCCAAATACGTTTTTTCTATCGTATGAAGTAAATTGTGATGTCCAATGTGGTTGAATGGTTATAAATTTCCGTTTGGTTTGTAGTATAAACTCTTTACACAGTTAGTTCTTTATATGTCATTAGTATTTCATTAAATTTTCATTAATTCTTCTTCTGATATTGGACAATCCAAGTCATTCCTTGTGGAATTCAATTACTTATTATCATGAGATGATACCATTATACAATTTGGTTAAATGTTGCTGGCCTAATTAAGACAAATAATTATTCATATATTGTGATTTGTAACTGTATTGAAATAATTTAGAATATGTTAGTTATATTAACCATTTCTTTGGGTTTTAATCTCATCACGTTCAGATCATAAATTGCAATAATACAAAATTTGTATACAAACAAACAAATCAACAAATTATATTAATTTTTGTTGTCCCTAGCAACAAATTTATTTTTTCTTTTTCAATGTTTTTTATATAGTGATAATTTCATATATTATTCTTCCATTCCTTATTAAACTTCCATTATATCGGAATATAACTTTATTTATATCTTGTTTACTAATTTCTACATATATTCTGCTGGTTTTTCAATCTTAGTCTGTTTCTTTTCATAATTATTATTTTTCCGATATCAAACGTTATCAATCGATATCATTGCACTATGGCATTACCATAATTTGTTTATACTGAGTTGGTTTATTATATATTATTAATTATCAAATGTTTTTCTAACTCCTTGAACTATATTCATTAATTATTATTAACTTCTTTACCTAACCTTTATATTCTTAGTTGTTATATAGTGTTATTGGCTGTTAGGCCTTTTATTATATATGGACCTACCTTTGATTATAACTGGTTAACAACTATAGCCTTTTTACATAAGTTTATAAACATAATCAAACCTTAACTATGTACATTTACACAAATAATTATTCTTTTTATAACTAACAACAACTTTATTTTGATCTATGGATCACATATAAGAAAATTGAGATCAATTAATACTAATTAACTGCTTTCCTCCACCTTTCTACAATAGTAAACAAATAATACATATTGCTTCATTACTTGCTATTACATCAACAAGCAAGTTTCATAAGCTAACACAAACTTTAACATAACATTCATGGTAACAACATAACATCATTCAATTCAGAATCATTACTTTCGATTAACTAGTAATGTATATTATTGACTCATTTTTTTCTAATTTCATTGTCATTTACTTTAACATTTTCGATATTGGTTTCTTTTTTACAATTCTTATCAGTATATTTGATTTATTTACTTTTCACTGAACACTGATTTCTTACTATTGTCTATTTTACAGGTTTGTTTTTATTGTTATCACTACCTTGCATCCTTATTCATTTTTACACAATTATAAATGTATTTATTTGACCTTTGTATTATTATGGGAGTTAAATATTTATTTACTTATTATATTTCTAATATTTCTATTTATGTAATGTTGAGGACCGCATTTCTGTTGCGTTACATATGCTCCCCCTCTTAACGAAGTTTAATTTACCTGAATGTAATTTAGGTCAAGTAAACTTGTATGTTTCACATGCCTTTTCTTCATATCAACATTAATGGTTAACGATGGGATTCTCAATGTAACTTTGTTAGACTAGTATTCATAATTCTGTACTTAATAACATTTCATTATTCCTATTAACAGTCTTGGTCATATATAATTTTCTTTAAACAGTATGGTTACAATATTCATTTAAGTAGTTGGTTACAATATTCATTGATACTTTAGGTTCACTTCTCTTCTACTTCTACTTACTGCAATCACTGTATTTCTCCATTATTCTTCTGTCAGCTATTTTCCTTCTGTTTTCTTCGTCCTTCTTTTCTGGAATTTGATGTCATTCTTGCAACGATTCTAATATTCCTTAAATATTTAATTTCTCTAACAATCCCTAATATGTGCATTGGTACACTTTAGAGAGGCACTGTTTGGCTTCATACTCTGCTGTCCACACTACACTTCAATATAGTACTGCTGGAATTCATCTACAGTCAGCTATAAAAATATAATAATCTCATAATAATCTTCTTAATTAATTAATAATAAACATTTGGGAATTCTTTACATTGTTGCTTTTATATTTAATTATTCCTATCTTTTATACTTCGTGATTCCATTTTATCTTCCTTAAACATTTTCTGATAATAATTCTAAGTCATTATTTGTAATTAGTTTTGCTCTTCTTTCTTGTTGTGACAATAACGCTAAGTATCATTTCTTCATTTGTTCTTATAATTCCAAGACTTTCTAACTTGTAATTGTTTTGATTATTACTATTACTGAATTTCAGTGTAGTTACAGTCATAACTCAACCATTGTTTTTCTTATCTTATTTCATTACTTTGTCTGGTTACATTTCAATGAATTATGTTGATAAACATTTTTTCTTGTTCTCTTTACTGGTCATAATCAATCGTTTATTGTGGTTGTTCATTTCACTTGGCAATGCAGTATGTATTTTAGGTCATATTATTTTTCTTTTACATTTTACATAGGTACTTTTGATATAAAAAATTTTTATCTTGGGGTTTCATTATTCCTTATTTATAATATTTCTTCGTAGACATGTACTAATATTTCTGGTTTTCATCTGTAATCTTGGGGTTTGTCATTAACTCTTCTTAATACCTTCTTCATGACTATATAGTAAGTCGTACTTACTTCCTTTTGAATGCTGTGTTCTCTATTTATATAATATTGTTCAAAAAATTCTTTTTAATTCCACATGTTTTCTTTTCAAAATTAGTAATAAGTTGTTCTTATTTTAATTTAGGATTTATTGGATTTTCTTCATAATATTTTTTTATAGACTCCTGATTATATGTTCCCTTGATCTTTTTGTGATAGGGTTCATTATTTCATAGGTATTATTATTATTATTTTTTGTTATCACATATGGTCCAGTATATAATAATACAAATTTTTTCGTTATTCCTTCTAGTGTGCTGGGTAACTCCCTGTTTCTTATTAATATTTTCTCGCCAATTTGGTACTTTATTGGTTTTGGATTATTCCTTTCATATTTCTTTTTCTTCATTTCTGCCTTTTCCATTATCCGGTTATAAAATTTAACGTTTTCAAATTGATATTCTGGGTTTGTTGGAAAATTTATGATATCCTGGATTTCCCTAGGTGGAAGCCTTTCAAACATAACAGTATAGGGGGTATTTTCAATGGATTGATGGTAAGATATATTGAGAAACTCCTCGGTAATTGACAAGTATTCGTACCACCTCCTCTGTTGGTCATGACAGTAAGTTCGGAGTATTCTGCCAACTTCCCTCAATACACGTTCTGCAGGATTGCTGCTGGGGTGGTATACTGAAGTCTTATATGTTCTAATGTTGTGTTTTAGAAGACTATTTCTCCATCTGCTTCCCTTGAATTGCGTACCATGATCGGTGATAATGGATGACGGTTTACCAATCTCTATTATATAATGTCCAATGACTATCTCTAGAATTTTCTTGGTCGTGGCTCTGCTAATAGCGTAAAGTTTAGTATATTTAGAAAAATGATCAAATATAATAATTATAAATTTATATCTATGGTTCCCTCCACTGCATGGGAACGGTCCACATATATCCAGGAATACTTTCTCCAGCTTATGTTTGGATGTAATAGGGATCATTACTCCCTCCTTCTTCTCATTGTTATGTTTAACCATTTGGCAGATGTGACATGCTTGGATTGATTTTTGCACCTTTCTGTTTATATTTTTTATGTACACTTGTTCTTCCAGGGCTTTGACGATTTTTATGGCTCCCATGTGTCCATATCTTTCATGGTAATCCAAGATTAATTTGTTTTCCACAGCTGTGGGAATTACTAATTTCCAGTTTATTTGATTAGGGGTAACTTTAATAAATAATCTATCATCATGTATACAGTAATATTTTGTAATAATTTCCTCAGCATTTTGCACCTTCTGGCGTATGTTTACTAATTTGGGATCCAATTTTTTATGTTGATTAATTTCGTTTGTTATTATTTCTAAATCCTTCCTACTCTTAATAATATTGTACACTTTGGCAATTTGTTCCTTTTCTCACTCGAATGATTGGTCTTGTATGTTTATTCGGGACAGTATATCGGCTGCTATGTTCTTTCTTCCAGGTATATATTCCCAATCGATGCGATATTCTTGCAATGCAAGGACCCATCTAGTTAGCCGACCATGACTAAGCTTACATCGTTTTAGGAATGAAATTGACTTGTGGTCACTCCTTACGGTCACTGGGTATCCAAGTATATAAGTTCTGAACTTATTGCATGCGTAAACTACACTTAGCAACTCCTTTTCGGTAACATTATAGTTGTGTTCGCAGTTGTTTAGCACTCTGCTGGCGAAACTAATTACCATGTGATGTCCTTCTTCATCTTCTTGATATAGAGTAGCTCCTAAACTATCATTGCTTGCATCACAATTTAAATAAAAGCGTTTGTTAAAGTCAGGGTGTGGTACAACATAACAGTCTCGAGAAATTTTTTCTTGATTAATTGCAGAACTTTATCTTAATCTGGTCCCCATGCCCATTTGTCCTTGGATGATAGTTGTTTTTGGAATTTAGCAGTTATTTCCGAATAATTATCTTGGAATTTGCGGTAATAGTTACAAATTCCAAGAAAGGATTGTAACTGTTTTCTATTCTTTGGAGTAGGGAACTGTTGAATTGCTTCTACTTTTTCTGTTGAAGGTGTGATACCCTCCTCAGACAAATTAAAACCTAGGAACTTTACTTGGTTAGCGATAAATTTAGATTTGTTTAACTTGAGTGTTATATTATTTTCGGACAACTTTCTCAGTACCTGTTCCACCCTCTCGCAATGTTCATCCCAATGTGAAGAAGTTATAAGTAAGTCATCTACGTAGACTGTAGTGAATTGCAGTGTTTCTTGTCCCAATATCTGGTCCATGCATTTTACAAATATTGCAACAGAATTAATTAATCCAAAAGGTAGCCTTTTAAATTGATAGTTCCTTCCATCAAAAAGGAACGCCATGTATTTTCTACTATTTGGGTGCAACTCAACCTGCCAGTATCCGCATACCGTATCCCAAGTACTAATGTATTTGATGCCGTGGAACTTTTTTAAGATTTCCTCGATTTCGCCCGGGGAAGTCCTATCGTTGATGATCATTTTATTTATTTCCCTAGCGTCCAGGCAAATTCTCACCTTTCCGTTCTTTTTCGGGATTGCCACTATGGGACTGGTATAGGGTGATTGACTGTATTCTATTATGTCATCCTTAATCATACGATTAATTTCTTCCCGAACTTCGTTTTTTATTGAATATGCTATTGGGTAGGATTTTCTACGAAAGTCCACTGGTTCTTTAAAATTTATCACACACTGATAGCCTTTTACTTTACCTGGAGCATTGGAGAATATGTGTTTGTATCTATTATATATTTTAATTAAATTTTCGGCCTGTACCTTACTTACTTGTTGACAAGTTTTTTCTCTTTGGAATTCTCGTATCTCTTCCAACTTACTCTGCCATAATTCGGGATCGTCGTCCTCATATTGAATGACTTCTTGTATTTTATTATTCTTACAAAAATAACTTTTTATGACCTGACATTTGTTGTTAACTGGAACGGTTCTATTAGCATCTACCAATTCGGCTGTCCATAATCCTTCTTCGGATGTTAATGATATTATTCCTTTATGTAAGTCAATTACTGCTGAATGCTGTCGCAATATATCGCATCCAATCAATACATTGAACGGTAATCCCGTTGCGACCAAGATTCCTATTGGTATGGTTATATTATTATTGGTAAGATCGAGCGATACTTGTTTTTTAACTGTTTTATTTTGCCGTCCAGTGGCTCTAATTATTATATCATTATTAACAGGTAAGGTAGGTATAGGCAACTGGCCTTCTCGCTGTATTTTTTCCAGTTCAGTACTATCTATCAACGAGATGTTGGATCCAGTATCTATCATTATTGTGGATTGTATTCCATTTAATTTAGCTGTTACATATATAATTTCATTATTACTATTACTGTGTACATTATTATTATCCTCTTCCAATAAATCTTCTCTAATATTTTTTAAATAGTGGTTAGTGATTATAGTTATGGTATTATTATTCGTAGGTTTATTTACAAGTCGTTCCCCAAGATTACGGTTCAGTGAAGGGTATTCTTCATTTTTCACTGCCTCTATTAGTTTAAATGAGGGCTTCCCCCATCTTCTCTATTTTCCTGTGAGTTCTGAGGTTGATTTTGTAAAGGTTCGGGTCGGTCCTCTGTATTATGTTCCGCTATCCTATAATTTCTTTCATGTTGATAGTTGTCTTCACGCCGGGATTGATTATAATAATTGTCATATTGGTGATTCCTTGGGTAATACCGTCGCTGATTGTTTTGAGGTCTGGAATAAATATAATTAACATTGTGTCTATAATTATTGGGTCGTTTGTCCCCATCTCCTCTATTATTACGACTGTCGCGGTAATTATAATGATTATTGCCACGATAATTATAATTCCTGGTATTATTATTTGAGTGATCGTTCTGTGTTCTATTTGCGTTAACGTTCTGAGTTGGTCGATTGTGATCATTATTATGGGAATTTGTTTGTTGATCGTTACTATTATACTTATGGTATTTATAATTTAATATCCTGTTTCTTTGATACCGAGTTTCGTGCTCATAATTCTCAAGGAATTTGGCCATGGCTGAAATCGTTTTAATTTGGCTACACATACGTGGGTTCTTTATTCCTTCCTCATAATGGTACGATAGCTGTATCACCAAACATTATTCGGGAATTCTGGGCTCTAAATTCCGTGCCATGCATACTTTTCCGAGGAAGTATGATGTAGGAGACTGTCCAATGTTCGTTTCGTATCGGCCGTTGCTCAAATTATTTCTAACCATGTTCTGGGTCGACTCCGAACAATATTTTTCTTTAAATTGCTTTTTGAATTCGGTCATGTCCGGTATATCCGGGCGCACCGCTGTCCACCAATTATCATATGTATCCTTAAATGTCTCATCAATCATACCACGTATCATACTCCAACGGTTCTCTCTATTTCGTGTGATCAACTCTTCCAACCTCTTTAAAAATTCCATCGGATTACGCTTGTAATTTCGAAAATTAATCGACTCCCGGTTATTGTGGTTATTTGTATGACTATGCTGGCATGTCCTATCCCGCCATGAATCTACTTCTTCTTGTAACTGTAGTTCGCGTCTACCAATTTCCTCTATTTTATTTTTACTGGTATTAATTTGACCTTCCATATTGTTTAAATTGCCATATACTCTTTCGAGTCGTTCACCCATGTCTGTCTGTATCTGCGTAATCCCTTCCTTATTCTCCTCCCGTATCTGATGTACTTCTTGTTTAATTTTCTCGTATTTTCCGACAGTTTCTTGTTGGATTTCTTCGACCATTGTTTTACTCTCGATTTGTATGTCATCAATTTTATTTTGTAATTCCTCACGAACCTGTATTACTGTTTCGTTAGTTTTTTCTAACCTTTCATTTGTTTCGGCTATTTCTAATTTTCTTTCCTCATTATTTTGGTCCACCTTTTGGTGAATTGTCACATGAATATTATCAATTTTTTCATTAATCTGCCTTAAATTTTCTTCATGTATTTGTAGGATGTCTTCCTTCATTTGTTTTAAACCCTCATCATTCCTATCTAACCTTTCGTGAATTTGGTTTAATCTTTCATTATTCCTATCGAACTTTTCGTTCATTAGTTTTAAGGTTTCCTTAATTTCATCATTTATTTTGTCGAATTTCTCATCCTGTTTCCTAAATTGTTCCCTTGAGTTTTCCTCCTGTTTTTTAAATTGTTCCCTTGAGTTTTCCTCCTGTTTTTTAAAATTGTCATCCATGGTTTGTTTATTGCTTTCCTTAATGCTATCAATTTTCTCCATCATCATCCTCATCATTTCTTGCCAATCTGGTTCTCTTCTGGCTTTCGCTTTTTCTGGTTGGTCCCCTTGGGCAACCTCTTCAACTGTTTCCCTTTCCTTGTCCATAATTATTTCAGTTTCCGCTATTTCGTATGTCTGTTGTTCCATTTCATTATCTGTTATTACTTCTATTTCCTGTCCTTGTTCACCTTCTTCCTTCTCCGTGTCTTCTGCCCTCATCTTTGATCTACCTCTGGTATTATGCATGTTAATTCTCCCAGTTGCCTGCTCTGTTTAAGTAATATTAATATAATTATAGTTACTTAACTTAAGCCCTACACTAGTTGAGCGCCAATTTGTTAGTAAACCACGTCTTGCGGGTTTCTCGTTCTTTCAGCCCCAACGTTGCCGGCGTCAATTTGTTACTTATCTTGTACGTGCGGTTTAAGTCACACGGTAGAGTTTGTCAATTTATTATATTTCTCTCGTATATACCTCTCTTTGATTATTTTAATATATTTCAATTTCTTACATATCTGGGGTTGCTGGATATAGGAATATCGTTAATTATGATTATCTTATCTCTCTATTCAAGATACAAGCGTTAGTGTGAATGTAACTTAAATATACAGTGTGTTATTCTAAAATTCCGCTCAGCCCTAGTCTGCCTTACAGAGAATTATTGAAATTTCGTGTTTAACTCTATTCTCTTTGGTGTCGGAGAATTCCGCAACAAGCGCTGCAGTTCCGGAACAAACGAAATTTATAGGTTAACCCACCGTGTACGGTGACTAGTTATTATACACTTAGTCTGTTAATTCTTATTCCCAATTCATTAAATAATACCCAAATAATAAGATCCTGAAATTATACAAGGTTTCTTTATTAATTCAACTTGTTAACATTCAAGAAGATTGGTTTTACTTGATATATTAGAAAGGCTATACGTTGCGTTAATCGATTGTTGTTCGGTCCAATATTTTATTTTACATTCAGTCATATAAATTTTTTTTATATAATTAATTTATTTCAGGGTGTGAAGGTTCTTTTAACTGCGGGGAAGATTAGAAATACATAGATAAGAATGCAAGATATTACAAATTTAAAGTGTTGTGTTGTTTAATATTATTTATACAATTGTAAATTACCAGACATAGAACGAAGCGGCTCTGGAAGGCGGCTGGTTTTTAACCTCGTGAATTGATGCCTCGTGTCGATCAGAATTGAGATGATTTTCTTTATTCTTTTCTTTAAGTGTCAATAAAGTAAAATCCTTAGTCCTGGTTAAATTGGAAATACTGCTCCCTTGGTTTATTGATGGCCAAACTTGTGATTGTGTTCTTCGGTAAACTCTGGATCCAAATACGTTTTTTCTATCGTATGAAGTAAATTGTGATGTCCAATGTGGTTGAATGGTTATAAATTTCCGTTTGGTTTGTAGTATAAACTCTTTACACAGTTAGTTCTTTACACGTCATTAGTATTTCATTAAATTTTCATTAATTCTTCTTCTGATATTGGACAATCCAAGTCATTCCTTGTGGAATTCAATTACATATTATCATGAGATGATACCATTATACAATTTGGTTAAATGTTGCTGGCCTAATTAAGACAAATAATTATTCATATATTGTGATTTGTAACTGTATTGAAATAATTTAGAATATGTTAGTTATATTAACCATTTCTTTGGGTTTTAATCTCATCACGTTCAGATCATAAATTGCAATAATACAAATCAACAAATTATATTAATTTTTGTTGTCCCTAGCAACAAATTTATTTTTTTCTTTTTCAATGTTTTTTATATAGTGATAATTTCATATATTATTCTTCCATTCCTTATTAAACTTCCATTATATCGGAATATAACTTTATTTATATCTTGTTTACTAATTTCTACATATATTCTGCTGGTTTTTCAATCTTAGTCTGTTTCTTTTCATAATTATTATTTTTCCGATATCAAATGTTATCAATCGATATCATTGCACTATGGCGTTATCATAATTTGTTTATATTGAGTTGGTTTATTATATATTATTAATTATCAAATGTTTTTTCTAACTCCTTGAACTATATTCATTAATTATTATTAACTTCTTTACCTAACCTTTATATTCTTAGTTGTTATATAGTGTTATTGGCTGTTAGGCCTTTTATTATATATGGACCTACCTTTGATTATAACTGGTTAACAACTATAGCCTTTTTACATACGTTTATAAACATAATCAAACCTTAACTATGTACATTTACACAAATAATTATTCTTTTTATAACTAACAACAACTTTATCTTGATCTATGGATCACATATAAGAAAATTGAGATCAATTAATACTAATTAACTGCTTTCCTCCACCTTTCTACAATAGTAAACAAATAATACATATTGCTTCATTACTTGCTATTACATCAACAAGTAAGTTTCATAAGCTAACACAAACTTTAACATAACATTCATGGTAACAACATAACATCATTCAATTCAGAATCATTACTTTCGATTAACTAGTAATGTATATTACTGACTCATTTTTATCTAATTTCATTGTCATTTACTTTAACATTTTCGATACTGGTTTCTTTTTTACAATTCTTATCAGTATATTTGATTTATTTACTTTTCACTGAACACTGATTTCTTACTATTGTCTATTTTACAGGTTTGTTTTTTATTGTTATCACTACCTTGCATCCTTATTCATTTTTACACAATTATAAATGTATTTATTTGACCTTTGTATTATTATGGGAGTTAAATATTTATTTACTTATTATATTTCTAATATTTCTATTTATGTAATGTTGAGGACCGCATTTCTGTTGCGTTACATATGCTCCCCCTCTTAACGAAGTTTAATTTACCTGAATGTAATTTAGGTCAAGTAAACTTGTATGTTTCACATGCCTTTTCTTCATATCAACATTAATGGTTAACGATGGGATTCTCAATGTAACTTTGTTAGACTAGTATTCATAATTCTTTACTTAATAACATTTCATTATTCCTATTAACATTCTTGGTCATATATAATTTTCTTTAAACAGTATTTGTCGATAGTTGGTTACAATATTCATTGATACTTTAGGTTCACTTCTCTTCTACTTCTACTTACTGCAATCACTGTATTTCTCCATTATTCTTCTGTCAGCTATTTTCCTTCTGTTTTCTTCGTCCTTCTTTTCTGGAATTTGATGTCATTCTTGCAACGATTCTAATATTCCTTAAATATTTAATTTCTCTAACAATCCCTAATATGTGCATTGGTACACTTTAGAGAGGCACTGTTTGGCTTCATACTCTGCTGTCCACACTACACTTCAATATAGTACTGCTGGAATTCATCTACAGTCAGCTATAAAAATATAATAATCTCATAATAATCTTCTTAATTAATTAATAATAAACATTTGGGAATTCTTTACATTGTTGCTTTTATATTTAATTATTCCTATCTTTTATACTTCGTGATTCCATTTTATCTTCCTTAAACATTTTCTGATAATAATTCTGAGTCATTATTTGTAATTAGTTTTGCTCTTCTTTCTTGTTGTGACAATAACGCTAAGTATCATTTCTTCATTTGTTCTTATAATTCCAAGACTTTCTAACTTGTAATTGTTTTGATTATTACTATTACTGAATTTCAGTGTAGTTACAGTCATAACTCAACCATTGTTTTTCTTATCTTATTTCATTACTTTGTCTGGTTACATTTCAATGAATTATGTTGATAAACATTTTTTCTTGTTCTCTTTACTGGTCATAATCAATCGTTTATTGTGGTTGTTCATTTCACTTGGCAATGCAGTATGTATTTTAGGTCATATTATTTTTCTTTTACATTTTACATAGGTACTTTTGATATAAAAAATTTTTATCTTGGGGTTTCATTATTCCTTATTTATAATATTTCTTCGTAGACATGTAGTAATATTTCTGGTTTTCTTCTGTAATCTTGGGGTTTGTCATTAACTCTTCTTAATACCTTCTTCATGACTATATAGTAAGTCGTACTTACTTCCTTTTGAATGCTGTGTTCTCTATTTATATAATATTGTTCAAAAAATTCTTTTTAATTCCACATGTTTTCTTTTCAAAATTAGTAATAAGTTGTTCTTATTTTAATTTAGGATTTATTGGATTTTCTTCATAATATTTTTTTATAGACTCCTGATTATATGTTCCCTTGATCTTTTTGTGATAGGGTTCATTATTTCATAGGTATTATTATTATTATTTTTTGTTATCACATATGGTCCAGTATATAATAATACAAATTTTTTCGTTATTCCTTCTAGTGTGCTGGGTAACTCCCTGTTTCTTATTAATATTTTCTCGCCAATTTGGTACTTTATTGGTTTTGGATTATTCCTTTCATATTTCTTTTTCTTCATTTCTGCCTTTTCCATTATCCGGTTATAAAATTTAACGTTTTCAAATTGATATTCTGGGTTTGTTGGAAAATTTATGATATCCTGGATTTCCCTAGGTGGAAGCCTTTCAAACAACAGTATAGGGGGTATTTTCAATGGATTGATGGTAAGATATATTGAGAAACTCCTCGGTAATTGACAAGTATTCGTACCACCTCCTCTTGTTGGTCATGACAGTAAGTTCGGAGTATTCTGCCAACTTCCCTCAATACACGTTCTGCAGGATTGCTGCTGGGGTGGTATACTGAAGTCTTATATGTTCTAATGTGTTTTAGAAGACTATTTCTCCATCTGCTTCCCTTGAATTGCGTACCATGATCGGTGATAATGGATGACGGTTTACCAATCTCTATTATATAATGTCCAATGACTATCTCTAGAATTTTCTTGGTCGTGGCTCTGCTAATAGCGTAAAGTTTAGTATATTTAGAAAAATGATCAAAAATAATCATTATAAATTTATATCTATGGTTCCCTCCACTGCATGGGAACGGTCCACATATATCCAGGAATACTTTCTCCAGCTTATGTTTGGATGTAATAGGGATCATTACTCCCTCCTTCTTCTCATTGTTATGTTTAACCATTTGGCAGATGTGACATGCTTGGATTGATTTTTGCACCTTTCTGTTTATATTTTTTATGTACACTTGTTCTTCCAGGGCTTTGACGATTTTTATGGCTCCCATGTGTCCATATCTTTCATGGTAATCCAAGATTAATTTGTTTTCCACAGCTGTGGGAATTACTAATTTCCAGTTTATTTGATTAGGGGTAACTTTAATAAATAATCTATCATCATGTATACAGTAATATTTTGTAATAATTTCCTCAGCATTTTGCACCTTCTGGCGTATGTTTACTAATTTGGGATCCAATTTTTTATGTTGATTAATTTCGTTTGTTATTATTTCTAAATCCTTCCTACTCTTAATAATATTGTACACTTTGGCAATTTGTTCCTTTTCTCACTCGAATGATTGGTCTAGTATGTTTATTCGGGACAGTATATCGGCTGCTATGTTCTTTCTTCCAGGTATATATTCCCAATCGATGCGATATTCTTGCAATGCAAGGACCCATCTAGTTAGCCGACCATGACTAAGCTTACATCGTTTTAGGAATGAAATTGACTTGTGGTCACTCCTTACGGTCACTGGGTATCCAAGTATATAAGTTCTGAACTTATTGCATGCGTAAACTACACTTAGCAACTCCTTTTCGGTAACATTATAGTTGCGTTCGCAGTTGTTTAGCACTCTGCTGGCGAAACTAATTACCATGTGATGTCCTTCTTCATCTTCTTGATATAGAGTAGCTCCTAAACTATCATTGCTTGCATCACAATTTAAATAAAAGCGTTTGTTAAAGTCAGGGTGTGGTACAACATAACAGTCTCGAGAAATTTTTTCTTGATTAATTGCAGAACTTTATCTTAATCTGGTCCCCATGCCCATTTGTCCTTGGATGATAGTTGTTTTTGGAATTTAGCAGTTATTTCCGAATAATTATCTTGGAATTTGCGGTAATAGTTACAAATTCCAAGAAAGGATTGTAACTGTTTTCTATTCTTTGGAGTAGGGAACTGTTGAATTGCTTCTACTTTTTCTGTTGAAGGTGTGATACCCTCCTCAGACAAATTAAAACCTAGGAACTTTACTTGGTTAGCGATAAATTTAGATTTGTTTAACTTGAGTGTTATATTATTTTCGGACAACTTTCTCAGTACCTGTTCCACCCTCTCGCAATGTTCATCCCAATGTGAAGAAGTTATAAGTAAGTCATCTACGTAGACTGTAGTGAATTGCAGTGTTTCTTGTCCCAATATCTGGTCCATGCATTTTACAAATATTGCAACAGAATTAATTAATCCAAAAGGTAGCCTTTTAAATTGATAGTTCCTTCCATCAAAAAGGAACGCCATGTATTTTCTACTATTTGGGTGCAACTCAACCTGCCAGTATCCGCATACCGTATCCCAAGTACTAATGTATTTGATGCCATGGAACTTTTTTAATATTTAGAATTAATATTAGGCAATTACCTGTATTAACTTCCGTCTTGTGACTTCTTTAGTTTTTTCCTTAAAACAACGCGTTTCGAGAATAAATTCTCATCATCAGGTTTTTTAAAAATTATAAAAACATCAAATTCACCCAAAAGGGGTCGTCAACTATTTAAAATACACAAACACAAAAACACCACACATAATTAAACACCGACACAGTCACGGCACAGTCCAATGCGCATCGTCTCGCCGCCAACGACCAACTGTTGCACTTTGTCTTACACGACCGTTATCATTGCCCGCTGACCCATCGATATCGATGGCCGTGTTGTACAGCAGATTCGATCGGAACGAAACTTTGTCATTAAGTAGCTGGTCCGTTGAAACCAGTCTCGAGAAAGTCCACTGGTTCTTTAAAATTTATCACACACTGATAGCCTTTTACTTTACCTGGAGCATTGGAGAATATGTGTTTGTATCTATTATATATTTTAATTAAATTTTCGGCCTGTACCTTACTTACTTGTTGACAAGTTTTTTCTCTTTGGAATTCTCGTATCTCTTCCAACTTACTCTGCCATAATTCGGGATCATCGTCCTCATATTGAACGACTTCTTGTATTTTATTATTCTTACAAAAATAACTTTTTATGACCTGACATTTGTTGTTAACTGGAACGGTTCTATTAGCATCTACCAATTCGGCTGTCCATAATCCTTCTTCAGATGTTAATGATATTATTCCTTTATGTAAGTCAATTACTGCTGAATGCTGTCGCAATATATCGCATCCAATCAATACATTGAACGGTAATCCCGTTGCGACCAAGATTCCTATTGGTATGGTTATATTATTATTGGTAAGATCGAGCGATACTTGTTTTTTAACTGTTTTATTTTGCCGTCCAGTGGCTCTAATTATTATATCATTATTAACAGGTAAGGTAGGTATAGGCAACTGGCCTTCTCGCTGTATTTTTTCCAGTTCAGTACTATCTATCAACGAGATGTTGGATCCAGTATCTATCATTATTGTGGATTGTATTCCATTTAATTTAGCTGTTACATATATAATTTCATTATTACTATTACTGTGTACATTATTATTATCCTCTTCCAATAAATCTTCTCTAATATTTTTTAAATAGTGGTTAGTGATTATAGTTATGGTATTATTATTCGTAGGTTTATTTACAAGTCGTTGTTCCCCAAGATTACGGTTCAGTGAAGGGTATTCTTCATTTTTCACTGCCTCTATTAGTTTAAATGAGGGCTTCCCCCATCTTCTCTATTTTCCTGTGAGTTCTGAGGTTGATTTTGTAAAGGTTCGGGTCGGTCCTCTGTATTATGTTCCGCTATCCTATAATTTCTTTCATGTTGATAGTTGTCTTCACGCCGGGATTGATTATAATAATTGTCATATTGGTGATTCCTTGGGTAATACCGTCGCTGATTGTTTTGAGGTCTGGAATAAATATAATTAACATTGTGTCTATAATTATTGGGTCGTTTGTCCCCATCTCCTCTATTATTACGACTGTCGCGGTAATTATAATGATTATTGCCACGATAATTATAATTCCTGGTATTATTATTTGAGTGATCGTTCTGTGTTCTATTTGCGTTAACGTTCTGAGTTGGTCGATTGTGATCATTATTATGGGAATTTGTTTGTTGATCGTTACTATTATACTTATGGTATTTATAATTTAATATCCTGTTTCTTTGATACTGAGTTTCGTGCTCATAATTCTCAAGGAATTTGGCCATGGCTGAAATCGTTTTAATTTGGCTACACATACGTGGGTTCTTTATTCCTTCCTCATAATGGTACGATAGCTGTATCACCAAACATTATTCGGGAATTCTGGGCTCTAAATTCCGTGCCATGCATACTTTTCCGAGGAAGTATGATGTAGGAGACTGTCCTATGTTCGTTTCGTATCGGCCGTTGCTCAAATTATTTCTAACCATGTTCTGGGTCGACTCCGAACAATATTTTTCTTTAAATTGCTTTTTGAATTCGGTCATGTCCGGTATATCCGGGCGCACCGCTGTCCACCAATTATCGTATGTATCCTTAAATGTCTCATCAATCATACCACGTATCATACTCCAACGGTTCTCTCTATTTCGTGTGATCAACTCTTCCAACCTCTTTAAAAATTCCATCGGATTACGCTTGTAATTTCGAAACTTAATCGACTCCCGGTTATCGTGGTTATTTGTATGACTATGCTGGCATGTCCTATCCCGCCATGAATCTACTTCTTCTTGTAACTGTAGTTCGCGTCTACCAATTTCCTCTATTTTATTTTTACTGGTATTAATTTGACCTTCCATATTGTTTAAATTGCCATATACTCTTTCGAGTCGTTCACCCATGTCTGTCTGTATCTGCGTAATCCCTTCCTTATTCTCCTCCCGTATCTGATGTACTTCTTGTTTAATTTTCTCGTATTTTCCGACAGTTTCCTGTTGGATTTCTTCGACCATTGTTTTACTCTCGATTTGTATGTCATTAATTTATTTTGTAATTCCTCATGAACCTGTATTACTGTTTCGTTAATTTTTTTTTTAACCTTTCATTTGTTTCGGCTATTTCTAATTTTCTTTCCTCATTATTTTGGTCCACCTTTTGGTGAATTGTCACATGAATATTATCAATTTTTTCATTAATCTGCCTTAAATTTTCTTCATGTATTTGTAGGATGTCTTCTTTCATTTGTTTTAAACCCTCATCATGCCTATCTAACCTTTCGTGAATTTGGTTTAATCTTTCATTATTCCTATCGAACTTTTCGTTCATTAGTTTTAAGGTTTCCTTAATTTCATCATTTATTTTGTCGAATTTCTCATCCTGTTTCCTAAATTGTTCCCTTGAGTTTTCCTCCTGTTTTTTAAAATTGTCATCCATGGTTTGTTTATTGCTTTCCTTAATGCTATCAATTTTCTCCATCATCATCCTCATCATTTCTTGCCAATCTGGTTCTCTTCTGGCTTTCGCTTTTTCTGGTTGGTCCCCTTGGGCAACCTCTTCAACTGTTTCCCTTTCCTTGTCCATAATTATTTCAGTTTCCGCTATTTTGTATGTCTGTTGTTCCATTTCATTATCTGTTATTACTTCTATTTCCTGTCCTTGTTCACCTTCTTCCTTCTCCGTGTCTTCTGCCCTCATCTTTGATCTACCTCTGGTATTATGCATGTTAATTCTCCCAGTTGCCTGCTCTGTTTAAGTAATATTAATATAATTATAGTTACTTAACTTAAGCCCTACACTAGTTGAGCGCCAATTTGTTAGTAAACCACGTCTTGCGGGTTTCTCGTTCTTTCAGCCCCAACGTTGCCGGCGTCAATTTGTTACTTATCTTGTACGTGCGGTTTGTCACACGGTAGAGTTTGTCAATTTATTATATTTCTCTCGTATATACCTCTCTTTGATTATTTTAATATATTTCAATTTCTTATATATCTGGGGTTGCTGGATATAGGAATATCGTTAATTATGATTATCTTATCTCTCTATTCAAGATACAAGCGTTAGTGTGAATGTAACTTAAATATACAGTGTGTTATTCTAAAATTCCGCTCAGCCCTAGTCTGCCTTACAGAGAATTATTGAAATTTCGTGTTTAACTCTATTCTCTTTGGTGTCGGAGAATTCCGCAACAAGCGCTGCAGTTCCGGAACAAACGAAATTTATAGGTTAACCCACCGTGTACGGTGACTAGTTATTATACACTTAGTCTGTTAATTCTTATTCCCAATTCATTAAATAATACCCAAATAATAAGATCCTGAAATTATACAAGGTTTCTTTATTAATTCAACTTGTTAACACTCAAGAAGATTGGTTTTACTTGATATATTAGAAAGGCTATACGTTGCGTTAATCGATTGTTGTTCGGTCCAATATTTTATTTTACATTCAGTCATATAAATTTTTTTTTATATAATTAATTTATTTCAGGGTGTGAAGGTTCTTTTAACTGCGGGGAAGATTAGAAATACATAGATAAGAATGCAAGATATTACAAATTTAAAGTGTTGTGTTGTTTAATATTATTTATACAATTGTAAATTACCAGACATAGAACGAAGCGGCTCTGGAAGGCGGCTGGTTTTTAACCTCGTGAATTGATGCCTCGTGTCGATCAGAACGGAGATGATTTTCTTTATTCTTTTCTTTAAGTGTCAATAAAGTAAAATCCTTAGTCCTGGTTAAATTGGAAATACTGCTCCCTTGGTTTATTGATGGCCAAACTTGTGATTGTGTTCTTCGGTAAACTCTGGATCCAAATACGTTTTTTCTATCGTATGAAGTAAATTGTGATGTCCAATGTGGTTGAATGGTTATAAATTTCCGTTTGGTTTGTAGTATAAACTCTTTACACAGTTAGTTCTTTACACGTCATTAGTATTTCATTAATTCTTCTTCTGATATTGGACAATCCAAGTCATTCCTTGTGGAATTCAATTACATATTATCATGAGATGATACCATTATACAATTTGGTTAAATGTTGCTGGCCTAATTAAGACAAATAATTATTCATATATTGTGATTTGTAACTGTATTGAAATAATTTAGAATATGTTAGTTATATTAACCATTTCTTTGGGTTTTAATCTCATCACGTTCAGATCATAAATTGCAATAATACAAATCAACAAATTATATTAATTTTTGTTGTCCCTAGCAACAAATTTATTTTTTTCTTTTTCAATGTTTTTTATATAGTGATAATTTCATATATTATTCTTCCATTCCTTATTAAACTTCCATTATATCGGAATATAACTTTATTTATATCTTGTTTACTAATTTCTACATATATTCTGCTGGTTTTTCAATCTTAGTCTGTTTCTTTTCATAATTATTATTTTTCCGATATCAAATGTTATCAATCGATATCATTGCACTATGGCGTTATCATAATTTGTTTATATTGAGCTGGTTTATTATATATTATTAATTATCAAATGTTTTTTCTAACTCCTTGAACTATATTCATTAATTATTATTAACTTCTTTACCTAACCTTTATATTCTTAGTTGTTATATAGTGTTATTGGCTGTTAGGCCTTTTATTATATATGGACCTACCTTTGATTATAACTGGTTAACAACTATAGCCTTTTTACATACGTTTATAAACATAATCAAACCTTAACTATGTACATTTACACAAATAATTATTCTTTTTATAACTAACAACAACTTTATCTTGATCTATGGATCACATATAAGAAAATTGAGATCAATTAATACTAATTAACTGCTTTCCTCCACCTTTCTACAATAGTAAACAAATAATACATATTGCTTCATTACTTGCTATTACATCAACAAGTAAGTTTCATAAGCTAACACAAACTTTAACATAACATTCATGGTAACAACATAACATCATTCAATTCAGAATCATTACTTTCGATTAACTAGTAATGTATATTACTGACTCATTTTTATCTAATTTCATTGTCATTTACTTTAACATTTTCGATACTGGTTTCTTTTTTACAATTCTTATCAGTATATTTGATTTATTTACTTTTCACTGAACACTGATTTCTTACTATTGTCTATTTTACAGGTTTGTTTTTTATTGTTATCACTACCTTGCATCCTTATTCATTTTTACACAATTATAAATGTATTTATTTGACCTTTGTATTATTATGGGAGTTAAATATTTATTTACTTATTATATTTCTAATATTTCTATTTATGTAACGTTGAGGACCGCATTTCTGTTGCGTTACAAGGCGCAACAGTTTCTATTGTGCAGCCCGATGTAGTGAAAGATCTCAAGCCAATCTGGTCCTCTTGCAGCTTGCGAACAGCTACTGGACGGCCTGTAAAAGTGTTTGGAAAAGTGGAGATACACCTACGCCTCAGTCGACTTGAGTTTAATCAAGTACTTGTTGCAGACATTGTGGATGAAGCAATTCTTGGTGTGGACGTTATGAACACATATGGATTTATAGTCGACTTCAAAAACAATGTCTTGAGAATCGGAGGCGAATAGGTAATGCTATCAACAATGATGACAGCAGAAAAATCGATGGACGTCATAAACAAAGTGGGCGTAACTGTTCCGCCAAACTCCAAAAAGATGATCATGGTTAGAACTGCGGGAGATACTAGGGGCTATCAGTGCTCTATATTCGAACCCCAGGTAGTCAGCACACCGGGCATACTAATTGCCATAAGTTTAGTAAAACCTGACGAAACCGGAAATGTAACTATTAGAGTGGCGAATATTTTGGATCAAGCTATCACTTTACAAAGCAATACGCTCCTAGGAAAATTGACTCCTGTGGCCTGGGTAGCCGGAATAACGCAACGAAGATCCAGTGCTTTGGATTATTCCAAATTACCAGAGGAACTGCAAGAATTATTGAACAGATCTTCTAATGACCTCTCAAGTGGTGAGGTAAAAGAACTCAAGACAGTTTTTACACGAATTCAGAGATTGTTTTGCAGTTCGGGGACAGTCACTGGGAAGAACCTCTCTTGTGCAATATCGCATCAATACCGAGGACATAACACC
Organism: Magicicada septendecula; assembly: GCA_034769895.1. Classification (NCBI taxonomy): domain Eukaryota; kingdom Metazoa; phylum Arthropoda; class Insecta; order Hemiptera; family Cicadidae; genus Magicicada; species Magicicada septendecula. Next base: position 502,911,433 of record CM068367.1, read on the forward strand.
GATGTGCCAATCTCCTCGAAGGCCTCCATTATTTAAACAAGAAGAAATGTCTCGGTTAGTACAGGACATGTTGACAGAGGGAGTAATCGAACCTTCGTCAAGTGCTTGGTCTTCTCCTGTAGTGCTGGTAGCGAAGAAGGATGGTAGATTGCGTTTCTGTGTAGACTACCGGAGGTTAAATGATGTTACAAAAAAAGACTACTATCCATTACCTCGCGCTGACGATAAACTCGACACGTCAGGAGCAAAGTGGTTTTCCACATTGGACCTAAAGAGTGGATATTGGCAAGTGGGTCTTCATCAAGAAGACAAGGAAAAGACCGCTTTCTCGACCCCAAGTGGCTTATTCCAATTTAACGTCATGCCATTTGGACTCTGCAATGCACCGGCAACATTTGAGAGATTGATGGACCTGGTACTCCGAGGCCTGACGTGGAAAACTTGCCTTGTTTACTTAGACAATGTCATAGTGATCGGGAAGACTTTCAAAGACCATTTGGAAAACCTTAAGGAAGTTCTAACCAGAATTCATGGTGCACAACTGAAGCTGAGCCCGAAGAAGTGTTCTCTATTCCAGAAGGAAGTACAGTATCTCGGCCATCTGGTATCGGCATCGGGTGTTAGCATGGATCCTAATAAAGTAGACACCATAAGAGACGGCCAGTTCCGAAGAGTAAACACAAAGTTCGGAGTTTCCTGGGATTATGATCATATTACCGACGTTCTGTGAATGGCTTCGCTACTATTGCTAAACCACTACATGAGCTAACGGAAAATAAATGAAACTTCCAGTGGTCGAGAGAGTGTGACCAAGCATTTAGGACTTTGAAGACTGCATTATGTTCGCAACCAATTCTCGCTTTTCCAGCTTCCGAAGGGAAGTACATCGTAGACACAGACGCAAGCAATACTGGTCTAGGAGCAGTTTTGTCTCAAGTGCACCACGGTGAAGAATGAGTAATAGCATATTACAGCAAGACGCTTTCTAAACCAGAGAGAAATTATTGTGTAACAAGGAGAGAGTTGTTGGCAATTGTCAGAGCTCTGGAGCAATTCCATAAATACCTCTATGGGAGAGAGTTTTCACTACGTACCGACCATGCCGCGCTTGCATGGCTCTTGAGATTTAAAAATCCTGAAGGACACTTGGCAAGGTAGCTCAAACGTCTGCAAGAGTACAACTTCAAAGTACATCGGCGGGGGCGCCTGCATTGTAATGCAGATGGCTTATCACGAACACCGTGCCCAGAAGACTGCAGACATTGCCACAAAAAGGAAGAACAAAACTCAAGCGAACATGTTCAAGCCATCACTGTGCATTTCCTGGCAGACGGCTGGACAACACAAGACTGTCGACAAGAACAGATGACTGATGAAGACATCGGACCGATCTTGACATCAAAAGAGGAAGGTCGCCGCCCGGATTGGCAAGATATCTGCCATGGTTCCGAGGTGCTGAAGGGCTACTGGGCACAACCTGAATCTCTCACCTTAGAAAACGGATTGCTGACAAGGGCTTGGAAAAGTGCAGATGGACAAGACGTGGTCATGCAGTTGATAGTTCCCCGAAGTAAAGTGCAGTCCGTTTTGAAGGAGATGCATGATGGAACATCTGGAGGCCATCTTGGCGTTAACAAAACCCTTGACAAAATACGGAAGCGATTCTATTGGCTTCATCTTCGCCACGATGTAGAGGAATGGGTGCGGATGTGTGAAATATGTGCTGCAAGCAAGGGCCCACAAACCAGAAGCAGGGGAAAAATGAGACAGTATAATGTTGGACTGCCTTTCAAGAGAATTGCCATAGACATTGCTGGACCATTCCCAGTTACTGACGATGGAAATCGGTACATCATGGTTGTAGGTGACTACTTTACTAAGTGGGTGGAAGCCTACGCAATTCCAAATCAGGAGGTTACCAATGTGGCAAAGCAGTTAGTTCACAACTTGTTGCCGTTATGGAGCCCCTATGGAAATCCATACGGATCAAGGGAGAAATTTCGAATCAGGAGTGTTTAAAGAATTATGCCGACTACTCGGAATTCAATAGACCATGACAACGCCTCTGCATCCTCAGTCGGACGGGATGGTTGAGAGATTCAATAGGACACTTGAGCAGCATCTTCCGAAGGTTGTTGACGAGAACCAAACAGACTGGGACCAACCTATACCACTATTCCTCATGGCGTATAGATCATCAGTACACGACACAACCAGCATAACTCCAGCAAAATTGGTGTTTGGGCGGAAGATTCGTCTTCCTGGGGACTTAATGTTCGGATCACCTGAGACTCAGTCCCAAGAACCGCAGAACTATTCCTCGCAATTAGAAAACCAACTGCAAGAAATAAATCGCTTGGTAAGAGGACGGCTGAAGATTGCCAGTGATAAAACGAAAACTCGGTATGGCATTCACAGCAATAGTGAGGGTTTCCAAGAAGGAGATCAGGTCTGGTTTTCAATCCAAAGCGCCGTTGTGGTTGCTCACCTAAGCTTCAGTCTAACTGGGAAGGACCCTACACTGTGAAAAAAAGAATTAACGATGTTGTTTATCGGATTCAACAGGAAGGACAGCAAAGTTCAAGGTCGTCCACCTAGATCACCTGGCTAAGTACTATTTCAGAGACGGTTTGCCAGTTCAGGACGAACAGGCTTAAGGAGGGAGCAGTGTTACGACATCACAGAACAATCTACGTCTTTGTCGAATGTGCCAGAAGAATCTCTGTCTACTGTGTGTGGCGTACGTGCTTGTAGACGCATTTGCGAGTCTTCTCAATGCCGCCAGCCGTGCGGACTGTGTCAAGGCCGCAGTTAATTACGTAGTTCATACGGACGCTAAGACACAATTAAGAATCGTCTAGATTTTCAGCAATTATAAATACAATTACTCAGGGATGCTCAAGTCAGTATTAGTGCGATCTATTGACAGTGCGGTTCGAGAGTTATAGTAGCGATTTTACTGTAAGCGTTCAAGTGGTTATTAGTTAAAAGTGGTGTTTTATAATCGGACGGTATAATTGTAATACAATTGTGTTTAATTTAGTGGACATTTTATTGCATGTGAACAATTTTCATTTGATTTGTTGTAGAGACTGTGTTGTTAATTATGAACTGTTTAACTGTAAAAATTAAAGGTGTGATTAGTGACTTAATTGGTGTCTTGTACTTATTTTGTTTCCACTGTACCTACGACGATCGAGTAGATCATCATAACAATATCTTAATACATATAACCACAATTCATCTTTTATTTCTGAAATTTTGTTGATATTTATATATTAGTACAGGTACAGGTATTGGATAAATGAATACAATTAATTCAATATACTGTTCTGTAATGAAGGTTTGTTCACTGGTGGGTATATACCTTTTCATTGTCTTTTTCATTGTCACCCTCTTTTTCGGCTTTCTTCTCTTCGTCCTTATTTTTTGCTTCCTTCTCCTCAGGTGGAGGTTTTGGAAGATGAGAATTCAGGTCGAGCGTTGTGCAGATATCATCCCAATCAGGGAAACACCTAAAAATGTATTACATAGTCAGACCACTGTGCAACAACATACTATATATATATACAGTATAACTTTTAACACACGTCTATCCTATATTCTGACAGATTAAAAATCAGAAAAAAATTCATTTACTCATTAGCAAGAGTGGTTAGTGCGTCTTTAATAGTGAGCGCTATTTTTGCCTGGTAACACTCCTCTGCTTACGTCTTTGGAACCAGCCATTAACTGAACGGTAGGCCGGTAAACCTGTGAGAGAATCTGTTTGCTCTCACTCATACAACTGTATTCTATTTTGGAACACTTTAATATAACATTTGAAGTGTTACAAATAATGGTTGTAATTGAAAATTTGAAACAATTTTTAACAATGTTTGTAGCTATTTCCATTATTTGCATTTACTCTCAAATTAAATAAACAAAACCAGTCAAGTGACTGTCGTGACCAAAGAATTTCTTGAGGAAGATTAAAAAAGAAAATTAAAGGCACATCAATCGCTTAGTATTGCAAATATTAATATTACAACCAAGCTTTTAGTGCATTAAATTGGCTCCAGCCTGACTATGAAGGATTCAGAGTACAACAGATCCCATAACAAATACAGTTTATAATTCATGTACAAAACACATACATATATTGCATTAAATTTACAGGATATGACAATTTTCAATGCACTCAAAGATTACACTAAATTTAGGACAATGAACAAAAGTTGTTCATACAGAATCAATGAAAATAAAATCAAAAGGAGCTGACTATACACACATAACATTGTATGCAATAGGAAAAGACTTTTGTTAGTATATAAAAATATGATTACATAAATAATACTGTAAAGTAATACGATATTGTGGAGAAATGTAATCTATACAAATAAAAATTAAATGCTGTTCGTTGGTAAGCGCATCACTTGAGAACGGCTGGACCGATTTGGCTAATTTTTTTTTTTAAATGTTCGTAATAGTCCGAATAAGGTTTTTAGGGAAAGAAAAATTGGAAAAGTTCCCCGGAAAATTGGAAAATTCGGGAAAAAATGAAAGTGCTTTTTTCTATGGGATTTTTGTATGGCCTCAAGACCATAACTCACGATTCGAACGATGGATATTGCGTAATTCTTTTTTTGTTTTGTTCGTTATGTCCTGGAAAAGTTTTCAGGAAAAAAAATTTGGACAATTACAAAGGAAAGTCAGAAAATTCGGACTAACTGCAAAAAAATCATAATTTTTGTATGGACTCTCGATCATAACTGACGATAGGAACGATATATTTGGTTGATTCTTTTTTTTTTGTTCGTTATGCTCCCGGGATGGAAATAACTCAATTGAATGTTTTCAATTGAAAAAAAAATCTGGAAGATGTGGAGAAAAATGTAGTTATTTTATTTCTATTCCAATTTATTTCGCTACTAGCTGACCCGACAGACGTTGTCCTGTCCAAATTTCAATAAATTTGTTTGTGATCGTTTTACTTACATTTCGATTTCGATTGCAAGATCGATGTTCAAGTAAACAATCAAAACAAAGAAATGCTTTGTTTCCATTGGTTTGCTGTGACATCACCATTTCGTTGATTGAAATGCTTTATGATACACGACATTTTTTGTTTTGTTGTCTGGCGCGTAAACAAACAAATCAAATGTTTGATTTTCCGACATATTTCGCTATACGTGCGCAAATGTCGTTTGACAGCTGATTGTCACATTGTGAATCAAGCCAATCGGTTACATAGTGACGAAAAATTGATTCAGTGTTTATTTTCAGTTGCATTGTGATTTTGTTGAAAGTTCATCGCAATTGTTTCATGAAATGAATTAAGTTTCGTCGTTTTATCTCAAACAAATTTACAGATTTACCTATGAAATACGGTGAGTTTTGAAGTGACAAACGGTTATACAGTAACAACAAAGTGAATCAATTGTCCATTTTCAGTTGAATTGTGATTCTTCGCATCGCACATTGTGTCGCAATCGACACAATTGAATTGAATTGACACAATTTAATCGTATTGCAATGTCGCCAATAAGACGGAGCAATTTAGGTCGCAGAACTCGCAATGCTACAAACCAAACGAATTTTCGATCCAATCGAACTGCAGAGCAACGCGAAGAGCGAAATGAAATTAAACGGAATCGATTATCACAAACACATTCAGCACGTACACAAGAAAGAGAAAATGCAAACGAAGATGATATGCATCGAATGAGACATCATCGGTCAGTAGAAACCAATCGCGCGATAATGAATTTGAATAATCGTGCAAGAAGACAAACAAATGTTGCGTTGAATACTCATCGAGCTGCATTCCGTTACAACGTGACAATTGATTACAGTGCAGACCAATCCGTTGCTATTGGATCGATGAGCGTTGTGTGGCCACATTGTAAGGCATTGAAATACAGAAATGAAACCCATGGATTGTGTTGCGCAAGTGGCAAAGTCAAATTGGCGCCATTGGTCCCGCCACCAGAGCCATTGCGCTCATTGGTTTCTGGAACACGAACAAATTCCACACATTTCCTGACACAAATCCAGAAATACAACAGTTGCTTCCAAATGACTTCATTTGGTGCAACAAATGTGGTTCGGGACAATTTCATGCCCACTTTCAAGGTAATTGCAACACAATCATCTTTCACACCATTCGACACTTCCACACAACATGATTATTCGACAACATTATTATCATTTTTATATTATCTATATAAATAAAAATTAAATTCGTGGTGTATATAATATATAGCAGCCTATATATCGCTTCTTTAACCTTTACAGATTCAAGGTCAAATATATCATCGAGCAGGTTCGCTATTGCCACCGCCGGATGCAGACTATAAATTTCTGCAGATATATTTCATGGGCAATTCACCACAAGAAGTAGATAAGCGTTGTGCACACAACAGATCGGTGAAAAGACCAATTGTGGAACTGCAAATTTTTTTTCATCAATACAATGAATGATTGCATTGTTCAAAACCGCACTGGACCGCATGCCATCTGATAATCACAAAATTGTAATCAGAGCCGATAAGACGCCTGCGGGAGAACACGCAAGACGTTTCAATGCGCCAACAATTGATGAAGTCGCCATTGTCGTCGTTGGTGAAAATTTGAAATCCCGTGATATCGTTCTACATCGGCGGAACGATCAGCTGCAGCGTGTGTACGAAACGCACCGATCATATGATGCGTTGCATATCCCATCATATTTTGGCAAGGTGAAGACGGTTATCATTTCTCGATCAAGATGATAAATCTACGAGGGCTATCCAGAAAGTAACAGACGTTTTAAAATAAAAAATTTACAAAATGAAAAAACAAAATTTTATTATATACATTTGAAAGGAACACTCTTAAGCTATTTTTCTACATAATCGCCATTCAAATTAAGGCACTAATCATACCGTGGTACAAGTTTTTCAATACCGTCTCTGTAGAAATCTGCCGCCTGCGATTTCAACCACTGGTTTACACCGGCATGCAGTTTGGCGTCAGTATCAAAGCGTTGTGTAGCGAGCCATGTCTTCATCGCTGGGAAGAGGTGATAGTCGCTCGGCGCCAAATCCGGGCTGTATGGTGGATGATCGAACACCTCCCATCCAAAACTATCGAAGAGCTCTCGGGTACGATTAGCCGTGTGTGGACGTGCGTTGTCGTGAAAAAACAAAACCTTCGCACTAAGTTTTCCCCGACGCTTGTTTTGTATCGCGCGCCTTAACTTTCTCAGTGTTTCACAATACCTCTCTGAGTTAATTGTTGTGCCACGTTCAAGAAAATCAACGAGAATCACTCCTTCAGAGTCCCAAAACACAGTAGCCATGATCTTTCTTGCTGACAGCGTTTGCAAACACTTCCTTGGTTTCTTGGGAGAATTTGTGTGTCCCCATTATTCCATCGACTGCCTTTTTGTTTCACTATTGACATGCTTCACCCAAGTCTCGTCCCCAGTTACGATACGATCGATAACTTTGTTACCATTTTTGTCGTAATCTTCGAGGAAAGTTAGTGCTGCAGCCAGTCTCTGTTTTTTGTGGTCTTCCGTTAGGATTTTCGGAATCCACCTAGCACAAAATTTGTGGTAACCAAGCTTTTCCGCCACAATTTCATGCACCAAACTCCGTGAAATTTGGGGAAATTGTTTCGAAAGTTCCGTAATCGTGAAACGACGATCTTCACGAATTTTGTCGTTGATTTTCATCACCAGTTCATCAGTCACATGGCTAGGTCTACCACTGCGGTCCTCATCGTGAACATTGGTACGGCCATTTATAAAATCAATGCACCATTGCCTCACTCGGCTTTCACTCATTATTCCTTTTCCGTACACATCACAAAGTTGGCGATAAATTTCAATTGGTTTGTGATTTTTTGCCAACAAAAACCTAATCACAGAACGCACCTCACAAGTGGCGGGATTTTCTATTGCAGCGCACATTTTAACACGTCACAGAGAGCAAAGTAAGAGGGGAACAGACCGCTCGCTACCACAGCTGGTTGCGTACTGAGTGTAGGAACGTTCCGACACCAAGATGGCGGCTCTATCCCCGCCCACCGCCGCGGTCGGTCAAAACGTCTGTTACTTTCTGGATAGCCCTCGTACTTACAGGTGAATAGCAAATCTATATTTTTTCTAATAAGATTAATTCATTTCATTGACACAAAAATTCATTTACAGGCGCTGAAACGAACAAAAAAGTCAGTTCAATGAACTATTATTCATATCGACTGATGGTTCGTGAAAATGAGGACAATCACATCTTGAAATGTCGGCGTCTATTTCACCAATATGCTGTCGATATGTATGTCAAAGTTGAAACTGAGCGATTCACAGTCATCAGATTGAACCAGACAAAACTCCGTTCCGAAGAGTATGTTCACCTTCGAGATGCCATCAATGCTGACGGAAACGCACAGAATGTTGGACGAAATGACGATTCTCCCAGCAACGTACGTCGGAAGTCCGCGACATATGCATGAATACGCTCAAGATGCCATTTCGTATGTTCGCCATTACGGCACACCAGATTTGTTCATCACGTTATAACGTAATATAGATCCTGTCTGTTGATATGTGGTGATTGTATGTGATTGCAGGATACGCTCCGGTATCCACAACAATATTGTATAATAAAATTTCAAAATGTAATTATTATTAGCGGTTTGATTGTTATTAATAGTTGTGTGAGTATTCTCGTTTAAATCCTTCAATTTAAAAAATATTTTCGCACTCCACTGTTCACCTCCCCACTTACCATATGTGGATGATATTACTGTTCTGTTGGGTGACTGCTTCTGCTGTAACATACACTCTATGCATACATGTGGATATTCTATTTGAATATCATACGTGATATTTATGCACAATAAAATAAAATAAAGACTGAATTATGATTTGAATTATAATAAATATTCAAATTCTGCCGCCACCTCCTGATAGAATTAGTTATGATAGCTAAACTATTTTAATTTTGAAATTAAAGACTCTTTCCACTGGTAAAAAATAATTGAGATTTATTAACAGTTCTGGAATGCCATTAACTCTTTTAAAATCAACAATCAATCACTAATAGTTTTACAGAAAAATAATTATTATGAACAATTTTTATAAAAAGAAACTCTTTTTAACCTCAAGGCTGGTAACACTGAAGGTTAATACAATCATTTTAGTTAGAGAGGTTATGTCCTCTTTACATAGTTAAATTACCAAGTTCGTGTGATCTTTGAAGTGGCATGATACCAGATACAAGATGTTGTGTTTTATAACAATATTTAATAAAGAATTAATAGAAAACAAACAAACAAATATTAAAATTAAAAGTCGGTACCATATAATCGATAATTATCGTACTATCGTACGCGGGACACAGTACACATTAGTTACTTTAAAAACACGTGCATTGAGTTGCACTGCTAAAAATTACTATTATTATTTAATAGTTGGCTATAAAAATTATTTATTGACAAGAGAAAAAGTTTATAATAAAAAAAACTCTTGTGATAGCTTTCATTTGGTTTGTATTACTTGAGAACAGAATTATGAAAAAGGTGACAAGTTGTTGTTATTATTTCTAGGTTAGCTAATAACGTAAGTAGTTATTATGGTTAAATATATTATTCATTGAGTTCTTATTAATCTAAACATACATATATATATATATATATATATAAACTATTCATAATACATCTGATGCGTAACTATCAGTTAATTAGAATATTTTTTCGCAAAAAATAAAAATATTTATTTTTATTAGTCAAATCAAAACAACATGAGTCAATTGAGCGACTATTCGTGACACTCATATTTTGTAATATTTAAATTAACACTGACTCCTTTAATTACGGTAAGTCGTAAAAACATTTATTTCTTAAATTGATAAAAATGCGAAATAATTCTTTTATTAATTCTGATAACTCTCATCAGAATTACTACACTTCGATACTACTGATTAGAGTAGTACCCAAACAATAGTTAACAGAAATTCTTATTTCTGTTTTATTTTTTAAATAATGAAAATATAGTACTCCCTGGTTTTTCTTATAAACACAAAACTCGAAAATACGACCGATATTATACACTGGCCGTATTCTATTATTAAATTCACTCCGCACTGTACACTCGTTAATTGTTTGTTATGTGTAGGTTAGGTGTGTGTAGAGTGACTCATGTATATGTCGCGCACAATTCAAATAAAACTTCTTCATCGACCTTGCCCATCGATTTTCTGCGTGTAGACTCCTTGACGACTGAAAGATGACTGTGACGCTTCTCCTAAGCGTCTCTGGCTTGTCTGCTGGTTTTAATTCATTTGATTGGTTAAATTTTTCGAACTCTCCGACACAAAACACCTTGGTTTAAGAAAACTTTTAATTTTTTATCAATTTCGTATATGGGTTTGAGACTATAGTGACGTAAACGTTGATGCACAAAATGATTAAAAAGTTTATAATCGTTATAACTTTTTTATTAGTTGTCATATCGTTGAATAGTTGGTGGCAATAAATCGCGGACATCCTGGGCTTTAAATAAAGTCCAAACAAGAATGAAATCCGTCCATTATTAACTCACTACAACGATTTCACAAATTCCTATGGTGAATCTTAAAATTAATAAGTTTATTTCACCAAATCTTATCTAATTACACAATAACACTTCTTATTAAACGTTTTGAGTCCATTTCTCAATTGCTTAATACAAAATTTGGGAGTAATTATTATTCAAACAAGGTTTGATAATGGCGTCTCAGGCGTCCATATTCGATTATTTATAATCGCCTATAATACTATTATTCCTTATCTAATGACCTTTGTTTTGTATTCTAACAATAATATAAATATCTATTTACATCGGTTTACACTTTATTATATGAACAATGTTGTGTTTCATATACTAGTAGTCTTATCTAACTACCTTCTGATCTCTTTTCTTTTAAATTGTCACTTTGTTTTTGTTTTTCCATATAATGTATATAATGTTGAAAATGCAAATAGTGTACAACTATAGTACCTAGTTTATTTAATATATTTGTTAGTCTTTCGCTATCTGAAAACCTTTCAATTCCTAGTATTGGGTTTGTTTACATCAGGTTATGACATGGTAGTCAGTTATTTTTTTAATAAATCAATAACTAAACTGTTATTATTACATTTGATATATATTCTCATAGTAGTATCAGATATCCTTCTGACTACTGATAACATTTTTATTTACCTTTGAACAAGTTTGGATGGTGCATTTTGCTTAAATAACTTGCTACATAGTGTTTGTTTACATTTTGATTCCACCATCATAATCATTTAGTTTTCAATAATTTGTCTATAAAATTACTATTCTTATGCTCATGATCTGTTCTCATAGGAGTATTAAATGTCCTTCTAACTACTGGTAACACTTTCATCAATCTCTGTGTAAGTTTTAATAAGGTATTTTGCTTAACTAGTTTGTCACATTGTCTTTGTTTACGTCTGGCTATTCATTCATAGTCAGTTAGTTTCCAATATCTTGATCATAATACTATTATTATTACACTTATAATCTGTTCTCATAGTAGTACTAGATGTCCTTCTAACTACTGGTAACACTTTCATCAATCTCTGTGTAAGTTTTAATAAGGTATTTTGCTTAACTAGTTTGTCACATTGTCTTTGTTTACATCTGGCTATTCATTCATAGTCAGTTAGTTTCCAATATTTTGATCATAATACTATTATTATTACACTTATAATCTGTTCTCATAGTAGTACTAGATGGTTTTCTAACTACTGGTAACACTTTCAGTGATCTTTGTACAAGTTTTAATAATGTATTTTCCTTAACTAATTTGTCATATTGGGTTCCCTTTCATCTAGCTTTGTGCTATTATATTTAATCTGCTTTATGTGCAGTGCCTTTCAGTATAAGACATTATTTATTAGCGTGCATCATTATTTATAATGAATCTTTGATTGAAACAATTGTTGATGGTTGCTTGGTTTAATTAACATATATGATTTTTTGTTTTATAGGTGCATTTCCTACGGGGTTATGTATCAATGTACAACATATTCTTATGCAGTATTTGCTACTACTATTATGACTTCATTATGGTATTCTATTACAATGGTTTAATTGTTGATTAATACACATGTTTACACTATTTTTTTTTCTAAACAATAACACAAATATGCTTAAACTAATGGTAATACATTTCTTGTTGTGTTTTGGTACCTAATTTCTGGTAAATTGTTGTTTGGACTTAACAAACTAGTTTGTTTGTTATTATTTTTTCTGGCCTTTCTTTATATTGTATTCTGTTTTGCCGTGGCATTCAGTTACATTTCTTTTAAAATTTACAAAGTTTTTTATTATCAGGTTCTATGAACAATGATTTTACTGTTCTATCTTACATTTCTTGGTGGTCTTATGATTATCTATCTGGATTACAATCTTCATTAAATTAGTCACACTAACTGTCTGTGTATTTTTAACTATTTAATCTTTGATGTTTCCACTATAAAGGTAACACATTTTCTTCTGCTATAAACCTTATCACTTGAATTGTCTGTGGGGTTTATTAGGTTAAAATTGGTTAACTGGTCACAGGTTCTCACACTTACATTAAGTATTCACTATTACTGTTTGTGATTTCTTAAATATGTTAAACACTGTTTCTTCATAGTTGACAATCGCTATTCTTCTTCCGGCTACTAGTATTGTCTCTAGTATACTTGGTGAATGGTGATTTCTTGTATTGTCTATCCTTTATCTTCACTCTTCATGTCATGTTTCCTTGTCCTTCTTCTTCCTTTCTTCTTTAGGTTTAAACGTCTTCTTCAATAATTCCATTGTAGTAGTCGTTGTTCCATAGTATTTATATTTATAAATATATTGGTTTGTCTGCCATCATTGTGGTTGCTCTTGAGTTGTCTCTTCTTTTTATTTTACATAGTTATTGTTTTGTTGGTTCCCCTCACTGTTGGAATCCTGTTGTCTTCTTCTTCATTTTACTGTTTTGTTGGTTCCCCTCACTGTTGGAATCCTGTTGTCTTTTTCTTCATTTTATTGTTTTGTTGTTTCCCCTCACTGTTGGAATCTATTGGGCCTGGTTTCTAACATTTTATATTGGCTCATGGTCATTTTCTTTCTCTATTTTGTGTACGATGCTGCTATGTTACACTTCCTTCTTCTTTGTTGGAATTTTACAATAATACATCTGTAGATACACACATTTTGTTTACATCATTTTACTTACTTAGAAATATTTTCATGCTTTCCCGTCACTTGACGTAATAATTGCTTACTTTATGTAACTACCAAATTTGGTAACGTTACATATGCCTTCCTATAAGAATTGATTAATTCTGAATCAGTATACTTATTTTTCATTGAAGAATTCATCAATTGTTGTACGTTTCCATGTCGATTCATATGCTTTTTATATATATCCCTTCACTTTCTTCTATTTGAATCATAATTATTTCTCTTCTATGTAATTATCTCCCTTGTTTATTTAGTTCCCTAATTCCCTAACATAATTTTAGCTGGGGCAGTTCAGAGTGGCTCACTTTGGCATACAACTCCACTGGCCATACTAATATCAATAAATACGGAGGCACATCATCTCCATCAATAATAATAAATGATTGCTGGCATTATTCATCAATCAATTCATCTCAAATAATCAAAAAATATAAAGTGGTCGTTCTTTCGACAAATAATAAATATCCTTGGGATTATCTCACGCATCTGCGGTTTATACATTGTTATACTCTCTTCTTCTTGATTCAACTCAACTAAATTCTTCACATATTACAGGGATAGTTTGTTTTACATTTCATCACTGGTATACTCTCATGATCATCTTCGTTAATATATTACTTTTCATTCTTCTTCGTCATCGATTAATCTCTTCTCTTTGTATCACATTAAACGTCATCTCATAATCTTCTTCATTTCGGGGTTTACTTCTCTGGATATAATTCATGAATATTTTGTCTCATGGTTTCAATTGAGATATAGTCCATGTGGTATAGGCTTTCTTCTAGTAAAAGGCACTAGAAAACACTGTGGTTGTGTGTTATTTCTTATCTACATTAATGATACTTATTCGGTTTTGTTCCTCCAACTTCTTATTTTCTCCTTCTTTCATTAGTAGTACGGGTAGGATGGTGATTTACTTGTTGACGTGGCTCTTGGAAATATACTGTATCATACATACATTGGTGCCAGAGATGTAGGGTGTCTTCCTCGTATAGTACTTCTTTCATTAGTAGTACGGGTAGGATGGTGATTTACTTGTTGACGTGGCTCTTGGAAATATACTGTATCATACATACATTTGTGCCAGAGATGTAGGGTGTCTTTCTCGTATAGTACTTCTTTCTCTTTTTTTTTTCCATTGGTAGTACTACTATTATTTGTAAATACAATTTTCTTGATCCTTCACATAACTTCTTTGGAACATATTCTTCGCATTACAAAATTACAATATAGTCAACGTTCATTTTCATAGTTATATATTCACTCCTTATTTAATATAATCAACAAATAATCTTCATAGCAATATTCCATCCTTTCTTCATATAGTCAACATTTATTTTCACAATTATATTTTCATTTTTCACTTATTAATAAACAATAATCTTTAACGCAATATTTCACTTTTTATCTTTATATAGTTAGTATTTATATTCACAAGTCTTTCACTTAATATCAGTAACAAGTATTTTCATCGCTATATTTCACTTTTATCTTATAATTTAATCTTCGATATACCGTTTCATTGAAGCTTGGTTGTATGTGCCCTTTATTTTCTTGGTTATTGGGTCTTGTAACTCATAGTGTTATTCAGGTTGTTTTTGGTTACAGTATATGGGCCTGTGAATAGCAGTAGCAGTTTTTTCGCAATACCTTCAATTGTACTTGGGAGTTCTCGGTTTTTTATGAGTACTCTGTCTCCCACTTCGTACTTTATGACTTTAGGTTGCGATTTCTGGTATTTGAGCCTAAGTTTGTCAGCACGTTCAACTGCGTTATTGTAAAATTTTGTTTTATTGAATTTGAATTCATTTTATGTTGGAAAGTTTATGATTTCTGTAATTTCCCGGGGTGGTCTTCGCTCATACATAGCCATATAGGGTGTCTCCTCTGTTGATTGATGATAAGCTAAGTTCAGGAAGTCTTCAGCCGGGGATAGATAATCCTCCCATTTCCTCTGCTGGCTGTGACAGTAGGTACTTAAGATCCTTCCTACTTCTCTCAACACTCTCTCAGCAGGGTTGCTGTTGGGGTGATACACAGACGTTTTGTAGGTTTTTATGCCCTGATGGATTAGAGTTTCCCGCCACTTTCGTCCTCGGAATTGTGTTCCATGATCTGTAATTACTGATAGTGGTTTTCCCACTTCGGGTATATACTTGGATATCACAATGTCTAGTATTTTGTTAGTTGTAGCTAGAGTTATTGGATAGTTTTGTGAATTTTGTGTAGTGGTCGAATATGATTACCACATATTTGTATTGATGCCTTCCACCACTTCGTGGAAATGGTCCACAAATATCTAAAAATACTTTTTCCAATTTTGCTGTTGATGTTATGGGTATCATACCCCTTCTCTTTTTTCATTACTACACTTGACCAATTGGCATACATGACAATTTTGAATATATTTTCTCACTTTGCGGTTCATGTCTTTAAAGTTCTTGTAGTGCCTTGACTACTTTGACTGCGCCCATGTGACCGTAACGCACATGGTAATCTATTGCTAGTTCTTTTTCAATGGTTTTCGGTATGACAACCTTCCATTGTTCACTATCTTTTTGAGTTTTAGTGAATAGTAATCGGTTGTGAGTACAGTAATATGGTGCTATTTTTTCATCATCGTTTGCTAATCGTTGGATGATTTGTGAGATTTTAGGATCCTTGTTCTGGTGAGTGTTTATGTCTGATAGTATGCTGGTTAATTTAGATTTGTTCTTTAATATGTGGTAGACTTTGGCGATGGTTTCTTTTTCTCCCTCGAATGTCTGGGCGGTGATGTTCACTCGGGACAACACGTCGGCCGCTATGTTGCTTTTCCCTGGTATGTATTCCCATTGGATGTTATATTCCTGGAGTGTCAGTGTCCACCTTGTTAATCTACCATGTTTCAGTCTGCAATTCTTGAGAAAAGATATAGACTTGTGGTCTGTTCTTACCGTAATAGGGTATCCTAATATGAAGGTTCTGAATTTCTCACAGGCAAACACTATACTCAGTAACTCTTTCTCTGTCGTGTGATAGTTTCGCTTGCATTTATTAAGAGTTCTACTTGCGAAACTAATTACTTGGTGATTACCTTCTTGGTCCTCCTGATATAATACTGAACCAAGGCTAAGATCACTAGCATCACAGTTCATAAAAAATTGTCTTTCAAAATTAGGATGGTGTAGCATGACTGTATCAAGAAATTTTTTCTTTATTAGCTCAAAGGTAGTGTCTTGGTCAGACCCCCACTTCCACTTTTCCTTTGCCGATAATTGTGATGAAAATCGAGCCGTTAATTCCGAATAGTTGCGCTGGAATTTTCTGTAGTAATTACAAATTCCGAGGAACGACTGTAACTGTTTTTTGTTTTTCGGTACCGGGAAACGCTGTATTGCTTCCATTTTTTCTTGGGCTGGTGTGATTCCAAACTCTGATAAGTTGAACCCCAAAAATTGTACTTCCTTGGCTATCAATTTTGATTTGTCCAGTTTGAGCGTGATGTTATTTTCTTCTAATTTATTTAGCACTTGTGCCACCCGGTTACAGTGTTCTTCCCAATTATCTGATGCTATTAATAGGTCATCGACATACACTGTCGTAAATTGCAAAGTATTATGTCCTAATATTTCATCCATGCACTTAACAAAAATGGCCACAGAATGGTTCACAAGGCCGAAGGGTAACCTTTTAAAATGATAGTTACAGCCTTCGAAAATAAATGCTGTGAATTTCCTGCTATTGGGGTGTAACTCCACCTGCCAATAACCACAGACAGTATCCTATATACTGTAATACCTCGTGCCATAAAATCTCTTTAATATCTCGTCGATTTCGCCAGGCGACGTCCTGTCATTAATTATGGACTTATTTATTTCCCTCGCATCCAAGCAAATCCTCACTGCGCCGTTTTTCTTAGGTACAGCTACAATGGGATTAGTGTACAGGGAATTGCTAACTTCAATGATATCCTTCTCAATTAATCTTTGTATTTCTTCACGAACGGCTTCCTTAAGTGAAAAAGCGATTGGATAGGACTTTCTCTTGAATTCAGTTTGGTCCTTAAATTTCAGTTCACATTGAAAGTTTTTTATCTTGCCAGGTGTATCAGAGAATACATGACGGTATCGATGGTAGACTAGTATCAGGTTTTCACGTTGTTCATAAGTCAACTCATGGTTAATGTTGTTTGTTTGGAATGCTCTAATTTCGTTAATTTTTTCTACCCATAATACATCTTCTGGATTGCTGCGAATTTCTTGGTTGATAGACATCTTCTTATGTTCATGGCCTTCCCGTATATAATAGATGACATGTTCTGGGGGTGCCTTCCTATGTTCTACAAGATCTGCAGTCCATTCAACTTCATCTGCCTTCAATAACACTGTATCTTTGTCCATATTGATTATGGCTGTATACTTCCGCAGTATGTCGCATCCGATAAGTAGTGTAAATGGCAGTCCACTTGCTACGAGGAAAACCATTGGAATTGTCTCTCCATTACTCGACACTTCCAACTGTACTTGGTGTCGAATGGTTTTATTTTGTCGCCCAGTGGCTCCAATGAGTATTATATTATTGATGGGTAGTGTTGGTATTGTAGTCTGGTTTTCTGATTGTATTCGGTTTAATTCTAATTTGTCGATTAACGAGACATTAGCTCCAGTATCTACCATAGCTGTGGTACTTATCCCGTTGACTTTTACGGATATATATGCGATTTCGCTGTTAGTTGTGTCACCGATACTGTCTTCTTTTTCCTCCATTAGGTCCTGCCTAATGTTCTTTAGATAATTATTGTGGTACATTTTATTATATGCCAATTTTGTTGCCAAAATGTTAGACCCAATAGTCCGGTTCAGTGAGGGTGTTGTTAGTCTTTTCACTGTCGGTTCCCATTTAAAGGCAGGTCACCGTTTGTGTGCCTGTCTTGCGATGTAGATGCTATGGGTTCCTGGGCTCCTTGCCCGTTTCTGTTGTGATAGGTTTCGGTTGTTTGAGTGACTGGTCTGTTACCTTCACTACTGTCGCTCCTGTTTGACCTGTAACCTGACTCTTGGTCTTCTCTGTCGCTATGGTTGGAATTACTATGGTGATTCGGGAAACTTCTCCGCCCTTGATAGTAATTCCGCCTATTTCCACCTCTGCTAGCGTGGGCGTAATTCACTCTCCGGAACTGATTATTGTTGTGGTTCCCATTGCCCTGTCGCTGCTGATTATTTGGGGATGTATTATTGTAGGGTCTATAATAATTATTACCCCGTTGGTAATGTCCGTCCCTTTGATATCCACTGGGTCAGGGGTTGTTGAAATTTCCTCTGTCCACATGATCACTATGATTGCCACCTCCATTCTGACGTGGTCCTTGCTGGTTCTGGAAACGTGGAGGGTTATTGAACGTCCTTCCATAATTGTTTCTGTCATTGTTATTTGTGGGGTTGACACTTCCGGGTCCTCCCCGATCATACACTTGTCCAGGACCCTGGCGGTTCCGCTGGTAGTATCTTTCTCGCTCATGACTTTCCAGTAGAGCACACATTCCCTGGATGGTCTTGATTTGTGAGTTTAGCCTACCTTGTGAAATTCCTTGGTTGAAGTGATACGCTAACTTGGTGACTAAGCATTCTTCCGGGATGGCTGGCTCTAAGTTTCTGGCCAGACAGATCTTGCCTAGAAAATAAGTGGTCATTGATTGTCTGCCGTTTAAGTCAAATTTACCATTAGTAATATCGTCCCTAATTATGTTTTGAGTCGTCTCAGACCAGTATTTCTGTTTGAAGGCTACTTTGAATGCGTCGTAACTCTCTACTTCATGTCGAGTCGCCGTCCACCAGTTATCGAAAGTATTCCGGAATGACTCGTCCAGCATTCCTTTGATAATGGACCATCTGTTTTCTCTATTTCAGTTTATAACTTCTTCCACTCTCTCCAAAAATTCCAACGGATTCTTCACATATGCACGGAAATCTATCTGCTCTCTACCTTCCAGGTGCGTTAGTCCTGACAGAATGTTTGGGAGTGTTCGTAAACGGTGCATTTCATCCCTAATATCATTAAATTCCCTCTGCTGGCGTTCTGTCAACTGGTCTCTGTCGTTAGTTACTTGGTGTTTGATGGCATCCACCTTTACGGAAACCTCCTCACATTTCTCACCCAGTGTAGACTGTGCTGTCTTCATCTCGGCTTGCTCCCGCTCTACAACTCCTATCTGGGCGCTGTGTATCTTCTCAATATCACTGATTCGACGGTTGACATCTAATTCCGTCTGTATCACTTTTGATTATTATTTTCTCCCTCCTTCCGTAATTCTGATACCTCTCCATGAATCTCGGCTGTTAATATGGCCATCCGCTCCTCTGTTGCCTCTAAAGTTTCTTCTAATTTTCTGTCAACCAACTCGATTGTATTTTTAGCAACTTCTTCCACCTTGTCACTATTGTTGGCCATTTGTTGCCACATTTTCTCGTTATCGTTTTGCATAAATTCAATATCTCGACTAATCTTCTCATTTATCTCGTCAATTTTCTTGTTAGTCTGGTCGATCTTAATCCCCAACTCTGCAGTCAAATCCTCCTTCATGATTGCCATCTTCTTCTCCAATAGCTCTTCAGTCTTTTTCTGTCCGTCTTCCATCCTCCTGTTGGTTTCACTTATTTTGTCATTCAACTCCTCCTTCAACAATTCTATATTTTTCTGGCTCTCCTTCTGGCCTTCTTCTATTTTCTGGTTAGTGGACTGGCTGGTTTCCTCTATTTTGCTGTTCAATTCTTCCTTCAAAGTTCGATTGTCCTCCTTCAATGACTCTATTTTCTGGTCTGTGGATTTCTGGCCTTCCTCTATCTTCTTGCTTAACTCCTCCTGAGTGGATCGACTGGTTTCGTCCAGCTTCTTATTCACCGTTTCTATCTTCTGGTTTGTGGACCGGTTGTCCTCCTTTAATGACCGTGTATCTTCCTTCAAAGATCGATTGTCTTCCTTTAATTCCTTCAATAAGCTGTACATTTCCTGCATGATATTCGTATCTCTTGGCATTGTTGTCTTTTCAGGTTGGCTTATTTCCTGTTGAAATTCTTGGGGTATGACTTCCGGCTCATCATCGGGTTGCTGAACCTCCTCCACCGGTTCAAGTTGTTTATCCTCGATTTCTAATAGAATCTCTTCAACATCATCTGTTGATGTTGCCTCCTTCTCTTCTAGTCTGGCCTCCCTCTCTGCTTCTGCTGCTCTCTTCTTTGAAGTTGATCTTCTAGTATACATCTTGTCGCTCTGGCAATGCACTTGCTGTCTCTCGACGGATTGGGTTAGGAAATTATTGGTTAAATTGTCAATTGTTTTCTCCCTAATCCGCGCTCAGACGTTGGGCGCCACGTTGTAACGTAATATAGATCCTGTCTGTTGATATGTGGTGATTGTATGTGATTGCAGATACGCTCCGGTATCCACAACAATATTGTATAATAAAATTTCAAAATGTAATTATTATTAGCGGTTTGATTGTTATTAATAGTTGTGTGAGTATTCTCGTTTAAATCCTTCAATTTAAAAAATATTTTCGCACTCCACTGTTCACCTCCCCACTTACCATATGTGGATGATATTACTGTTCTGTTGGGTGACTGCTTCTGCTGTAACATACACTCTATACATACATGTGGATATTCTATTTGAATATCATACGTGATATTTATGCACAATAAAATAAAATAAAGACTGAATTATGATTTGAATTATAATAAATATTCAAATTCTGCCGCCACCTTCTGATAGAACTAGTTATGATAGCTAAACTATTTTAATTTTGAAATTAAAGACTCTTTCCACTGGTAAAAAATAATTGAGATTTATTAACAGTTCTGGAATGCCATTAACTCTTTTAAAATCAACAATCAATCACTAATAGTTTTACAGAAAAATAATTATTATGAACAATTTTTATAAAAAGAAACTCCTTTTTAACCTCAAGGCTGGTAACACTGAAGGTTAATACAATAATTTTAGTTAGAGAGGTTATGTCCTCTTTACATAGTTAAATTACCAAGTTCGTGTGATCTTTGAAGTGGCATGATACCAGATACAAGATGTTGTGTTTTATAACAATATTTAATAAAGAATTAATAGAAAACAAACAAACAAATATTAAAATTAAAAGTCGGTACCATATAATCGATAATTATCGTACTATCGTACGCGGGACACAGTACACATTAGTTGCTTTAAAAACACGTGCATTGAGTTGCACTGCTAAAAATTACTATTATTATTTAATAGTTGGCTATAAAAATTATTTATTGACAAGAGAAAAAGTTTATAATAAAAAAAAACTCTTGTGATAGCTTTCATTTGGTTTGTATTACTTGAGAACAGAATTATGAAAAAGGTGACAAGTTGTTGTTATTATTTCTAGGTTAGCTAATAACGTAAGTAGTTATTATGGTTAAATGTATTATTCATTGAGTTCTTATTAATCTAAACATATATATACTATTCATAATACATCTGATGCGTAACTATCAGTTAATTAGAATATTTTTTCGCAAAAAATAAAAATATTTATTTTCATTAGTCAAATCAAAACAACATGAGTCAATTGAGCGACTATTCGTGACACTCATATTTTGTAATATTTAAATTAACATTGACTCCTTTAATTACGATAAGTCGTAAAAACATTTATTTCTTAAATTGATAAAAATGCGAAATAATTCTTTTATTAATTCTGATAACTCTCATCAGAATTACTACACTTCGATACTACTGATTAGAGTAGTACCCAAACAATAGTTAACAGAAATTCTTATTTCTGTTTTATTTTTTAAATAATGAAAATATAGTACTCCCTGGTTTTTCTTATAAACACAAAACTCGAAAATACGACCGATATTATACACTGGCCGTATTCTATTATTAAATTCACTCCGCACTGTACACTCGTTAATTGTTTGTTATGTGTAGGTTAGGTGTGTGTAGAGTGACTCATGTATATGTCGCGCACAATTCAAATAAAACTTCTTCATCGACCTTGCCCGTCGATTTTCTGCGTGTAGACTCCTTGACGACTGAAAGATGACTGTGACGCTTCTCCTAAGCGTCTCTGGCTTGTCTGCTGGTTTTAATTCATTTGATTGGTTCAATTTTTCGAACTCTCCGGCACAAAACACCTTGGTTTAAGAAAGCTTTTAATTTTTTATCAATTTCGTATATGGGTTTGAGACTATAGTGACATAAACGTTGATGCACAAAATGATTAAAAAGTTTATAATCGTTATAACTTTTTTATTAGTTGTCATATCGTTGAATAGTTGCGTGGCAATAAATCGCGGACATCCTGGGCTTTAAATAAAGTCCAAACAAGAATGAAATCCGTCCATTATTAACTCACTACAACGATTTCACAAATTCCTATGGTGAATCTTAAAATTAATAAGTTTATTTCACCAAATCTTATCTAATTACACAATAACACTTCTTATTAAACGTTTTGAGTCCATTTCTCAATTGCTTAATACAAAATTTGGGAGTAATTATTATTCAAACAATGTTTGATAATGGCGTCTCAGGCGTCCATATTCGATTATTTATAATCACCTATAATACTATTATTCCTTATCTAATGACCTTTGTTTTGTATTCTAACAATAATATAAATATCTATTTACATCGGTTTACACTTTATTATATGAACAATGTTGTGTTTCATATACTAGTAGTCTTATCTAACTACCTTCTGATCTCTTTTCTTTTAAATTGTCACTTTGTTTTTGTTTTTACACATAATGTATATAATGTTGAAAATGCAAATAGTGTACAACTATAGTACCTAGTTTATTTAATATATTTGTTAGTCTTTCGCTATCTGAAAACCTTTCAATTCCTAGTATTGGGTTTGTTTACATCAGGTTATGACATGGTAGTCAGTTATTTTTTTAATAAATCAATAACTAAATTGTTATTATTACATTTGATATATATTCTCATAGTAGTATCAGATATCCTTCTGACTACTGATAACATTTTTATTTACCTTTGAACAAGTTTGGATGGTGCATTTTGCTTAAATAACTTGCTACATAGTGTTTGTTTACATTCTGATTCCACCATCATAGTCATTTAGTTTTCAATAATTTGTCTATAAAATTACTATTCTTATGCTCATGATCTGTTCTCATAATAGTATTAGACGTCCTTCTAACTACTGGTAACACTTTCATCAATCTCTGTGTAAGTTTTAATAAGGTATTTTGCTTAACTAGTTTGTCACATTGTCTTTGCTTACGTCTGGCTATTCATTCATAGTCAGTTAGTTTCCAATATCTTGATCATAATACTATTATTATTACACTTATAATCTGTTCTCATAGTAGTACTAGATGTCCTTCTAACTACTGGTAACACTTTCATCAATCTCTGTGCAAGTTTTAATAAGGTATTTTGCTTAACTAGTTTGTCACATTGTCTTTGTTTACATCTGGTTATTCATTCATAGTCAGTTAGTTTCCAATATTTTGATCATAATACTATTATTATTACACTTATAATCTGTTCTCATAGTAGTACTAGATGTTTTTCTAACTACTGGTAACACTTTCAGTGATCTTTGTACAAGTTTTAATAATGTATTTTCCTTAACTAATTTGTCATATTGGGTTCCCTTTCATCTAGCTTTGTGCTATTATATTTAATCTGCTTTATGTGCAGTGCCTTTCAGTATAAGACATTATTTATTAGCGTGCATCATTATTTATAATGAATCTTTGATTGAAACAATTGTTGATGGTTGCTTGGTTTAATTAACATATATGATTTTTTGTTTTATAGATGCATTTCCTACGGGGTTATGTATCAATGTACAACATATTCTTATGCAGTATTTGCTACTACTATTATGACTTCATTATGGTATTCTATTACAATGGTTTAATTGTTGATTAATACACATGTTTACACTATTTTTTTTTTCTAAACAATAACACAAATATGCTTAAACTAATGGTAATACATTTCTTGTTGTGTTTTGGTACCTAATTTCTGGTACATTGTTGTTTGGTACTTAACAAACTAGTTTGTTTGTTATTATTTTTTCTGGCCTTTCTTTATATTGTATTCTGTTTTGCCGTGGCATTCAGTTACATTTCTTTTAAAATTTACAAAGTTTTTTATTATCAGGTTCTATGAACAATGATTTTACTGTTCTATCTTACATTTCTTGGTGGTCTTATGATTATCTATCTGGATTACAATCTTCATTAAATTAGTCACACTAACTGTCTGTGTATTTTTAACTATTTAATCTTTGATGTTTCCACTATAAAGGTAACACATTTTCTTCTGCTATAAACCTTATCACTTGAATTGTCTGTGGGGTTTATTAGGTTAAAATTGGTTAACTGGTCACAGGTTCTCACACTTACATTAAGTATTCACTATTACTGTTTGTGATTTCTTAAATATGTTAAACACTGTTTCTTCATAGTTGACAATCGCTATTCTTCTTCCGGCTACTAGTATTGTCTCTAGTATACTTGGTGAATGGTGATTTCTTGTATTGTCTATCCTTTATCTTCACTCTTCATGTCATGTTTCCTTGTCCTTCTTCTTCCTTTCTTCTTTAGGTTTAAATGTCTTCTTCAATAATTCCATTGTAGTAGTCGTTGTTCCATAGTATTTATATTTATAAATATATTGGTTTGTCTGCCATCATTGTGGTTGCTCTTGAGTTGTCTCTTCTTTTATTTTACATAGTTATTGTTTTGTTGGTTCCCCTCACTGTTGGAATCCTGTTGTCTTCTTCTTCATTTTACTGTTTTGTTGGTTCCCCTCACTGTTGGAATCCTGTTGTCTTTTTCTTCATTTTATTGTTTTGTTGTTTCCCCTCACTGTTGGAATCTATTGGGCCTGGTTTCTAACATTTTATATTGGCTCATGGTCATTTTCTTTCTCTATTTTGTGTACGATGCTGCTATGTTACACTTCCTTCTTCTTTGTTGGAATTTTACAATAATACATCTGTAGATACACACATTTTGTTTACATCATTTTACTTACTTAGAAATATTTTCATGCTTTCCCGTCACTTGACGTAATAATTGCTTACTTTATGTAACTACCAAATTTGGCAACGTTACAACGTTCACGTGCAATCCGCAGTGGATAGAAATTCGGCAAGAGTTATTCCCTGGCCAATCACCCATCGATCGCCATGACATCACCGCGAGAGTCTTCACACAGAAATTGAAATCACTGATGGATTTCATTGTGAAGCATCGCGTGTTCGGCGAGACGCGCTGCTGGATGTATTCAGTGGAGTGGCAGAAACGCGGATTGCCACACGCACATATTCTCATTTGGTTGATTGAGAAGATAAGACCGAATGAAATCGATGATGTGATATCAGTGGAAATTCCCGATGAAGAAGAAGATCCAGGCTTGCATGAGGTTGTTACTAAGAACATGATTCATGGCCCCTGTGGAACATTAAATAACAATTCTCCGTGTATGGTCGACGGAAAATGTTCGAAGCGTTATCCACAGGCATTAGTAGCAGAAACAATTACCGGAAGTGACGGTTATCCACTGTATCGTCGCTGATCGACTGCGGACAATGGAAGATCAACAATTGTCAAAGTGAATCAACAGGACACTGAAGTTGATAATCGTTGGATTGTTCCGTATTCGCCATTACTCTCGAAGACATTCAAAGCGCACATCAACGTCGAATCTTGCCATTCCGTGAAATCCATCATATACATCTGCAAGTATGTGACCAAAGGAAGTGACATGGCTGTGATTGGAGTTGGTGCGGAGAATTCCAACGATGAAGTCGCTCAATATCAAATGGGCCGCTATGTTAGCAGTAACGAAGCAATTTGGCGCATTTTTTCATTATTCATTCATGAAAGACATCCCACTGTTGTTCACTTGGCCGTACATCTGGAAATGGTCAAAGAGTATACTTCACTGCGGAGAATGCATTACAACGAGCTGATCGACTGCCATCTACAACATTGACCAGTTTTTTTGAAATGTGCCAGAATGATGACTTCGCCCGAACGCTGCTATACTCCGAAATGCCAAGATATTATACTTGGAATCAATCGTCAAAGAAATTTCAATGACGGAAACAAGGAAATCCAGTTCCAGGTTACCCACATGTATTTTCCACCGATTCATTAGGTCGCATTTACACAGTCCATCCAAGCAACGACGAGTGTTTCTATTTGCGTTTGCTATTAGTCGACGTCTGTGGTTTAACATCATTCCAACATCTACGAACTGTTAATGGTGAATTGTGTGGCACATATAGAGAAGGCTGTCAACGTTTGCGATTGCTAGAGAATGACACTCATTGGGATTACACCCTCGGAGATGCTGTGATTTCGTCAAATGCTCATGAAATACGAACATTGTTTTCGATAATTATCTCAACATGCTTCCCATCGAAACCGATTGATTTGTGGACCAAATACAAAGATGACATGTCTGATGACATTTTGCATCAGATGGGTACTAGAACATCAAATCCAGATTTGCAACTGAGCGAGGAAATTCACAACGAGGCATTGATATTAATTGAGGACATGTGCTTGATGATATCGGACAAGGTATTACCTCAATTAGGCATGACAGCGCCCAATCGTCCGATGCACGACGCATTTAGTCAAGAGTTGAAACGCGAAAAACAATATGATTGCGATGCATTAAGAGAATCAGTTCGAACAAACGTTCCGCTGTTGAATCGGCAACAAAAATATGCGTACGACACTCTCATGAAAGTTGTGAACGATGGAACTGGAGGGATTTTCTTCTTGGACGCTCCCGGTGGAACTGGGAAAACTTTTCTGATCGCATTGATTTTGGCAATGATTCGCTCGCAGAATGAAATTGCACTTGCACTTGCTTCATCAGGAATTGCAGCTACGTTGTTGGAAGGCGGTCGAACAGCTCATTCAGCACTCAAGTTGCCGTTGAATATGCAAATCAATGAAACTCCAACGTGCAACCTTTCGAAGAACTGTGAGATGGCCAAAGTTTTGCAGCAATGCAAACTGATCGTTTGGGATGATTGTACGATGGCGCATAAAAAGTATTTGGAGGCATTAGACCGAACGATGTAAGACCTACGAAACACTCAAAACCGGTTTGGTGGTGCGATGATTCTGTTGGCAGGTGATTTTTGCCAAACATTGCCAGTGATTCCACGGTCAACGCCAGCCGATGAACTTAATGCATGTTTGCAGTCGTCCGTTTTGTGGAAACACGTCAAGACACTCAAATTAAGTATGAACATGCGTGTCGAGTTGCAGAACGACCAATCTGGAGAAGTATTTTCAAAACAATTGCTGGACATTGGCAATGGCAAAATCCCCGTTGACATTTCGACTGGCTGCATTACATTCCCCGTCGATTTTTGCCAGTTCACCGAATCAAAGACCGAACTCATCCGAAAGATGTTCCCAAACATTGCTCAAAATTACAAAAATCATGTTTGGTTGAGCGAACGTGCTATATTCGCTGCGAAAAACATTGATGTCGATGAATTGAATTTCAACATTCAAAGTGAAATTGCTGGCGAATTGATGACGTACAAATCGGTGGATTCCGTTACTAGCCAAGATGATGTCGTCAACTATCCAACCGAATTTATAAACTCGCTGGAATTGCCGCCTCACAATCTCAAATTGAAAGTCGGATCGGTAATCATAATGTTGCGAAATATCAACCAACCAATTCTTTGTAATGGCACCCGGCTTGCGGTGAAGAAACTGATAAACAATGTCATCGAAGCAACAATTCTTAAAGGAAAGTACAAAGGAGAAGACGTTTTGATACCACGCATCCCAATGATTCCGACCGACATGCCATTCGACTGTAACGCTTGCAGTTTCCGGTGCAGCTTGCATTCGCAATGACAATAAACAAATCACAAGGGCAGTCATTGAGTGTTTGCGGCATTAACCTTGAAAATCCATGCTTCTCGCATGGTCAATTGTATGTCGCCTGTTCCTGTGTCGGAAAACCATCAGCTTTGATTGTTTACGCGCCAGACAACAAAACAAAAAATGTCGTTTATCATAAAGCATTGCAATGAACGAAATGGTGATGTCACAGCAAACCAATCGAAACAAAGCATTTCTTTGTTTTGATTGTTTACTTGAACATCGATCTTGCAATCGAAATCGAAATGTAAATAAAACACCTTGAGATTCATTGTGATTTCAAATTTAATGGAAGAAAATAAATCATTTGGTTGACATGCAATTCTGACTTAATTCAATTGTGTCTTAAATTTTGGAACAAAACCGCATGGTTCCAAGTCGATCAGGCACATCACACATTTCCAGCATTTCAGCGGTGTACTGCCGATAGAATTCATCTCGCATGTAAAATTTCCCGTTGGCGTACTTCTGAATGTACTCCTCCTCAAATTGAATATCCATGGCCACAATCGTTAATAGATACAATGAGCACTCAGAAATACGTTTTATTCTCATTTTTACTTTGTTTACACATTTCCAATAGCTTTTCACAAATTCACAAACAAATTTATTAAAATTTGGACAGGACAACGTCTGTCGGGTCATCTAGTTTTAAATATTCAGAATAGTCTACTCAAATGACTTGAAAATTTGTCAAAGTTATCCAAATTTATTTATACCAGGATTATTTTTGCAAGACAGATATGTTCACAGCTTCTTGAAAGATAATAGTATGGAATAATGTTTGGGTTATTTTATTATTATAATATTCAGTACATCAGTGGATGTGTTACTTGAATACTAATCTACAGGCATCAAACAGAATCAATTCCTGGGCAGCACCACAAAATTAAGGTGCATTTGTCTGTTTCCAGGTCAACTCTGCCTGTGCAACTGAGGTACCTCAGGTAACATCTAGGATAGTAATGGATGGGAGCAGTGGAGTGTTGGCTGCACTAACTTCCTTGTACATAGTATAGGTCAAGCTTGGGAGCCTATCCTGACCTCCTGAACTACTCTGATGTATAATATGAAAAGATAATGGGTTACTTAGAAATAAGTCATTTCCTATTTTAAATGATAAAGCTAATCCCCTACGGATCATAACTGAAAAATTCAATTATTATTATCTTCTGGAAGACAAAGCAGTCTTATAATTTAGTAGTGAAGACATGTTAGTGAAAATCATCAGCAGAACACTGCATAGACAACTGAAAATAAATTTCAAAATTTCATATATAAAAATGAACGGAAACAAACACCAATTACATATTTATTTACAATATTATAAACTTAATTTACAGTTTACCAATATAAATACACACACCTTTCCTTCATCCTATTAACATGTCCAACAAGATTTGCACAAGATTCCTGCATGTAATCTCTCAGGCAATACGGCACTTCTTTATCAATGAAGTAAATTTGTGCCAAGTTAGCAAATGCAACAACGTCCAACTAAAAAACAAACACAAAATTTTAATATAAAAACAATATTCTAGCAATTAAAACAGAACAAATTTTTTAGACTTAGAAATCAAAAAAATCTGGAGAACATCAGAACTCCCATTAACTTTACCTTTCAAATGTGGGAACAACCGACAGACATTCTCAGATATGACAGCAAATTTTAAATGTGGAAATAGACT
Source organism: Magicicada septendecula (assembly GCA_034769895.1). Lineage (NCBI taxonomy): Eukaryota > Metazoa > Arthropoda > Insecta > Hemiptera > Cicadidae > Magicicada > Magicicada septendecula. The sequence goes on from CM068367.1 coordinate 502,941,273, forward strand.
TTTAAGTTTTTAAAATCAGTTAACTGTTTTATCCAAATGTCCAAATTTAAAATCCAAATTTTTATAAAAATTTTATCCATTTAGATTAAAATAAAAGCAAACCAAACGTATCAATAAAGAACAACAACATTCATTCAATTCCACAACAAACACACCTAATGTCATTTTAACATTTTGGAACATAAATTAATGCGTTGTGTAAATTAACTTTCATTTAGATAAATCTTTTTAGAAAATGGTTAGAAGAAAGAAACTTACTGTAGTTGGCTCATCACCAAAAAAGAATGGTTTATCTGCCAGCATATCTGAAAGTACTTTCAAATCATTTTGTCCAAACTCTAAAATTTCCTCTGGCTTATGAACACCAATTCCATGCGCTTTCACCTTCTTTATACCCTGTAAGAAAACCAGTGTGCTTACTATAAAAACGTAAAAACCATCTAGTTAATAATTAAAAAAGACTACTCTCAATTTCTGTATTACTTGCAAAGTTAATTGAGATTTTCTCAAAATTCTTATACAAGCAAGTAACACCAACAATACCTCATTGAGAGACTTCACAGTTTCATTCCATAGTCTCAACATCATGTACAAACATCTGCCTTACCTTTCTTCCATAGCTGAACTTGAAGAAGAAATTAAGGATACTATTCGGTATCCTAGTGCCTAATGCATGCTGTAAGTTCACCTTGTAACCTTTAATAATGTTATCAGGATGTTTCGTTCTCCACCACATAACAACCCTGTAAAACAAATTACTTTATATAGCTGGCTATGATTACATGAACTTATGAACAAAAAATATAATAAATATAAAAAGTTAATTTTCTTAATTTTACATTTTAAAATGGTACACCACATAAAAACGGATCGTTTCAACACATAATATGCAATTTCATTCACTCTGATGTACTACCATTGCACTAATCTTGCATAGGCATGATAATGCCCTTTGTCCCATAAAGAATTTTGACTGATGAATGTAATAGAATAATTTCTATTATTCAATGCAAAAAGTATTACTTGTAATGTTTGTAAGTACTTCCAAGCATTTAAATCTGAATAGACTTGTACAAATGTTTTTACAAGACAACTAATTAACTTTTGTAAACAACGTAACACAATCAAACCTACAAAACATTCATAATAAAAAATTAAAAACCATCGTAATAAAGAACTATACATAACTGTCAGTCTTAAGAAGCAACATGCTGATCATAAACATTAGTTTTCTGCTATTTTCAGAACATTACATTATTTGAACAAAATCTTATTAGCTGTAAAAGACTTACATTTATAAAAATCAATTTTGCATGAACTAACACATCTTACATTTTTGAATTTGAAAAGCACAATACTTACTTTCAATTGTTTGTTACACTTTACTTCAATTCTTACACAAATTAAATGTCCTACAATAGTATACTACACTTGCTACTTACCAGAACAAGTGATTTTCGATCATGGAGATCATAGCATGTGACACATTCTTCTGGCTGTTATCAAGACCTGCATCCAACTCTTTGTTAAATCTCTGACTTAATTCTTTGATGATTACTGAGCTATCTGCAATTTCTTCTCCATTTAATTCAACAAATGGCAACTGACCTTTCTTTGACCGATATTTCATTTTATGGTCTATATTCTATAAGGAAACAAGAAGAACACAAATTATTTATCTCGAATATAGCAAGTGAATCTTACCTTATCTAAATAACTAACTTGAAATAACTATCATTAGTAAAACCAACCTGAACCTACATTTATTCTAAAAGCCTTCTTAATAACAAATAATGATTTTTACTACACATATTATTGTCAACTATCCACTCGAGGATTAACACACACACACACACACACACACACACACACACACACACACACACACACACACACACACACACACACACACACACACACACACACACACACACACACACACACACACACACACACACCTTTTTAAGTTTTCGGTTGTTGTTTCCTGTTATGCTTTTGTTTTGTCCTTAAAACCTACTACAAGGCCAAAAGCAAGTTGCATACAACCCAAAACCATCAAGAAACACGGGTCACCTATAAAAATGTGAAAAGGAAATTACAAATTTTCTTTTCAAGTATTTAAAGTTTAGCTTCTAATGCAGTTTCAGGAAAGCTTGTTCTACACTATCAGTGCCTCAAATTATTTGTATGATTATTGTAATATAAATACAAGAAACTACACACAGTGACAAAAAAATTAACAAATATCTTGCTGTGCTATATAAGAGTAATACAACCAGGTTCTGTATCAGCAGCGGGCAGATTTGAAATCATAATACTGTACTCTGACTCAAGTGCAATAGCATCTCACTTTAATTTTGCTTGCAGACATTCATGGTTCGAAATTTAATAATTTGTCAGCTACCAACTACGATTTACTGATATTATTACTGTTAGCACCACACTTTCCTTGTAATATCCTTAGTGTATGCAACTCAGCTACCCAGTTTCAATGTACTGAGTACGCTATGTAAAATTCGAATGGTCTAACCATCGGTGTTAGTAATAATGTTAATAAAATGTGACAATGGAAAAGAAAAACTCTTGTTGTTAATAACTGCTGTATAACAAATCAATAACTAGCAACATACTATTCAACTGACTGAATAAGAATGAAGACATACCATACTAAAATCCTATGCTGACAAACTACACATAATTGTTGTAACAGGACAGTAAGAATTACTAACGTTTCAGTGCTACAGCAAAATATTAAAATACATTTGCCACCCACTGGAAGGAATGAAGATACCAGTTTTCTTCTGGCTTTCATAAAAATGTTTTCTTTCACTGAGGCCTATAATATAAAACTTTTCCACTGATTAGAACATTTAATATGATAGGGTAAGTCCGGGATAGATGGATCACCGGTATAGACGGACCAGTCGAATATTTGGCTGGTCTGCCACAGCAGCGCTGCAGTCGGTGTCTGGAGTTGTTCTTCTTGAGTAGACGGACCCACGCTTAGTTTTGCTCGTGAGTTTCATGTGTATTTTAGAAGAAAACTTCGTTTATTTCTTTTGGTGAGTTGAAAAATATTTTATACTAGATTTCTTTGTTATGTGGTTAAGTTAGTTTAAATGATTTCGACGTAAGATCAATGCTATAACTTAAGTGTATACTTGGGTACAATCTTAACCTAAAATGGCGTGCCGGTAGCGTTGTTTGTCTGAACGGGGAGCTGGTCCATCTATCCCCGACAATCGGGATAGATGGACCAGTGAAATTTGGGATAGTTGGCCCACTTAAAAAAACCTGGGATAATCGGACCATATCTCCTATTAGGGCTTTACTTTCTATATAAATGAAATAATACTTATACAAAAATTATTTTAAACATAAAGGCGTATCCTGATAAGTTGGGGTTTTTTTCTGTTACAGAAAAATGCCTACTTTTTATAAAAGAAAGGGCACGTCTGGGAGAGGAGAATGGTCTGAAGACAGTTTGAAAAATGCAGTCAAAGCTGTTGAGAATAAGGAAATGGGAGTTAATGCTGCAGCAAAAGCATTTGGCATACCGAAAAACCACTTTAAAAAGGCGCCTTAAGTCACAGAGTTTTAATAAAGGTTCCATGGGGAAAAACTCATTGTTAGGAATTGAAAACGAAAAAAAAATCGTTGGACATATCAAAAAATTACAATCAAGGGGGTTTACTCCAACTAGAGATGCAGTATGTTCCATGGCTTATTATTTAGCAGAAAGCCTGCAATTAAAACATAATTTTAATCATGAAACCAAACAAGCAGGCTACGACTGGCTTTCTTCTTTTCTTGTACGCAATCCTGAACTTTCCATCTGGCAATCTGAAGGGGTATCTATTGCAAGACCGAAGGGCCTGAATAAAATAGCTGTCAAAGAGTATTTTGACCTCTTAAAAAATGTTTTGGAAGAAAATGGTCTTATAGATAAACCTGGAAACATTTTCAACATGGATGAAACAGGTTTACAACTGAACAACAAACCTGGAAAAGTAGTTGCCTTAAAAGGTTCTAAGAATGTGACTTCTGTTACTTCGGGAGAAAAGGGTGAAACTATCTCAGTATTGACATGTGTAAATGGAGAGGGTACATTCTTGCCACCTTTTTGCATAATGAAAGGGAAGAATCTAAAGCAGGAGTTTTGTGACGGTTTGCCACCTGGTGCTGAAGTAAAAATGTCTCCAAAGTCTGGCTATGTAAATACTGATTTATTTTTTGATTGGATGAAAACCCATTTTACTCCAAGAAAACCAGCAGGAAAGGTACTCCTCCTTCTAGATGGACACACATCGCATACTAGCTGCGTTGAAATGTTGGAGTTCGCAGAAAATGAAATAATTTTGATGAGTATTCCTCCCCACACCAGCCATTGGCTTCAGCCATTAGATCGTGCGTTCTTTAAGTCTTTAAAAATGAACTACTATTCTGCTTGCTCCAACTACATGACCAATAATCCCTCAAGGAAGATTACCCGGCTGCAGTTTGGTACGCTTCTTAGCTTAGCTTGGGAGAAGTCAGCAAACGTAGATAATGGAATTAGTGGTTTTAGAACCTGTGGAATCATTCCTTTTGAACCCGATGCGATACCAGACTATGCTTTTCTGTCAGAATCCACAGACTCCAGGCCTCTAGACACATCTCTTGTTTCCCAAAATGATATGACCGGTGTCGCTGTTGCTGGTTCTAGTAGTTCAAGAAATGATGTCACTGTTGCTGGTCCTAACAGTTCAAGAAATGATGTCACTGTTGCTGGTCCTAGTAACTCAAGAAACGATAGTAATGCTGGTACTTCAAGAAGCTATGAAGATGTTCCTGTGCCTGGATCCTCTGAACAATACGAGGATATATCTGAAAATGTAACCCCCTCGAAGTTATTGGACAAAATACATCCAGTGCCTTGTGTCAATAAAGTTCAGACTCTGAAAAGAAAGGTTCAAACTATATCAACAGTTTTAAACTCTCCGGAAAACATAATTGCCCTTAAAAAGAAAAAAGATGAAAAAGAGTTAAAGATTAAGATAAAAGAAGAAAAGAAGAAAGAAAGGGAAGAAAAGAAGAAAGACAGGGAGGAAAAGAAGAAAGACAGAGAGGAAAAGAAAAAAGGGAGGGAGAAAAAGAAGTTAGAGGGAGAAAGTGAGAATAAGAAGCAAACAACGATTAATAAAAGGAAGAGAACGCAAAAGAAGAAAGAACTTACATCATCCTCAGAATCTGAAGATATTGATATTAATACAATCTGCAACGATAATCTTTATGAAAGTGACTGGGATGAAGATTATTGTGTATGGTGTAAAGAGAACTACAGTGAAACAAAACAAGATGAAGATTGGATTAAGTGTGTGTCATGCTCTCTCTGGACACATGAAGGCTGCACAAGATTCGAAAATAAATGCGATTACTGTGGGAAGCGAGATTCTTGAAAGAAGATGACTGCAGAATGATCAAATGTTCTGAACCATGTGAAAATAAATTAGACTACCTATATTTTCTAAGTATATTGACTATCAAATTTACTTATCCTTTTTCAAATAGTTTATAACTCTATACTTATCACTTTTCAAGCAGTTTATAACTTTATACTTGAAAATAAACAATGTTTATACCTTTGATAACCTGTATTTCTTGTGTTACACCCTGATTTAGTAACGTATACCAGAGGTCCATCAATCCCTAGGAGGTGGTCCATCTAACCCGAGTACCACCAGGATAGATGGACCACCGAGTAAAAAAAAGAAAAAAATCATAACTTCAAGTGTGATCAGTGTAACAGCTGAAGAGGTGCATACAATTGTTCAAGGTCATATATACATATTATAAAAATATATACCAAATCCTAGACATTGCAAAGTTTTGGAAAAAATCGGTATGGAGAACCTTCCATGTTATAAGATTTATATTTAAAATCATAATCGAAATGAAATATTTCTATAGAAACTACGTCTTTCTACTTATTACTTCAGCATTAACCACAGTACTGTGGTCACTAACATATACCACCTCACGTTTTCGCACTCGATTTTCACTGATGATGGCAGTTGATGGCACTGCCGAAAAGTCTGGTTTTACAGAAAACATTGGACTACGGCTAAACAGCCCGGGAAGCAATTTTAACAAAAAACTACATCTTTGTTGCCGATAACGTAGTACACGTATAAAAAATTCTCCCCTCCCCGTTCAACTATAATTTTTAGTAATAGCAAATTACCCCCACCCCATTCACCTAACCTCTTCATTTATAGATATTTCATCTACGTTTCTACAGTGAATTATTATGAGCTTCTTATCAGGATACTTTATTTATAAAAATTAAGTACTTTACTCTTGTTAAATCATAAAATGTTTCTGGTAAACTACCCCTTTCTCTTAACCTATCTTCTCCAAAATCAATAGACCTTCAGTCCTCTACAATTCAGGGATGCGTGCAAAAAAATATTTGATTCTGTTTGAATGTGCGGCAGTTATCGTTCATCATGGAAACATTTCTCTTGTTACAACTTAAAATGTTGCAGGTAAACTACCCCTTTCCCTTAACCGATCTTCACCAAAATCAACAAACCTTGAGTTCTCTAGAAATCAGGCAAGTGTGCAAAAACTTATTTGATTCTCTTTGAATTTTCGGCAGTTATCGTTCGTCATAAAAAAATTACCCTTTTTAAAACAAAACTTAGGTGATAACTACCCCTTTCCCTTAACCGATCTTCACCAAAAACAATAGGTCGTGAGTACTCTACAAATCAGGGCAGTATGCAAAACATCATTTGATTCTGTTTGAATTTACGGCTGTTATCGTTTACTATAGAAAAAAATTACCCTTGATAAAAAACCGTTGCAGGTAAACTACCCCTTTCCCTTAACCGATCTTCACCAAAAACGACAGGTCTTGGGTACTCTACAATTCAGGCCTGTATGCAAACAATTATTTGATTCTGTTTGAATTTGCGGCTGTTATCGTTTGCCATAGAAAACACCCTGATAAAACATAAAACGTTGCTGGTAAACTACCCTATTCCATTAACGGATATTCACCAAAAACAATAGGTCTTGAGAACTCTACAATTCAGGACTGTATGCAAAACATTAGTTGATTCTCTTTGAATTTACGGCAGTTATCGTTTGTCATAGAAAAAATACCCTTGTTAAAACATAAAACGTTGCAGATAAACTACCCCTTTCCCTTAACCGATCTTCACCAAAAACAATAGGTCTTTAGTACTCAACAAAACAGGGCTGTATGCAAAACATCATTTGATTCTATTTGAATTTGCGGCTGTTATCGTTTACCATAGAAAAAAATTACCCTTGATAAAAAACCGTTGCAGGTAAACTACCCCTTTCCCTTAACCGATCTTCACCAAAAACGACAGGTCTTGGGTACTCTACAATTCAGGCCTGTATGCAAACAATTATTTGATTCTGTTTGAATTTGCGGCTGTTATCGTTTGCCATAGAAAACACCCTGATAAAACATAAAACGTTGCTGGTAAACTACCCTATTCCATTAACGGATCTTCACCAAAAACAATAGGTCTTGAGAACTCTACAATTCAGGACTGTATGCAAAACATTAGTTGATTCTCTTTGAATTTACGGCAGTTATTGTTTGTCATAGAAAAAATACCCTTGTTAAAACATAAAACGTTGCAGGTAAACTACCCCTTTCCCTTAACCGATCTTCACCAAAAACAATAGGTCTTTAGTACTCAACAAAACAGGGCTGTATGCAAAACATCATTTGATTCTGTTTGAATTTGCGGCTGTTATCGTTTACTATAGAAAAATATCGGTATGGAGAACCATACATGACTTCCATATTCTAAGATTTATATTTAAAATCATTTTCAGCCAAACAGCCAGGCTGTGTCTTACCTGCCTTTTTATTGCTGTATTAAATGAGAAATATTATATTACATTAAAATGAAAAAATTATAATTTTATTGCCTGGCAACAAAATTATTTTATTTTTAACAATTACCATTGTTTCAAAAAGTTTAAATAAATTTTCAAGTACTTTACTCTTGTTAAAACGTAAAAGGTTGCAGGTAAACTACCCCTTCCCCTTAACCGATCTTCACCAAAATCGAAAGTCATTGAGACCTCTACAATTCAGCGACGTATGCAAAAACTTATTTGATTCTGTTTGAATTTGCGGCTGTTATCGTTTGCCATAGAAAATACGCTTGATAAAAAAACGTTGCAGGTAAACTACCCCTTCCCCTTAACCGATCTTCACCAAAAACAATAGGTCTTGAGTACTCTACAAATCAGGGCTGTATGCAAAACATTATTTGATTCCGTTTGAATTTGCGGCTGTTATCGTTTGCCATAGAAAATACCCTTGTTAAAAAAACGTTACAGGTAAACTACCCCTTTCCCTCAACCGATCTTCACCAAAAACAGTAGGTCTTGAGAACTCTACAATTTAGGGCTGTATGCAAATAATCTTTTGATTCTGTTTGAATTTTCCGCTGTTATCGTTTGCCATATGAAATACCCTTGTTAAAACATAAAACGTTACAGGTAAAGGTAAACTACCCCTTTCCCTTAACCGATCTTCACCAAAAACAATAGGTCTTGAGTACTCTACAAATCAGGGCTGTATGCAAAATATTATTTGATTCTGTTTGAATTTGCGGCTGTTATCGTTTGCCATAGAAAATACCCTTGTTAAAAAAACGTTGCAGGTAAACTACCCCTTTCCCTCAACCGAACTTCACCAAAAACAATAGGTCTTGAGAACTCTACAATTTAGGGCTGTATGCAAATAATCTTTTGATTCTGTTTGAATTTGCGGCTGTTATCGTTTGCCATAGGAAATACCCTTGTTAAAACATAAAACGTTACAGGTAAACTACCCCTTTCCCTTAACCGATCTTCACCAAAATCAGCAGATCTTGAGAACTCTACAATTCAGGGCTGTATGCGAAACATTATTTGATTCTGTTTGAATTTGCGGCTGTTATCGTTTGCCAAAAAAACAAAATTACCCTTGCTAAAAAAAAACCGTTGCAGGTAAACTACCCCTTTCCCTCAACCGATCTTCACCAAAAACAATACGTCGCGAGTACTCTGCAAATCAGGGCTGTATGCAAAAAATTATTTGATTCTGTTTGAATTTGCGGCAGTTATCGTTTGCCATAGAAAAAAATCTACAGACAGACAGACAGACAGACACACAGACAGACACAAGACAGACAGACACACACACAGACACTTTTCGGAAAACGACTTTTTTTCATGTTTTGAGTGTAGTAGAATCAGAATCTGCAATAATCTCGAACACGATTTTTTTTGCCATCACCATACTTCCATTCCTTAAGGAATATGGAAGTAATATCGGTATGGAGAACCATACATGACTTCCATATTCTAAGATTTATATTTAAAATCATTTTCAGCCAAACAGCCAGGGAAGGAATTTTAACAAAAAACTACTTCTTTGTTGCCAATAACGTAGTACACATATAAAAAAAAATTATCCCCTCCCCCTTCAACTATAATTTTGATTTATAGAAAATTACCCCCAGCCCGTTCAACTAGCCTCTTCATTTATAGATATTTCATCTACGTTTCTACAGTGGATTATTAAGATCTTATCAGGATACTTTATCAAAATTAAGTACTTTACTCATGTTACAACAAAAAATGTTTCAGGTAAACTGCCCTTTCCCCGTAACCGATCTTCACCAAAATCAACAGACATTGAGTTCTCTATAGCTCAGGCACATATGTAAAAAATTATTTGATTCTGTTTGAATTTACGGCAGTTATGGTTCGTCATATAAAAAATTACCCATGTTAAAACATAAAACATGAGATTTATAAAACATATCTAAGATTTATAATTAAAATCATTTTTGAAATAAAATATTTTCATAGAACCTACTAACGCTGGGGAAATCTGAGGAGCCAATCAGAGTTGGGCCTACCTGTCACTCTGCTGAATTTGGTGGAAAGCCCTGTCACTGTCGTCAAAGTATCAGCCTTGACAGGGTCCTCTTTTTCTGCAAAATGGGAGAGGAGGCTTGAGATGGAGTGAGTGACATGGTCCCCACCTCAATGAAGAACCCATTGTTTTATAAAAATATATTTAAATTTTGAAAACTGAAAATTCTTTTCTTGTTGTAAATATTTATATTTTATAATCAAAATGACTTTATCAAAACACAAACATTATTTTTTTATAATAAGTACTTACATATGTTTCTTAATATGCTTACTTTTTCTTCAATGTTGATGATCATTTCCAAACATTCTGACAAAATTGTATCTACAGAACAGTTAACATTCCCCAGGTTTCCATTTCTGCTAATTTCTCATTACACCTTCCACTGACGTATTATTAACCATTTCATAAACTATCGTATAATCTTTTCAGATTTTGTGGTACAAAATCTGAAATTTTCAGATTGCCTGGCAACAAAATTATTATTTTTTCAACAATTACCATTGTTTGAAAAAGTTTAAATGAATTTTCAAGTACTTTACTCTTGTTAAAACGTAAAAGGTTGCAGGTAAACTACCCCTTCCCCTTAACTGATCTTCACCAAAATCTAAAGGCCTTGAGTCCTCTACAATTCACTGACGTATGCAAAAAATTATTTGATTCTGTTTGAATTTGCGGCAGTTATCGTTTGCCATAGAAAATACGCTTGATAAAAAACGTTGCAGGTAAACTACCCCTTCCCCTCAACCGATCTTCACCAAAAACAATAGGTCTGGAGTACTCTACAAATCAGGGCTGTATGCAGAAAATTATTTGATTCTGTTTGAATTTGCGGCTGTTATCGTTTGCCATAGAAAATACCCTTGTTAAAAAAACGTTGTAGGTAAACTACCCCTTTCCCTTAACCGATCTTCACCAAAAACAATAGGTCTTGAGAACTCTACAATTCAGGGCTGTATGCGAAACATTATTTGATTCTGTTTGAATTTGCGGCTGTTATCGTTTGCCACCTTCCCCTCAACCGATCTTCACCAAAAACAACAGGTCGCGAGTACTCTACAAATCAGGGCTGTATGCAAAAAATTATTTGATTCTGTTTGAATTTGCGGCAGTTATCGTTTGCCATAGAAAATACGCTTGATAAAAAACGTTGCAGGTAAACTACCCCTTCCCCTCAACCGATCTTCACCAAAATCAATAGGTCTTGAGTACTCTACAAATCAGGGCTGTGTGCAGAAAATTATTTGATTCTGTTTGAATTTGCGGCTGTTATCGTTTGCCATAGAAAATACCCTTGTTAAAAAAACGTTGTAGGTAAACTACCCCTTTCCCTTAACCGATCTTCACCAAATACAACAGGTCTTGAGAACTCTACAATTTAGGGCTGTATGCAAATAATCTTTTGATTCTGTTTGAATTTGCGGCTGTTATCGTTTGCCATAGGAAATACCCTTGTTAAAACATAAAACGTTACAGGTAAACTACCCCTTTCCCTTAACCGATCTTCACCAAAAACAATAGGTCTTGAGGACACTACAATTCAGGGCTGTATGCGAAACATTATTTGATTCTGTTTGAATTTGCGGCTGTTATCGTTTGCCAAAAAAAAAAATTTTTCCTTGATTAAAAAAACCGTTGCAGGTAAAGTACCCCTTTCCCTCAACCGATCTTCACCAAAAACAATAGGTCGCGAGTCCTCTACAAATCAGGGCTGTATGCAAAAAATTATTTGATTCTGTTTGAATTTGCGGCAGTTATCGTTTGCCATAGAAAAAAAATTACAGAAGACAGACAGACTGACACACAGACACTTTTCGGAAAACGACTTTTTTTCATGTTTTGAGTGTAGTAGAATCAGAATCTGCAATAATCTCGAACACGATTTTTTTTGCCATCACCATACTTCCATTCCTTAAGGAATATGGAAGTAAAAATTACCCTTGATAAAAAACCGTTGCAGGTAAACTACCCCTTTCCCTTAACCGATCTTCACCAAAAACGACAGGTCTTGAGAACTCTACAATTCAGGGCTGTATGCGAAACATTATTTGATTCTGTTTGAATTTGCGGCTGTTATCGTTTGCCAAACAAACAAAATTACTCTTGATAAAAAAAAAACCCGTTGCAGGTAAACTACCCCTTTCCCTCAACCGATCTTCACCAAAAACAATAGGTCGCGAGTACTCTACAAATCAGGGCTGTATGCAAAAAATTATTGGATTCTGTTTGAATTTGCGTCTGTTATCGTTTGCCATAGAAAAAAAATCTACAGACACACGGACACTTTTCGAAAAATGACTTTTTTTCATGTTTTGAGTGTAGTACAATCATATTCTGCAATAATCTCGAACACGATTTTTTTTGCCATCACCATACTTCTATTTCCTTAAGAAACATGGAAGTAAAATATCGGTACGGAGAACCATACATGACTTCCATGTTCTAAGATTTATATTTAAAATCATATTCGAAATGAAATATTTCCATAGAAACTACGTCTTTCTACTTATTGCTTCAGCATTAACCACAGTACTGTGGTCACTAACGTATACCACCTCACGTTTTCGCACTCGATTTTCACCGATGATGGCAGTCGATGGCACTGCCGAAAAGTCTGGTTTTGCAGAAAACATTGGACTACGGCTAAAGAGCACGGGAAGAAATTTAACAAAAAACTACTTCTTTGTTGCCGATAACGTAGTACACATACAAAAAATTCTCCCCTCCACCTTCAACTATAATTTTTAATAATAGAAAATTACCCCCACCCCGTTCACCTAACTTCTTCAATTATAGATATTTCATCTACGTTTCTACAGTGGATTACTATGAGCTTCTTATCAGGATACTTTATTTATAAAAATTAAGTACTTTACTCTTGTTAAATCATAAAATGTTTCAGGTAAACTACCCCTTTCTCTCAACCGATCTTCTCCAAAATCAACAGACCTTCCGTCCTCTACAATTCAGGGAAGCATGCAAAAAAATATTTGATTCTGTTTGAATGTGCGGCAGTCATCGTTCGTCATGGAAACATTTCTCTTGTTACAACATAAAATGTTGCAGGTAAACTACCCCTTTCCCTTTACCGATCTTCACCAAAATCAATAGACCTTGAGCTCTCTGCAACTCAGGAAAGGGTGCAAAAAATTATATGATTCTCGTTGAATTTTTGGCAGTTATCGTTCGTCATAAAAAAAAATTACCCTTTTTAAAACATAAAACGTTGCTGATAAACTACCCCTTCCCGTAACCGATCTTCAACAAAATCAACAGACCCTGAGTTCTCTTCAGTTCAAAAAGGTATGCAAAAACCTAGTTGATTCTGTTTGAATTTACGGCAGTTATCGTTCGTCATATAAAAAATTACCCTTGTTAAAAGATAAAATGTTGCTGGTAAACTACCCCTTTCCCTTAACCGATCTTCACCAACACCAATAGTTATTGAGAACTCTACAATATAGGGCTGTATGCAAAACATCATTTGATTCTGTTTGAATTTGCGGCTGTTATCGTTTACTATAGAAAAAAATTACCCTTGATAAAAAACCGTTGCAGGTAAACTACCCCTTTCCCTTAACCGATCTTCACCAAAAACGACAGGTCTTGGGCACGCTACAATTCAGGCTTGTATGCAAACAATTATTTGATTCTGTTTGAATTTGCGGCTGTTATCGTTTGCCATAGAAAACACCCTTGATAAAACATAAAACGTTGCTGGTAAACTACCCTATTCCATTAACCGATCTCCACCAAAAACAATAGGTCTTGAGAACTCTACAATTCAGGGCTGTATGCAAAACATTAGTATATTCTGTCTTAATATACGGCAGTTATCGTTCGTCATAGAAAAAATACCCTTGTTAAAACATACAACGTTACAGGTAAACTACCCCTTTCCCTTAACTGATCTTCAACAAAATCAACAGACCTTGAGTTGTGTATAATTTAAAAAGGTATGCAGAAGAGTAGTTGATTCTGTTTTAATGTACGGCAGTTATCATTCGTCAAAAAAAAAATTACCCTTGATAAAACAAAATGTTGCTGGTAAACAACCCCTTTCCCTTAGCCGATCTTCACCAAAACCAACAGGTATTGAGAACTCTACATTTCAGGGCTGTATGCAAAATATTATATGATTCTGTTTGAATTTGCGGCTGTTATCGTTTGCCTTATAAAATACCCTTGATAAAACAAAAAACGTGTCAGGTAAACTACCCCTTTCCCTTAACCGATCTTCACCAAAAACACTAGGTCTTTAGTACTCAACAAAACAGGGCTGTATGCAAAAACGTATTTGATTCTGTTTGAATTTGCGGCTCTTATCGTTTGCCATAGAAAATACCCTTGTTAAAACATAAAACGTTGCAGGTAAACTACCCCTTTCCCTTAACCGATCTCTACCAAAATCAACAGATCTTGAGAACTCTACAATTCAGGGCTGTATGCGAAACATTATTTGATTCTGTTTGAATTTGCGGCTGTTATCGTTTGCCAAACAAACAAAATTACCCTTGATAAAAAAAAACCGTTGCAGGTAAACTACCCCTTTCCCTTAACCGATCTTCATCAAAAACAATAGGTCGCGAGTACTCTACAAATGAGGGCTGTATGCAAAAAATTATTTGATTCTGTTTGAATTTGCGGCTGTTACCGTTTGCCATAGAAAATATCGGTATGGAGAACCATACATGACTTCCATATTCTAAGATTTATATTTAAAATCATTTTCGAAATGAAATATTACCATAGAAACTACTTCTTTCTACTTACTGCTTCAGCCTTAACCACAGTACTGTGGTCACTAACGTATACCACTTCACGTTATCGCACTCGATTTTCACTGATGATGGAAGACGATGGCATTGCCGAAACGTCTGGTTTTGTAGAAAACATTGGACTACGGCCAAATATTCCGGGAAGGAATTTTAACAAAAACTACTTCTTTGTTGCCGATAACGTTGTACACATATATATAAAAAATATGCATAAAATTAATGGCTTGTATAAGTTAATGATTGATCTCCATTAAGTAGTGCTCAAGTTTCCAAAGTTTTAATATTATGATGTCCATAATTAAAACATCAGAGCAGGTTTAGTGTGAATGAGGGTACACTGTGGACAAAAATTTTCAACATTTCCTATTGAGTGTTGCATAGAGTAAAGCTGCGAATCTACAGTGTATGTTTCACAGAACAAACACGCGAAAAAGAAGGAGCGCTCCGAAGTCACTCATGGACCCTCAGCATCTTGCAGAGGGTTGATTCCCTAAAGACGAAATCTGTCTATGAATCGTTCCTCTGTAAACACGTGCAGTTAACTGCCCAGCGATCCACAGGAAGCAAATTGATGTCCATTTTTTTGGCTTGCACGCGTTATGTTGGTGTGGGTTTCGGCACTTTCCATTTAAAAAGCGTGCAAATGTAAGAAAATAAACATGAGTGAGGCCAGAAATAACGTGAATTGTGTGTGTGTGTGTGTGTGTGTGTGTGTGTGTGTGTGTGTGTGTGTGTGTGTGTGTGTGTGTGTGTGTCTTACCTGCCTTTTTATTGCTGTAGGCATAATAATAAAATGGAAACGTAAACATTACATAACTGAGATATGCTTACCTGCCACGAACGATATATTATTTTATACATGGAGGAGTTCAGTGACATACACACGTACAGAAAAATTATATATATAAAGATATTAACTCATACATAATTTACATTAAAATGAAAAAATTATAATTTTATTCCCTGGGAACAAAATTATTTTATTTTTAACAATTACCTTTGTTTGAAAAAGTTTAAATGAATTTTCAAGTACTTTACTGTTGTTAAAACGTAAAAGGTTGCAGGTAAACTACCCCTTCCCCTTAACCGATCATCACCAAAATCAAAAGTCCTTGAGGTCTCTACAATTCAGGGATGTATGCAAAAAATTATTTGATTCTGTTTGAATTTGCGGCTGTTATCATTTGCCATAGAAAATACGCTTGATAAAAAAACGTTGCTGGTAAACTACCCCTTCCCCTTAACCGATCTTCACCAAAAACAATAGGTCTTGAGTACTCTACAAATCAGGGCTGTATGCAAAACATTATTTGATTCTGTTTGAATTTGCGGCTGTTATCGTTTGCCATAGAAAATACCCTTGATAAAACAAAAAACATGGCTGGTAAACTACCCCTTTCCCTTAAACGATCTTCACCAAAAACAATAGGTCTTTAGTACTCAAGAAATCAGGGCTGTATGCAAAAACTTATTTGATTCCGTTTGAATTTGCGGTTGTTATCGTTTACTATAGAAAAAAATTACCCTTGATAAAAAACCGGTTCAGGTAAACTACCCCTTTCCCTTAACCGATCTTCACCAAAAACGACATGTCTTAGGTACTCTACAATTCAGGCGTGTATGCAAAGAATTATTTGATTTAGTTTGAATTTGCGGCTGTTATCGTTTGCCATAGAAAACACCCTTGATAAAACATAAAACGTTGCTGGTAAACTACCCTATTCCATTAACCGATCTTCACCAAAAACAATAGGTCTTGAGAACTCTACAATTCAGGGCTGTATGCAAAACATTAGTTGATTCTTTTTGAATTTACGGCAGTTATCGTTCATCATAGAAAAAATACCCTTGTTAAAACATAAAACGTTGCAGGTAAACTACCCCTTTCCCTTAACCGATCTTCAACAAAATCAACAGACCTTGAGTTCTGTATAATTCAAAAAGGTATGCAGAAGAGTAGTTGATTCTGTTTTAATGTACGGCAGTTATCGTTCGTCAAAAAAAAAAAATATCGGTATGGAGAACCATACATGACTTCCATATTCTAAGATTTATATTTAAAATCATTTTCAGCCAAACAGCCAGGCTGTGTCTTACCTGCCTTTTTATTGCTGTATTAAAAGAAAAATATTATATTACATTAAAATGAAAAAATTATAATTTTATTGCCTGGCAACAAAATTATTTTATTTTTAACAATTACCATTGTTTCAAAAAGTTTAAATAAATTTTCAAGTACTTTACTCTTGTTAAAACGTAAAAGGTTGCAGGTAAACTACCCCTTCCCCTTAACCGATCTTCACCAAACTCGAAAGTCATTGAGACCTCTACAATTCAGGGACGTATGCAAAAAATTATTTGATTCTGTTTGAATTTGCGGCTGTTATCGTTTGCCATAGAAAATACGCTTGATAAAAAAACGTTGCAGGTAAACTACCCCTTCCCCTTAACCAATCTTCACCAAAAACAATAGGTCTTGAGTACTCTACAAATCAGGACGGTATGCAAAACATTATTTGATTCTGTTTGAATTTGCGGCTGTTATCGTTTGCCATAGAAAATACCCTTGTTAAAAAAACGTTGCAGGTAAACTACCCCTTCCCCTCAACCGATCTTCACCAAAAACAATAGATCTTGAGAACTCTACAATTTAGGGATGTATGCAAATAATCTTTTGATTCTGTTTAAATTTGCGGCTGTTATCATTTGCCATTGGAAATACCCTTGTTAAAACATAAAACGTTACAGGTAAACTACCCCTTTCCCTTAACCGATCTTCACCAAAATCAACATATCTTGAGAACTTTACAACTCAGGGCTGTATGCGAAACATTATTTGATTCTGTTTGAATTTGCGGCTGTTATCGTTTGCCATAGAAAATACCCTTGTTAAAAAAACGTTGCAGGTAAACTACCCCTTCCCCTCAACCGATCTTCACCAAAAACAATAGATCTTGAGAACTCTACAATTTAGGGATGTATGCAAATAATCTTTTGATTCTGTTTGAATTTGCGGCTGTTATCGTTTGCCATAGAAAATACCCTTGTTAAAAAAACGTTGCAGGTAAACTACCCCTTCCCCTCAACCGATCTTCACCAAAAACAATAGATCTTGAGAACTCTACAATTTAGGGATGTATGCAAATAATCTTTTGATTCTGTTTAAATTTGCGGCTGTTATCATTTGCCATTGGAAATACCCTTGTTAAAACATAAAACGTTGCAGGTAAACTACCCCTTTCCCTCAATCGATCTTCACCAAAAACAACAGGTCGCGAGTACTCTGCAAATCAGGGCTGTATGCAAAAAATTATTTGATTCTGTTTGAATTTGCGGCAGTTATCGTTTGCCATAGAAAAAAATCTACAGACACACAGACAGACAGACAGACACACACACAGACACTTTTCGGAAAACGACTTTTTTCATGTTTTGAGTGTAGTACAATCAGAATCTGCAATAATCTCGAACACGATTTTTTTTGCCATCACCATACTTCCATTCCTTAAGGAATATGGAAGTAAAATTACCCTTGATAAAAAACCGTTGCAGGTAAACTACCCTTTTTCCCTTAAACGATCTTCACAAAAAACGATAGGTCTTGAGAACTCTATAATTCAGGGTTGTATGTAAAATATTATGTGATTTTGTTTGAATTTGCGGCTGTTATCGTTTGCCATACAAAATACCCTTGATAAAACAAAAAACGTGGCAGGTAAACTACCCCTTTCCCTTAGACGATCTCCACCAAAAACAATAGGTCTTTAGTACTCAATAAATCAGGGCTGTATGCAAAAACTTATTAGATTCTGTTTAAATTTGCGGCTGTTATCATTTGCCATATAAAATACCCTTGTTAAAACATAAAACGTTGCAGGTAAACTACCCCTTTCCCTTAACCGATCTTTACCAAAATCAACAGATCGTGAGAACTCTATAATTCAGGGCTGTATGCGAAACATTATTTGATTCTGTTTGAATTTGCGGCTGTTATCGTTTGCCAAACAAACAAAATTACCCTTGATAAAAAAAAACCGTTGCAGGTAAACTACCCCTTTCCCTCAACCGATCTTCACCAAAAACAATAGGTCGCGAGTACTCTACAATTTAGGGCTGTATGCAAATAATCTTTTGATTCTGTTTGAATTTGCGGCTGTTATCGTTTGCCATAGGAAATACCCTTGTTAAAACATAAAACGTTACAGGTAAACTACCCCTTTCCCTTAACCGATCTTCACAAAAATCAGCAGATCTTGAGAACTCTACAATTCAGGGCTGTATGCGAAACATTATTTGATTCTGTTTGAATTTGCGGCTGTTATCGTTTGCCAAACAAACAAAATTACCCTTGCTAAAAAAAAACCGTTGCAGGTAAACTACCCCTTTCCCTCAACCGATCTTCACCAAAAACAATAGGTCGCGAGTACTCTGCAAATCAGGGCTGTATGCAAAAAATTATTTGATTCTGTTTGAATTTGCGGCAGTTATCGTTTGCCATAGAAAAAAAATCTACAGACAGACAGACAGACAGACACACACACAGACACTTTTCGGAAAACGACTGTTTTTCATGTTTTGAGTGTAGTAGAATCAGAATCTGCAATAATCTCGAACACGATTTTTTTTGCCATCACCATACTTCCATTCCTTAAGGAATATGGAAGTAATTACCCTTGATAAAACATAAAATGTTGCTGGTAAACAACCCTATTCCCTTAACCGATCTTCACCAAAACCAACAGGTCTTGAGAACTGTACATTTCAGGGCTGTATGCAAAATATTATATGATTCTGTTTGAATTTGCGGCTGTTATCATTTGCCATATAAAATACCCTTGATAAAACAAAAAACGTGTCAGGTAAACTACCCCTTTCCCTTAACCGATCTTCACCAAAAACAATAGGTCTTTAGTACTCAACAAAACAGGGCTGTATGCAAAAACATATTTGATTCTGTTTGAATTTGCGGCAGTTATCGTTTGCCATAGAAAAAAATCTACAGACACACAGACACTTTTCGGAAAACGACTTTTTTTCATGTTTTGAGTGTAGTACAATCAGAATCTGCAATAATCTCGAACACGATTTTTTTTGCCATCACCATACTTCCATTCCTTAAGGAATATGGAAGTAAAAATCTACAGACACACACAGACACTTTTCGAAAAATGATTTTTTTTCATGTTTTGAGTGTAGTACAATCATATTCTGCAATAATCTCGAACACGATTTTTTTTAGCATCACCATACTTCCATTTCCTTAAGGAACATGGAAGTAAAATGACTTTAAAAAAACATGGTCCAACTATCCCGGACTTACCCTATATAAACTATAATATAAAAAACTTTAACATTTAAAGAAATAAGTCAATAAACTTATTTTTAACCAATTCATGAAATGTAATGTTATGAAATCGTGGCAACAGACCAACATGGAGATAAAAAAAATTGACACGACATAAATTCAGCAATATTAGCTCATTATCAGGCACATGTAAAACAATGTTTACAGCTCTAAAATAAATGCGCCCACAATATGTGCGATTAAAACATCGAAATATTTTACAATACAATCGTCTAGTTTAATTAAAAAACGATTGAGGAAGTCTAGCATGATGATGTACTGTTGCTAGGGAGGTGCTGTGTATGTGTGTACGCGCGCGCGCCTTCAGGCCCGCATGGCACATGCTCCTTGCAGCCCAGACTCCACCAGTCAGATATTGATCCCAGTGCCTCCGGTCAACATTACCATCCTTCCTACTTACAAATAAATACACCTAGCTACAAGTTATTTTCTTCTATTTATTTTGGGTTACAATAATATGGACACCGGATAATTTAAAAACATTCGAAACAGTTATACTTTTTGTCCTCCCCCCAACGCAAAAAAAATTATTCATCTAGTCTCTCTGAAAACTAAATACACAGCATTTCTACACAAGAAATCCTTAAAAGGCATCTTTATAGGCAAGTTTGAGCATTCCGTGGAATTAAATGCTGATTCTGAATAAGTCAACAATTCAAAAACGAACCGATTGTCGTTCTACACATTTAGTGGGGGCACTGAATTTGCGGTACTGAATTATACTGCAAATTGTAGAGTATGAGAGAATTATAATTTACAACAATAGAAGCGTACGGGCGGAACATTTTTTCGGCAGAATCAAACCGAACTGAATTAATACATCGTTCGTCTAACGTTGTCCACAGTCATTTTAGCATTCATCAAAATAACATCAAACTATTCTTACACGAAATTCTGGAAGTACATATTCATTTTGTAGTTCAGCAATGCTTAGGTAATTCTGAAAAGAGCTATATAGATAAAACAAAAATGCCAAAGTAGGCCAAAGTCGTTCACTAGCAGTTTTAGCGATGTATCACGGAATAAACACAAATTCCATCAATATTATTGTGAATCTGGTCTTAAGTACGAATACAGAAGAAACATCTGCAACATTTGTAGCCCTGATCTGTTACTGTCAATATGCTGAACTCCAAGCTCACCATCTCCGACAAAGCAATAAATTTTGCTGCACAGTAGTTTGCTAAACACACACGCGCGCGCGCGCTATGGTTTTGCACAAAGATTATTATGTAGACACCTCCCTCTCGGTATGAAATTCGACGTCGACTTTTGAGATCAGGCAAAAACATACGGCATACGCGCATTTATAATTACAGTGTGCACAAATTGGCATGCAGCTCCGGTTAACACGTTTGCAGCAAAAGAACGCGCATGCACGATACATAAAACTAGAAACATGCTCAGTTCGCTCGCCTCTTAGAGAAGGGTTAAGGGGGGCGAGATCCTCCCCCGGGGTCATTCACCCGGGATTCTCCAACACACGGCTGCTGCACACGAACACAGCACTTTATTCAATTTATACAAATACCGTACGAGACAATTACGTGTCTGTTGCTTCACATTATAAACCAAAGCTGTGTCATATCCGTTACAACAGCTACAGTAATTAACGTCTGTCACGCGAACCACTTGCCGGCCACACCATGTAAACAAATTTTATCACACAAGCTTAGCTATGCTTTTACTTCGTGTGTTTTTTTTTTACCTAGGCCAGTTAATCGCTCGATGTGTTTTGTGTTTTTAAAACAA
Organism: Magicicada septendecula; assembly: GCA_034769895.1. Classification (NCBI taxonomy): domain Eukaryota; kingdom Metazoa; phylum Arthropoda; class Insecta; order Hemiptera; family Cicadidae; genus Magicicada; species Magicicada septendecula. Next base: position 502,963,129 of record CM068367.1, read on the forward strand.
GTCTTCTTCCTCCAACTGAACAGAAATTTCCCTTAACAACTGATCAGTACCGTTAACTGTCCTTTGTTTTGTCAATGTTCAATACGTACAAAAGGTCACATAATATTTAATGGATTACATACGACGTCTGCTTCGCTTTCTTTCTTTGCGTCTTGTACCTGGTCGGCCTTTCTCATAGTCTGTCTGTGATGGAACTTCCCTGTATTACCCTTCTGACACACTTACTACATATGAGGACCACCTACTCAACTCGCCTGTGTCGTTTCCATGTAGGTAGTAGGTGTACAATGTAGGTATATCTACAAAATAATACAGTCTCGTAATGGATAATTTCTACTTCATCTACAAAATATTTAATTTCATATCGCATAGATCCGACACACTTCTGGCGGAATCTGATGCAAACACAAACTGCTTAAAATCGACTTAAGGTTTGTAATTTTAATATAATTTTCGTTTCACACACACAAGAGTGTGTAAATATGAATGTTCGGAATGCAAACATCTGTTATGACCTTTGTACTACCGATACTGTCCTTCAGGCGTAAAAAAACGGTTTCAAGTCAAGCTTAAACAATAAACGGTTTACAATAACTTAGGCATTTAATGTTCTGTTGTTATTCCATTGTAATTCATTTTTAGAATGAGCATTCTCGTAAAGTTTGATAAATGGTTACTCTTATATTCTCGGTACTTTGTTAGGAAGGTGTAGACTGAACCAAATTTCAGTAGAATCGTCTAGTGTTTTTATAATTTTTGGTTTGGCTTCGAACTATGTCTCCACATTAATTTGACCTGATTCTGTAGAGTTGAAATAGGCTGTGAACACTCTCTGTTTATGAAAAACGTTAAGTTTTTACGGGATCCAAAAGAAGGTATGAAATCACGTTAAACTGCTAAATGCGGAAGTTCTAAAATAAAAATAAATAAATATATTCTTCCCAATTTTGTTTCCTGAAAATCAAAAATAACACTTACTAGTCGCTCTGCAAGAATATTCAGCGACTGTTTCTTATGTGGTCGATATGAGTAGATATTAATAAAAACAAAACAAACTGAGAACGTCGAACAGTAATACGGGGTTTAATATTATAGCTGACTGGCGTCTGAAATAAGTTAATGAAACAGTTGCTGGCGGCCGCTTGGGGAACAGCTGTTGTACATCTGCCGTACAAGTCTCCACGCTGAGTAACCAAGAACTCTTCTTCTCTTGCTACAAACATTACTGTTTCTCGATCGGCAAGACCAGTAACATTCTATAAAACCGTACATTGTTGGTATAATTTGTACTATTTTTGACAAATTTTAACCCCATGGTAAGCACGCACTACTGTTGAATCAAAATTTAAACTGACATCACACTCATTTGATCATTGAAATTGATCGGTATTGTCGGATAATAAACATAATTCCGACATTGAGGAAGTTCTTAGCACAAACAGATGAAGTACATAATGGAATTAGTTAAAATTTAAATATTTTACGTTTGTTAAAAATTTGTTTAATCAAGTGCTCATTTTAATGCTACACGTTTCAAATATGAAGTAAATTATCACTAGTTCTAACTACTTCCAAAATTGTATATTCGTATATAAAAATCTTACAATAAAGAAAAACACGAAACAATTTGGCGATGCTTTAGAGTGTTGTGTTAATTAAATAATTCATACGGCCACCTGCTAATGTCGCTTGTCACTTCACTTAACTGACAACAGGCGCTTACGATGTGGCAAAATGTCAAGTAAAATGGAACGCTCGACGCAGGCATACGTCTGAAAATTAATATACATTAAAGTCACTTTAACTTGAATTACCAAGTCGTGTGTGTACATTATATTAGCGAAACTGTGGCTTGACGTAAAACACGGAGAGAATATTACCATCTCATCACACACAGGCGAACTGGTTGTTCTGACACTGTGTCACGATTACACTTTACTGTACTCAGGTCTTGTCAACTGATATTCCTGTGTACCAATCGGAACATATAGCGAACTGTTCTGTACTAAAGAATACAATGACCGGCTAAGATTCCCACTATGTATGTGTGTGTCTTAATATACTCCAACCAAAAACGTTATCAGAAGAAATGTTACAATATTTAGATAATCTTAACTACATTAACTGTGTCCCATGCATCTATATACTGTTTATAAGAAATCAGAAACGAAAAGCAACGTGGCTTGTTATGTATGTAGTCAAGACGTCATATGTTTAGTTACAAAACATGGAAGAATCAACACAGCGACCGTGACCGGGAAAGACTCCGTAAGTTAGAAAATGTGCCAACACAACATCATGCTTACTTTGTTGATAAGCCTGCAATCGCAATTACTTCTGAAAATGGGCGAAACTTGGGGGGCCTAACTTTGAGGGGGGGGGTAAAGCTTCACAAATTCAAGTGTGTAGTGAGACCATCTACATAATAAAATTAATAAAATATATTATATACAAAATTAGAAAGTTTAGTAATAATTATTAGTTAGTAAACGAGGGACAATTTCATTTTTTAATGATCAACAAACCTTTCTTCATAAGTTGTACTTCCAGTTATGTTTACCTAAAACAAATATATTCAGGGTGTCCACAAGAAAACAGTTTTCAAAATTTGGTACTTTTTAGTTACCTATGACTGCACATTTATAAGTAGGCCTACTGATATGAAAAAATATAATGCACAATTGTTTTAATCACTATCCAACACACCATTTAACCCTGATAACTACAGTACCGTAGTTAAAAAGCTGAAATTAATAAAACTTAATTTTGACTTACCTGTCGCTAATGTGATTCGTTCACATTACTACTATAATAATCACAAATAGAAGTTATTGTTTTACAGCATACTGACGAAAATATTAAATAACACACAGCACATTAAAAAAAACCAAGCTTAAAAAAAGTAACAGTAAAAGTAATGAACACAAGAGTCTACTAAAAAAAAGTACAACACATAGTAACATCTGCTTTAAACAACCTTCTTTAATTTTTCTAGTTCCACATCTAAAGCTTCAGCTTCTTCTTTAGCTTGCTCAAGGATTTTTTGTTTTTTAATTCTTATCTTTTTTATTTCTTCAACAGCTGATTTCCTTTTTTGTTCAATTTCATCCTTTTTCTCTTTGTCGTTTTAATGCTTCCACTCTCTTAGCAGATGAATTTCTAGCTGCATGAATCATCGGCTTTGTGATAATTACATTTTCTACACCTCCAGCAGCTGATATAGCGTCATAGGTTGCACGTTGACTGACCAGACTATCTTCATGATAGTTTTCAACAAGACACTGTTTATTAATAGAGAAACTCCTCTCAACAGCAGCATTGCTATGAAAGAGAACAAGTGATTTTTGGGTAAACAAACGAAGGGCAGAACCAACACCGTTTTGCATACAGAGCAGTAAAAATTTGTCAAGTCTATCTTTTGACCTACTAAACTTTTTAAGTTCTTCCTGCACATCATTTTTGCCAATAGTCTCCAAATATTCTCTATGTGCTAAATCTGCTTGAAACCCGCTAAGCTGTTTTTTTCACATAAATATTTCAAAGCTAAGTTAACTCTTTCAGCTCTTAAAATGTCACTTTTCATAACTTCAGGTGAAAAACAACTGACACCTTTTAAGAATTTATTTCGTAATGGACTCTTCTCAAATAACTTCATGATTAATTCTCTGATAAAATTCCTGCATTTATTTCTGAACTGAAGAACAACTAAAGGTTTTAATTTTTTCAAGGATAAGGTAGCAGCAAAACCTATATCTACATGATGAGAAGTCTCGAGATTGTCAGCGTTTTGGAGGTTGATATCCAAAAGTTTTGTTCCTGATCCAGCAGACTTAAGTACATTATCTTTAACAATTCTACGCATCAGATTTCCCAGCAACTGTCTTAAGTCAGCATACATAAAAGGTAAAGTGGCTTGTTAGACTGATAAGTGGTTAAAAAATACTCCAACTCAGAAGCGATTGAAATTAAAAAACATAATTTAGCTTCTAGAAGTTCACTTGAAAGAAATTCTTGAATTAATTTTGAAGTGTCACTTGAAGAAACATTTTTCTTAGAAGAACTGAAATATTTTCTTAGAAACGGCAACATTTCAACAGCTCTCTGCATAACTGACATTCTCAACCCAACGAATAGAGCAACATTTTTGAGGGAATAAGCATGAACCTGAAATTTGCCGGTAGTCATTCCTCCGAGACGGTACATCTTTGAAAAAATAATAGAGGGAACGCAAGAACTTATTTATATTCCACTCAGAATTCACATGAGCAGTTTTGTATGCACCATGAACAATGTGTAATGCACATGTGCCAAACTGCAACAGATGTGGCTGACTGTCATCGGTATCATTTAACAAATAGGCCTGAAGAGCGTTTAAAAATTTTAAGTTTACATTGGGCCCATCCATGGAGACACTTAACAACCTTTGTAAATCTAAACCATTCTCTTGTAAAGATGAGATGAAATTGATTAAAATTTCACTGGCTTTGGAACTACCTAAAAAGCACGAAGTTAAATATCTTGTTTTAATTTCATCAGCCTCCCAAAAACGAACTATAATATCCATTTGACAAGACTGAACAATTTTCTCTAGACTTTCATCAAAAGAAATGAAAAAAAAATCACAATTTGAAACTTTCCTGGCTAGTTCAGACTGGAAAAATGGCCCAAGTCCATACGTAATGTAATAGCCAATTTTGTCTTTTGTGTAAATTGAATTTCTGAGCTACTTCACAACGTTTAAACATCAATTTAAAAAGATTAGTTGAATTTCCATGAGACCTAGCTGAGCTGTGACTATACACTTGATCCAGTGACCAGTAAATTTCTGCCTCAGTCACTTCATCATTCGAAAAGAATTTATCAACTGAGCCAAGTGTATTCTGTTTTGATATTCCTACTTCAGATCCCTGAATGCACTCTCTGTTACTAGTACTAGCACAATTACTACTAGGCCTAAAAGGAAGAACTTCCTGCACCCCTTTTACAAGAGGACTTGATGATAGCTGAAGGTGTGCTTTTTACCCTTTGCATGTAATTTAATTGCATACACCCCAGCACCAGATATACTAAACTTTTTCATACACAACTTACAGAAGGCAGAATGTTTATCATTTTCCACTGGTTTTAACCACAACGAAAAATCGTCATCGTCCAGCCAAGTTCGGTTGAAAGAATTTTTACCAGGCATTATCAAAATACAAAGAAAAGTTTATAGGCTTATTTAAATCCAATACGAGAATAAGTCAAAAATTCAAACAAAAAACTTTAGCACCAACACTGCACGAAAAAACAGCAGAATTCCGTCTCACGGAAAAAGACGCCAGAGTAGGCCTACGGAATGTTAGTAAACAAATATCCAACTCGTCCACTGCCGCACACTTTATATTAATGAAGTCGCATAAAAAAAGACAGAATCGATTTCAATAAAAACTACAACTGCTTTTAATGAAGGTTCATAACAAAGCAAAAAACTACTTCTGCACGCACAGAACGGCACCGACTCACAGTGAACTATATAGGTTAAGTAACTATTGCCGCCTAATTCCCAACCGCAGCAGGGTTGTTTTCAAATTATGCTACGCTCACAGTCTATGATTGTTAGCAGCTAGAGCATCTATCGACATTCATATGAACTAAAATTACAGAGTCGATAAATTCAAATGTAAATACATTGTAATAGGAATTTATTAAATTAAAAAATGTATTTTAAAGTAATTCCATTAAAAATAAATCAAATAAATAAATTCTTATATTCTTATTATTATTACATATTCGAAATAACCTATTAGTCCTTCATTTAATAAAAAAATAAATAAAATGTGATTATAAGTTAACTTAAAATCTAAAATCATGCAAATGTAATGTGATTATTTGCATACTTTTGCAAAGATATCGCATTTACGCAGTTCCAAAAATTAACATTAGAAAAGAAATACGCACGATATTCCAAACAAGGCAGAAAAGAATAATTCATCTTACTTACCTTTGTTGTATATAAAATATGTAATATTTTATTTTGTACATGCATGTTAATTTATAAATTTGCGAATAATCTTACATATGCAATGCATCTGCATTTATGAGATTATTTATTTTTAATGTTGATATTTTTAATCGTGATTAAGTTTATTTATTTGAAATAATTTTTGCAAAACGTATGCAAATAATCACATTAAATTTGCATGATTTTAATTTTTAATTTAACTTATAATCACCTTTTATTTATTTTTTTTATTAAATGAAGGACTAATAGGTTATTTCAAATATGTAATAATAAGAATGTATTTATATGATTTATTTTTTAATAGAATTACTTTAAAATACATTTTTTTATTTAATAAATTCCTATTACAATGTATCTACATTTGAATTTATCGACTCTGTAATTTTAGTTTATATGAATGTCGATAGATGCTCTAGCTGCTAACAGTCATACTGTGAGCGTAGCATAATTTGAAAACAACCCTGAACCGCAGTGATGCACGGACCAAAGAGTAAAAATCCCTCGGCCGAACATACTATTTCCCTATTTGAGTTTCTCACTAGACGGAGACGCAAAAATTCGTTACGGCCATTTCTTTCTCGTCACTTTTAATTACTTTCGTTACCTTTTTTCAAAAAATGGTACTTTTTTATTTTCGTTACTTTCGTTACCTGTAGACACCCTGTATATTGTAGGCCTATAAACATAAACAATTTCAGTTCTTCCAATTCTTATACCCAGTTTTCGTAAACGCATCCTCTCTGAGAGGAAAGTAAAGAAAGCAAATTCTTAGAAGTACAGCTCCGCTTATTATTTCATTACGGTTCCAAAACAAGTCTTTGTGTAAAAGGCACGCATTGTATTCCAGTTAATTAGGTCTCTACCGTTTTTTTCGAACAGAAATATTATTTTGACGTAGGCCCTATATCATTCAAATCTGTCAAACGTTCCCCTTACAAGTTTCTTCGAAAGTAATAAGAATAATAAATTTATGGTAACTAGTCGTCTGATAACAGTACAGACGTTGATAAATAGTGCTTACTGTGTTCGCAAGCATAGAAACTGTCCCCTGTTTGACTATTTGTTAGTTTTTATTTATAACAACTGGAAACAAAATTTTATAATGCTCGGAATATTTGGGGGGGGAGTGCCCCCTTGCCCCTCCCAAGTTACGCCTATGCTTCTGAAGTTTCGTTGAATACCCTACTGCCAAGTAAGCAACTGGAGACTACGGCACCTACAGCGATATCACCAGCAGACGGAGGAATCTATAGACTCAACTCCTGACCACGTGTTCTCGTTTTTTCGAGGTAGTCCCGAGATCTATCGACTAGCCTACCTATTCCGACTTTACTGCAAAACCGGATCACCTCAGTATGTCAAGTAGTATCAAGTATATCCATATCAAGTATGTCTACCTTATTATCAAACTTTTACGTCGAGATTTATTTAACTCAGAAGTAAAATATAGTATGACTTTTAAATTATTTGCTAACATAATAAAACTTGTATGGCCAGTTAACATTTAGACTTGTAAAAAATTAAACGTAGTAGTTAGTAGGTACGGCAACTCGGAGTTTAATGGTCAGTTACTACAAACGATCTAAACGTTCTGGGGCCTTTCAATACCTATATTAAATTTTGCACGAGGTGCAGTCAAAACGCGGTCCAGGAAGAGTCTGGACAACCAGCGGACAATGCGACCACTAAGACAGCGACGTTGTTCTAATACGTAACAACCAAAACGAAGAAAAAACCAAAACGTTAAAATGGATTTTGCAGTTGGAGCCCCAGTTCTGTTGACAATAAAAAACTTGAACATCAGGTCTGTCTTAACACACGACACGGCCTCCGACGGATTACTGCACTCGCTTGCATTACACCGGATAACAACAACCAATATATAACTTATAATACTACGTCTGACTCGGTTCAGACAGAACTCGTAGCAAACAAAGGCATGCAGTAAACAGGATACGCATTAACATGTCCACATTTAAATACCCCAACTCGCAGTAAATCGCGTACTTGAACAATGCCATTGTTATTTACACTGTACGAAATGTACTCTTATTTCATTTTGACTAGCACGAAAATCTTTACATACACTACAGTTGACTTCAAGATAAATCAAGTTTTTTGCAGATCAATACGCTGTCTACGTTGATGAACAGGATCAAAAGGTTGAAATAAATTACAAGTATTTCCCACCATTAAAAACCCCAGAATTCTTTTGTTCTAAATAACTCTGTTTGAAAAAAAAAATTTAATGAATTCACAATACTATAATTTCACATCAATTTTGAAACCTTTTAGGGAATATACCTTTAGGTAAATAAAGAATTTATCATGGAGATTTCATTCACAGTTTCTCTTGTATTTGACTAAATATAATTAAATCACCACCGACTCTGAACACAAATACTCTTGTATTTGGTATGAAAACATCTTGGTAATAACGTAAATGATTACAAAGATAGTGCCTGTATTCAATATGATACGACGTAAACGGTTGTTAAGACCCAAAGGATGCTACAAACTCTCCACGGTTTCACAACTGGAAGAGACCAGTTACGTATACACTCAGATCGGGGCACCGATTCAAGGAGGCAAAGGCCTGAAGCGGACTGTAGCTATAGAAGAAGAAGAAGAAGAAGAAGAAGAAGAAGAAGAAGAAGAAGAAGAAGAAGAAGAAGCGGCTTGTTTATTAATATTTAAATGTAATTTGGTCGTACCGCGCTGATATGGGTTTGGTTTCTGAAATCTAACAAAAGCTGAATTCTCTTAACAAATTATTAGAATTGTAAAAACAGGAGTCGCGTCTAGACTGATACATTTAACAAAAATAAGAACACAGTAGACGCAACATACTGCAGTAGACCCGTCATACAAATGGCAGTCGGTAGCTGTAATTATGCAATTTTACTGTCAAATGCAACAGTGGAAGCATGTGAAAGCGTGGCTAATAACTTAACGACACGATCCGTTCCGACGTCTGCATACGACACCGTTCTTATGATCGCATTAATTTTTTACTTACTTGTTTTCACTGTTGAATTCTATTTCACACAATGCACAACAAAAAACCAACAAGAAACAACAAAACCTCTTTACGGACTCGTGCTATTCCTTCCAGACCTCACGTCGGTCTCTGTTATGTATACACTAAACACAACACGTTCACGCTTACATATAAAACTAATAAAATATCGGTCTTTGAAGATCAAGAATATTCCAAACGTGTGTCGGGCACGTTGACGTGGCGCCCCTTTAGTCAAAAACCAGTTTAGATTTGGTATAAGTAGAATCCTGTACCGCACAATAATGAGTACTAATTCCAAGTATAATAGTATGAGTACTGTATAATAGTATAATTCCAAGCTTTTTTCTCACACCTGACACCTTGTAAGCTGGCAATATTCATATGGCAAGTGCAATAAAAGAAACCGTAAAACTGCTAAGGCGATGGAGTATACGGCTATTTTTTTTTTTTTTTTGTACAATAACATTAATACAATTTAATGTATTTTTCATAATTTTATAAGTTTATTTTTTCGCAAACCTCTAATCTTCCCAATGTTACAGTCGTTTTCAAATCTTCTTTTGGGGGCAACAAACGCAAAAAAAACAAGTTCAGTTAAAAAGACGCGAACAACTATTCCGTTCCATAGTAAACTCATTCTGACATAGATAGCGCTAACAAAGCGTGTAACGTGAGATGTGGTGCGTACATGTCTAAGCTAGACTTCTATTCATATAATTATATACACGGTGAATAATTATATAATCCATGAATACGGTGAATCTCGGAACACATGTACAGTATATTCAGTCAAATATACACATTATCCGGATTTGTAAGCATACATAAGAAAAATATCGGTATGGAGAACCATACATGACTTCCATGTTCTAAGATTTATATTTAAAATCATTTACGAAATGAAATGTTTCCATAGAAACTTCTTTCCACTTATTGCTTCAGCCTTAACCACAGTACTGTGGTCACTAACGTATACCACCACACGTTATCGAACTCGATTTTCACTGATGATGGCAGTCGACGGGACTGCCGAAACGTCTGGTTTTGCAGTAAACATTGGACTACGGCCAAACAGCCCGGGAAGGAATTTTAACAACAAACTACTACTTTGTTGCCGATAAACGTTGTACACATATAAAAATTATCCCCTCCCCCTTCAATTATAATTTTCATTTACAGAAAATTACCCCCACCCCGTTCAACTAGCTTCTTCATTTATAGATATTTCATCTACATTTCTACAGTGGATTATTAAGATCTTATCAGGATACTTTATTTATCAAAATTAAGTACTTTACTCTTGTTACAACAAAAAATGTTTCACGTAAACTACCCTTTCCCCGTAACCGATCTTCACCAAAATCAACAGGCCTTGCGTTCTCTACAATTTAGGGAAGTATGCACAAATTATTTGATTATGATTGAATTTACGGCAGTTATCGTTCGTCATAGACAAAATTAACCTTGTTATCACATAAAACGTTGCAGGTAAACTACCCCTTTCTCATAACTGATCTTCACCAAAATCAATAGGTCTTGAATCCTCTACAATTCAGGGATGCATGCAAAACATTATTTGATTCTGTTTGAATGTGCGTCAGTTATCGTTCGTCATAGAAACAATTACTTCTGTTAAAACATTAAAGGTGGCAGGTAAACAACCCCTTTCCCTTAACCGATCTTCACCAAAATCAACACGCCTTCAGTTCTTTACAATTCAACGTATGCAAAATATTGTTTGATTCTCTTTGAATTTACGGCAGTTATCGTTCGTCATAGAAACAATTGCCCTTGTTAGAACATAAAACGTTGGAAGTAAACTACCCCTTTCCCTTAACCGATCTTCACCAAAATCAACAGACCTTGAGTACTTAAAACTTCAGGAATGTATGCAAAAAATTTGATTCTCTTTTAATATGCGTCAGTTATCATGCGTCATAAAAATAAAATTACCCTTTTAAAACTTGAAACGTTCCAGGTAAACTACCCTTTTCTCTTAACCGATCTTTACCAAAATCAACAGACCTTGAGTACTCTACAATTCAGGAAGGTGTGCAAAAAAGTATTTGATTCTGTTTGAATTTGCGGCTCTTATCGTTTGCCATACAAAATACCCTTGTTAAAACATAAAACGTTGCTGGTAAACTACCACTTTCCCTTAACCGATCTCCACCAAAAACAATAGGTCTTCAGAACTCTACAATTCAGGGCTGTATGCGAAACATTATTTGATTCTCTTTGAATTTACGGCAGTTATCGTTCGTCATAGAAAACATTACCATTGTTAAAACATAAAACGTTGCAGTTAAACTACCCATTTCCCTTAACCGATCTTCAACAAAATCAATAGACATTGAGTTCTGTATAATTCAAAAAGGTACGCACAAAAGTAGTTGATTTTGTTTGAATTTATGGCAGTTATCGTTCGTCATAGAAAAAATTACCCTTGTTAAAACATAAAATGTTGCAGGTAAACTACCCCTTTCCCTTAACCGATCTTCACCAAAAGCAACAGATCTTGAGAACTCTACAATTCAGGGCTGTATCCAAAACATTATTTAATTCTGTTTGTATTTGCGACTGTTATCGTTTGCCATAGAAAAACATCGGTATGGAGAACCATACATTACTTCCATGTTCTAAGATTTATATTTAAAATCATTTTCGAAATGAAATATTTCCATAGAAACTACTTCTTTCTACTTACTGCTTCAGCCTTAACCACAGTACTGTGGTTACTAACGTATACCACCCCACGTTATCGCACTCGATTTTCACTGATGAAGGAAGTCGATGGCACTGCCGAAACGTCTGGTTTTGCAGAAAACTTTGGTCTACGGCCAAACAGGACGGGAAGGAATTTTAACGACGCACTACTTCTTTGTTGCCGATAATGTAGTATATATATAAATAAATGTTGCAGGTAAATTACCCTATTCCCTTAACCGATCTTCACCAAAACCAACAGATCTTGAGAACTCTACAATTCAGGGCTGTATGCAAAACATTATTTGATTCTGTTTGAATTTGCGGCTGTTATCGTTTGCCATAGAAAAATACCCACGCACACGCGCGCGCGCGCGCGCTCGCACACACACATTTCGGAAAAGGAAATGATGAAGGAATCGATTTTCACTGATGAAGGAAGTCGATGGACTGCCGAAAAGTCTGGTTTTGCAGAAAACATTGGACTACGGGTAAACAGCCCGGGAAGGAATTTTAACAAAGAACAACTTCTTTGTTGCCCATAACGTAGTACACATAAAAAATTCTCCCCTCCCCCTTCAACTATAATTTTCATTAATAGAAAATTACCCCCACCCCGTTCACCTAACCTCTTCATTTATAGATATTTCATCTACGTTTCTACAGTGGATTATTATGTGCTTCTTTTTAGGATACTTTATTTATCAAAATTAAGTACTTTACTCTTGTTAAAACATAAAACGTTCCAGGTAAACTACCCCTTTCTCTAAACCGATCTTCACCAAAATCAATAGACCTTCAGTCCTCTACAATTCAAGGATGCATGCAAAAAAAATTTGATTCTGTTTGAATGTGCGGCAGTTATCGTTCGTCATGAAAACATTTCTCTTGTTACAACATAAAATGTTGCAGGTAAACTACCCCTTTCCCTTAACCGATCTTCACCAGAATCAACAACAGGCCTCGAGTTCTCTACAAATCTGGACAGTATGCAAAAAATTATTTGATTCTCTTTGAATTTACGGCAGTTATCTTACGCCATAAAAAAATTACCCTTGTTAAAACAAATGTTGCTGGTAAACTACCCCATTCCCTTAACCGATCTTCACAAACACCAATAGGTCTTGAGAACTCTAGAATACAGGGCTGTATGCAAAACATTATTTGATTCTGTTTGAATTTGCGGCTGTTATCGTTTGCCATAGAAAAAAATTACCCTTTATAAAAAAACGTTGCAGGTAAACTACCGATTTCCCTTAACTGATCTCCACCAAAACCAAAGGTCTTCAGTACTCCACAATTCAGGACTGTATGCAAAAAATTGTTTGATTCTGTTTGAATTTGTGGCTCTTATCGTTTGCCATAGAAAATACCCTTGTTAAAACATAAAACGTTGCAGGTAAACTACCCCTTTCCCTTAACCGATATTCAACAAAATCAACAGAGACCTTGAGTTCTGTAAAATTCAAAAAGGTATGCAAAAGAGTAGTTGATTCTGTTTGAATTTGCGGCTGTTATCGTTTACCATAGAAAATACCCTTGTTAAAACAAAAAACATTGCAGGTAAACTACCCCTTTCCCTTAGCCTTAACCGATCTTCACCAAAAACAATAAGTCTTGAGTACTCTACAATTCAGGACTCTGCAAAAAATTATTTGATTATGTTTGAATTTGCGGCAGTTATCGTTTGCCATAGAAAATACCCTTGTTAAAACATAAAACGTTGCAGGTAAACTAACCCTTTACCTTAACTGATCTTCACCAAAAACGAAAGGTCTTGAAAACTCTACAATTCAGGCCTGTATGCAATTTTTTGCCGTAGAAAATAATTACCCTTGATTTTTAAAAAAACGTTGCAGGTAAACTACCCCTTTCCCTTAACCGATCTTCACCAAAACAATAGGTCTTGAGTACTCTACAAATCAGGGCTGTATGCAAAATATTAATTGATTCTGTTTGAATTTGCGGCTCTTATCGTTTGCCATACAAAATACGCAATTAAAACATAAAACGTTGCAGGTAAACTACCCCTTTCCCTTAACCGATCTTCACCAAAAACAATAGGTCCTGAGAACTCTACAATTCAGGGCTGTATGCAAAAAATGATTTGATTCTGTTTGAATTTGCGGCCTTTTATCGTTTGCCATAGAAAATACCCTTGTTTAAACATAAAACGTTGCAGGTAAACTACCCATTCCCCTTAACCGATCTTCACCAAAAACAACAGGTCTTGAGAACTCTGTAATTCAGGGCTGTATGCGAAACATTATTTGATTCTGTTTGAAATTGCGGCTGTTATCGTTTACCATATAAAAAAATCCACACACACACACTTTTCGAAAAACGACTTTTTTTCATGTTTTGAGTGTAGTACAATCAGAATCTGCAATAACCGCGAACACGATTTTTTTTGCCATCACCATACTTCCATTTCCTTAAGGAACGTGGAAGAGTAAAAAGACTGCGGAAAAGATTTATCGAAAGAAAAAAGTCTATGGCTGCAACATTAAATTAGCCACCGTAACATCGTAAATATGAGACTACAGGATGATCCTGTACATGCAAAGGATGATCGGAGGGAAATGCTACAGATATGGAAAAAACAAAATAACCTGGCGTTTTTACAATACTGCCACCCCCACCAACCTCCGGAAAAAGGGTTTAAGGAAACAATTCGATTTGTTTATTAGAAAAAAATTCTGGTTTCAAAACTTTTCTTAACCAATTAACCGTCAATAAAAGCTTTACTTAAAAAACATAATTCGCATACTAATTTCATCATTGTTTGGGACTAAAGTGACGACCACTATTATAGCACGCATTTTAATTTGCGAATTGTGAATTATAAATTAAGTGCAATTTTGTTTGTATGGCACACGGATATTTTAATGACATTCTAATTCTAAGGGAACGCTAATTTTAAAAAATAATACTTCTCGAAGTCAAACGTCTGTTATCTTCCTCAAACAGTAAAAACAGACTTTAGACGTTGCACAGTGTAGAATGGATTGACATTTTACAAACAACTCGTTCTGTAACTTCCTGATAATCGACATGTACTTCTACCGCACAAAAAAGAATAATTTTTTGGTACTCAATTGGCAAAACCTTTTCGCAAGTATGCATCTTTTACAGGTTTGTATAATCTTTTTACAGACCTGACATAACGAGCAGTTCCAGAAACGTACAGACGCGAATACGTGAAAATTTTATTCAGTGATATATCTACGAAAGTAATTATAAAGACACACTCATTGGACCACAGGCAACCCAATAAATTTGTTTTCGTACGACAGATATCATTAATCGTAGCAAGGGAAGACAAAAAACCGTACCTGTTAAGGGGCAACGTAGAGGCACAGAAATAGGAGGTGGCTGTACTACTAGCAATTAAGGAGATACGCAAAAACTGCAGTGATCATCCGGAACGGATATCCGTAAACTATGCCAGGCTGAACTTGATGTAGGAAGACGCTGCTAACGGTATACGTTTAGGATTCGACGGCACAGTTCACGTCGGTTTCCTGGTCACGTGAGAAGTGCAACATCACCGGATACACTTCAATTTTAAACACGCCGCCGGGCTTGCAGTAATTGCGTTATCGAAATACAACATTTTGCAAACAATTATTTCTACAGTAAACAACGCGGACTTGGCGTGCGTTTAGCAGCAACAAGTACGTAACGACACCAGACCTCAACAAGATTACTACGCCCTAACACGACACGCGAATGAAGAACCCAACCTACAGAATGCAAGTCTGCGCGTGGGCTGACAGCACTATTATCTTTCATGCTTTACATTTAGATTAGTACTAGTACTACTTTAGTAAAAATAAATTTACAAATTATAAACGAGATACGTAGGGAAAAGCAAATCCTGGCCATTACAATGTTACTTGAAAACTGCGTCCAGAGTTTTGGGTAAGAAAGTTTAGTACATGATTAATACATTCTTCCCGACTGTAAGGACACAGAAAGTTAAACCATACGATCAGTTTAAAAATACAAATTCGAGTCCCGATTGCGGTCATCCTATCGTCAAAAGACCAATCGGTGTAGGACGCAATTCAACCTACTTATCAAAGCGATTCATTACGGCCTACAAGAAGCAAATAATACATATGAAATGAATATTTTTCCGTACCACGCGTCCTTACAACTGAATACACTTGAGTTGAACCTAATCAGATCATAAAATCGTAAGGTAAACTGACGATAAGTAACGTTAAATATTAAACTCATATTATTAAAGCGATTACCACAGAATCCTACATTTTACTCTTGTCAGTTACGATACTTTTTATCAACTCCCCCACGTATTCTAAATACTTTGAATTTGAACACAAATCAATCACGCGTCACTGCAACTCGTTACTGATATCACGATTTATTTTTTGGTATTGAATACCAATTATTTTGCTGCCGACTATACTTCTTGACAACCAGTAAGCACTACGAAGAAGAAATTCATCATAAGATCGCGCACTCAGCTACTCGATCGGACCGGATACATTTCTATTCATAAAACAAAACGCTAGGCATGCCTTTAATTTTGCTAGTCTACATCCACTAAGTTTTTTTTTGCCTTGTAACTGTCTTATCAAATTGACAACTATATGATTTTCTTGGTCAATGAAAAAAAAAGAGATGCGAGGATAATGGACATTCTTAACGGACGATAGACAGGAACAAAATACTGAGAGAGGGGGGAAGAGGGAGAGGGAGAGAATACAAAAATGCGAAACGACTACTGACTGAACCAAGTTAAAAGGAGCTAATCCCGCAGAGAATGGTGAAAAAGCGGCCGAATGACTAAAGCCGAGGGCTCTTTAACGGAAAATCAGTTATCATATTGGAATTGTTTATTTTTATTGTTCGTCAACTGTCGTTAAATGACGTGAGCTGATGATAATCTGCCGTCTCCAAAACTGGAAACTACTTACCTTGTCACTGGCCAAACCGGAATTGATATACCTTAGACTGAACGGAAACGTGTTAATTGAAAGGTATCTGACGAATTGATGACTTATTAAAGTAAACAAGTTACACATGTTTGCAACAAATTCGTGTTATCGTCATAGGATTGAGGAAATTATAAGTTGCTTCCTAGAAATTACTGTCTTGAGATCGAATTCCCGGTATTAGCTTAACACGATAATAAACTGCAGCGCCCACAGAGCAGATTTAATACTTTTCATTTCCTTTGGAGCGATATGTATATATAACAGTCGTACAGATTCATGTGCGATCAAATGGTATGCGAAATGGCCTGCTCTGTCGACTTAAATGTCTTATAACAGTCGTACAGATTCATGTGCGATCAAATGGTATGCGAAATGGCCTGCTCTGTCGACTTAAATGTCTTTTTGAGATTGAGAATGTGAATTAATCCGCACATTCACATACGTAAGAAAAAAATAAATTTTATAGTTAGGTGAAGCACAGCAAACGGGTAGTATCCCGGGAACACCTACTGCCGTCGTTTCCACGGTAACTTCAACTCAGCGTTGCTTAGCAACTTAACTCTTCAATTTTATTGCAGGTCGCATAATACACACGAATTATGTAAATACATGCACACTCTTTAAATAAGAAAATGCAATACGGTGGTTTACGACAGTCTATATATTTATAATGGAGTTGAAAGCGAAAAAAACAGGCCCCATTATGCGTTACACCTGACTGTTCTCGAAGCGACAATCTGTTTAATGTGGATGTAACATATGAAGAAAAAAATCTCATTTTTTACCCCCTCAACATATTTCATCACGCGTGTGTAAACAATAAACTTATTGTCCCCTATTGTATACTAAGGTTTAACTAAACATTTGCACCCCGTGTGGATGTAAACTACGACGAAACAATGATCACGACTGACTAACATGAGGCCTTGGAAGAACTCCTACGGCGTAAAATCAAACGCAGCTGACCTAGTCACGTTTGCTACACAGGAATTCTACAACGCCTCACTAAGCCGCAGGTAGCCTACAATACACACATTCCTCGGAATACAAAGTCATTCAGAATTGCCAACAAATCATGCGAAACTTCTTCCCACCCACATGTAAAGACCAGAGAAGTGACATATACCACATATAGCTAGCTATTTTGTGAAAAACTGAACATGCGCTCAGTCTGCTGATATTTGGCTCAGCCGCAAACTTCATTCAATCCATCAACTGGACACAAAGTTTCCGGATTTACTAACTATCCGTCTCCTTGCGAAATACGGCAGGCAAGATCTACCGTAAATGGATTCCACACCAGATGTCCGATTTACGATCGTAAAAATCTATTTTCGGCGACTACGAATCGAGAGATCAATGAAACGAAACCAAAAATAGTTACAAGTGTAGAAAAGTGATTTAGCTATTCGGTACCTCACCTAAAATAAAAACAATTGTAACAGCCTCCCCCATTTTATTTTGTTCTTCAAATTTATATTTTCAAAACTTGCAGTGTGTTTTGTTACTCTGAACAATCACTGCAGAACTACGAGTGTATTTCTAAATCTACTTTACTCCGCTATCATCATAAATTCAATCACTAGCAGCGACGAAGAAACTTTGAAGGGACCCGTTTTTTCTTCGTTTCCCTGTGCGTTTCGATATTCTTTTCCTCTATGTTTATTGTGAAACAAAATCCAATAGATGGATAGCAGTTTAAAAATAAGATAAACCGGAAATCATATGGTCTGTAGCAAACTCGTGTTATATCACGCTGGGATTCTTCGATCGGATTAGGTTTCGAGTTGTAGGAAGTACAAAGAAATGGTCTAGGTCTGCGTGTAACGATTGAACAGTACAATGAGAAATGGGGAGAGGGAACCTGCAAAACCGCTTCCAAAACAATCTACCTTCAAGCCGCTGTAAAAAAAATGAATAACAAAATAATAAGTGGACAATATGAGCGAACAGGTGCGAGGACGAGGAGCTTCCAGTTTTTCTAGTTTACAACGTGCAGTAGTAAGAAACAATTTACACAGAACAGGTACAATGGCGAGCCTTTGTTGTCGAGCACACTGCCGCCGGTTTCACGCACATACGCTCACGTGGTGCAGTTTACATATCTGTGGCCGTTGCCCTTTTGCGCATAACTAAACGGATTAAGCAAACTTTCCGTTTCTCAGAAAATAGTTTCCCCAAGGTCGTACGCATCCGTTCGTGTGGAAGCTGAATAGTTAAGTTACCTGCAAACAACACGCCTTAGCTACTACTACGATTACTTTACGCGCGGACCAGTATGACAAAGTGTGAAGGCATTCGCGTGATGCACGCACTACCCAGCTGCGCTCGATATTATGCAACTACACACAGGAAGAAAATCTGCCGCGTCAAAGAGACAATTTTTAAATCGTATGTACAGGTGAAGATCGTCTGTTGCTCCTGTCTCATACTCTCACACACGCGCGCACGCACAGCTGACAAAAGCGCACGAAATGCAAATAACGGAACACATGTATACTTTCGACCTTCTACTACACAAAACATTCTAGTACCTATCTCGTACAATATTATCAATTGTAACCCTATTTAAACGCATAATTGTAAAGTTAATTAATTTCCGTTATATGTGAGTAAAAACCATTAAAATCGCGAAAAAAGCTTGAACAAAGATACTTGAAACGTACGTCATCAGGAAGTCAGAATACCGATTATCGCGCTTATTCTTACTTCCGTACGTCCCCTATAACTTTCCACAATAGTCAGGACGGAGATGGACAGCTTCTCTGCGTTGGAGCGTGATTCAGAGAACAGAACAGAGTTACAACGCAGTTTTCACATTGGGGTATAAGATAAAAAACCAAACGCAGAAGCTGGTTCTGAAGACTGACTTCCGAAGTTCTCATAAGATAAGTAGACGAACCTGACTCGAATAACTCTTGGCATCGTGGAAACACCTATGACAGGCCCCGTTCGCAAAAACCGTCGATTCTGTACTGCGATCTTTCCGTTTTCATACTCCTCTCTTGATACACGCATTATTTAGACATGAAGAGCATGCTTGACTTATAAAAAACGTCAAGTCTCCAGTACCCCCACAACAAACGGTCACACCGCAGTTTAAATACCAGCAACATCTAACACAATCGTGATTTCTGAACAGTATTCAAAGGTCAACCTCTATGGAGTTAGTTAAATAAATCTTACAGCCGCCATTAAATACGGGTTTTGTGTGTGTGGTTTATAGGCAAACTGATCTGACCGTTAAAGTGGCGACATAATAGACATTCATTAACTGATCAGCACAAGATGCGGGTGGGTATTAAACTCGTGTATGTTGCCGTTACTGCACCACCAACATGCATCATCGGGTCCGCGGCCGACAATCCACCCACTCATCGAGGTGGGAGGGACACACACGACCTAACGCGTTATCTATAATGTCGACTTTATGTTTGACCGTTTTATTGACAATACAAAGGAGGGAAAGACAAGAGGAAATAATTAAGCACGTGATCAATTTCGAGACTACAGTATACAATCTAGGCTGCGTAATTAGAGTAAATCACAATGGTCGCCTTCCTGCGCTGCAGACGTGCTACTTGACTTTTAATTTGGCGCATTCATTGCATTACAACAGGCAACAAGCTTTCCTTATTCACGTAGCATTTACGCCCCGTTATCTTCAAGTCGCTCCTCTAATGTTACTCAAAGGTCACGTTTTAAAGGTCTTGTACACTAAAATTATTTAATCACAACTCCTCCTAAGAAACGATATTCAATGCTCGACAATGAATGTATTTATAGCATCGAACTTGTATAACATCGCAGCAGTTCTAAAAAGCAGCTCTACGTCGCACTATAGTAATAACTGCTATTAATGACTGTCAAACGTGTTACCGTAAAATGATTTACGCCGCACTCTGTATAAATTTACGTCAAACACTATACAAATTATCAAGGATTTATCAAATCCATGTAACACGAATGCCAACCGATAAAAACAAGTACAAACAAATTTGTTTACAAGGAATCTACTTTTACCCGGCGAGGTACAGTTTTAACATGTATAACAAGAGCGGATCGTTCCAATTGCTTAAATGAAATAGTCACAAAGGGGAGAAATAAAAATTCATTTCCGGACTCTCACTCACTAGGTCGGACTCTGTATACTGCTTGTTATACTCACGGTCGCAGACATAAGTACGAGCGACTTGACACTCACTAGTCACTACAGACAAATATTCTACGCAAAATTAAAATTACAAAAAACAAATAAACACCATAAGGGCGTGGGCAGTGTTTCCGAACTTAACATCCACTGTTCGAGGGATGCGGTTGACAAGCATCGCGTTAAACTAGGTAGCACGCGGCTCGTATTCAATTCAAAATGTTGACTCATACTACAAATATCGAAATATCGGCTTTGTGTTAGTTCTGCATCGTAATCTCGCTTATAGGTATATCCCACACTGTAACAAATAAATAACTGATTATTCAAAGTGTCTTGCCGCGGAGAATCATGATATGGAGTCAGGCAATTTCTTCGCCAGATGGACAACACAATACGGCCTCCATCTACCCTCTATTCACGTAGCATTCTCGACAGTGCAACGTCAGTTCACGACGAACGCACATCTCAATAGTATACACTTCTCTGCACGTGAACATTTTAGCGTGACATATATCTGAACCGTCTTTCTTACATTTATGTTCATGTCTTATATTGGATATTAAATATTAAATTTTACGTTCTACGTTTCCCACGATTTGAAGAGTTCGGCTCTGGTATTAGCAATACACCTACTAATTTTGTTAATACCTGACATGAATAGGCCTATTACCACCTAAAGAGAAAATTTTCTCAAGTGTTTATAAAATGAGTGCGAAGAAAGACTTTCAGACATTAGGCCTACGGAAAATCCAAAGAAGTGAGAAAAGGAAAGCGTTTTTACGAATACATGTCATTCGCCACCAGCTTATAATTTGTGACAATCGCTACCCACTGTCCCACTATCCACTCCCTCCCCTGAGGGAATGACTGCTGGAATAATAACGGGAAATTCCGCAGGACCATCCCCTTCGCCCGCTAGCCCCGCTTTCTCTCATTATTGCTCTGAGTGTCACAGTGTTCCGGTCATAGTTATTTAGTGCATTCTAGTTGTGTTTGATATGGAAGTGTCAACGAACAGTCACGGGAAGCCATGCGCCCACTACCAAGGTTACACGTTGCCGAGGATCAATCAAGAGCCAACGTGGTGAAGTACTGTGTTCAAGCGAGCATCAATGTGGACCTCCGGATGATGCTCGCTCAGAAGTATTGAAGGCTTTCAATCAGGCGAAGAAGCGAGCACGCGACAAGGACACGCCAATTTCTAAAATATACTCCGAACAAATGGGTAATCTCCAAAACATGGGCTATGATTTTGTAACCGAAATGCCAGATCAGTAAGTTACGAAGAGGTCTTTATATCGCCACAGAGCCAAATCGCAAGGTAATCAACGAGAACCGGAATCATCTGAAGAAGTTGTTCTGGAAATGAGAATGCTTACCATGACAGATGGAAGTAGTTTTCTTTTGAAAGACGACAACACAGGCGGGCGACTTATTATTTTTAGTGGAGCATTAAGAAAAGCAGCTTTGAGAAGTAAGCAAGATTTTTTTATGGATGGCACTTTTAAGAGTTGCAGTAAACAATTTTCGCACATTTATACCATTCATGCAGCCTTTGGAAGCTCAAAAAACGAAACAAATATATATCCAGTTATATTTGCTCTCTTGCCAAACAAAAGGAAAGAAACATATATTCGACTTTTCCGCCTTCTTATTGAGGCCATACCAGAGTGGAATCCAGCGACGGTGACAGTCGATTTTGAATCGGCAGCAATTTCTGCCCTTAAAGTTGTATTTCCCGCAGTAGAGATAAAAGGTTGCTACTTCCACATGAGAAAGTCCATCTGGAGAAAAGTTGAAGATTTGGGACTTGCTTGTGAGTATATGAAGAACGAAGAAGTGAGAATGATCATCCGCATGTGTGCTGCTTTGGCGTTCCTTCGGCGTGAGGATGTTCCCGACGCGTCGCAACTGGAAATACATTCCAGAGTGCCTGACAATGAAAAACTTCCTGGATTTTTGGACTATTTCGTGGAGAGATGGATGGTAAACGAAGAAGTTCCAGTCGAGCTTTGGAGTTGTTACAACAGGCGTCATCGAACCACCAGCTCTGTCGAGGGATGGCACAATAAAATTAATACCGAACTTGGAAGACCGAATCCTCGAGTCAAGGACCTCATCAACTGTTTAAAGAAAGAAGCAGAGAGCACAGCATGTACGCTAATAAGGGCCCAGCTCAACATGGAAGGTAAACGAAGGAAGACTGCTTACATGACTCTAGATGACAGACTAGAAAGAACGGTTAAAAAATATGAAGAAAGTGGTGATATTGTCACTGGTTTGAAAACAATTTCTCATCTCCAAAAACTTTGAAGAGTTACTATACAGTCCAGGAGCTTAAACGTTGACTTATGAGAGTAAAAAATTTAAATATTAGTGACGGGGCTTAATTTGAGCCCAATAATGTAAATATTAGTGACGGAGCTTAATTTGAGCTCAAAGTAACTGACGAAGCCAATAGCTGATTTTAAACACGCCTATATGCAATAGATATTGCATGTAGCCAGTCCAAATCATGTGAAAAGTGTGATGGGAATCAGTAAAATTCACTTGACTGTTCAAGGCAGACCAGGCCTGCGAAACCCAAGCTTTAAATATTAACGAGAGGTGGTGGTGGCGATTGTCACTAGTGGCGATTTTTAGGACACCGTTTTTACAAACGCAACAATTTAAATGAATATGACGTTTATCCTCGTACGTGTCCATCGTATGATTTCTCTTTAAATCGATGGTCGGTAAATTACTAAACAATACAGAACAAGACCTGAGTTGAAAGTCATAAACATTTCTTTATACTATACACGCCATTAGGCGCGTCACACTTATACGCTTCTCACAACTGCTGATTACAAAGTAGCCTACCCTATGTAAATGTTGTCATTGTATCTCCTGTACGCGCAATAAAAAAAGGAAAAAATATCAAATTTCACGTTGTATCTTTTACTGATTTTTAATTTCAATATTTTTAAAAGCCGCTGAGTATGTTGGCACAATATCGAAATAAATTACCCGTGAATACGTGCGCGCACCAGAAACAATCAATTCTATACTAGTAACCTGAAGCCGTATAATGTAAGGAATACAGAGGCGGTCTGACCAGACAGTTTGGCCTCGAGGACACCAAGGCCACTTTTCAACATCGCTACGACACCGTGTGTTCAGTTCTCTACAGACGTTTTCACTTTTCTGGGGGCAACGTACTCGAACAATCGTAATCAAATACTGACACAAAACGCTTCCTTAAAAAACAGTTTTTCGTAACCGCAACACAAAAACAGGACAATATTTCAAACAACCTTCTCCCGACGTCTTTCGAGTCAATACGTCTACAACCTATAACTCGCAATTGTATAAACACGCATAAGTCAATTGAAGTTTTCTGTATTCAATGGAAATTTGTACCAGTGAAGCCGGTGAGATTAGCGTCTCATGACTTGTGTCTGAAGTTATTTTTAAGTCTATATGTCAATGCTTCTTCTTCACTTCAAGGATTAGGCTTGTAGCCTGTTCCGCCTTCACAGCCACAGTTTTCGTGGTCTGCCTCTACCTCATTCTCCAAGAGGCTTTTTTTGGTATTCTCGAGCCACCCATTCTACTTATGTGTTGTATCCAGTTTTCTTTATTTTGTTTAATTTTATCGTTTATCGAGTATATATTCAGCTCTTGCCTAATGTCTGCATTTCTTATGTGATCTCTTACGGTGCGTCCTCTGATCTCTCCTTAAGAATTTCATTTCTTCAGCTTCAATTCGTATTCTATGATTTTGTGTGTGTGTCCACGATTCACTCCCAAACATCAATACTGGTGCCGCCATTACTTTATAAAATTTAATTCTGTATCTTTTCGTACTTCCTTTCCCAGAGTCTTATAAAATGTGTTATGCCACAACGTCCTCTGGTATCTGTTTATTTTATTATCGATATCGTTTTCATATTCACAGCTTACGTCGCACCCTAGATAGCTGTAGTGGAATATTTGTACAATAATTGTATTGTCAATTACAATTTTGGATCGTACTGTGAATTTCCCTTTAAACGCCATTATTTTAGTCTTTGTCGTGGAAATTTTAAAATTATATTCATGGCAAAGTTTACTGAGTTGACACTGCTTTTTGTAACCCATTTTCGTTTTCTCGTAGGATAACTTGATCGTCAGCAAACAGCGGTGAGTTAATGGAGAAATTATCGGGAAGTATTCCAGGACCAGTTCGTTGTTTCCATTGCCTTAAAAAATCGTCAATACATATATATGCTTCCACCTTAATTCCCAAGTCCACAAATGCTCAGGACACTAAACTACAGCAAGGATTTAAACTATAACTGACACGACCTAAGAAAAACTGCCACTCGAGTTCATTATGAACGACTAAACTTTTTTATTTTATAAACAAAATAAAACAATAGCCTATTTAAAAGAATGATTGCGTTCGTTTGTGCAAGCAAAATGGACTTATGGCAAAAATGCTAGGCTACCAAGTACAAAACAGTTGTGAAAACGTTTGGACTGAAACGGGTCAATCTACGATAAAGCACAGTTACAAACACTGTACAAAACGTTTGGATTGAAACGGGTCATCCAACGTTGCAAGTCAATCTACGATAAAGCACAGTTGCAAACACTGTACAAAACGTTTGGACTGAAACGGGTCAGTCACAAACACTGTACAAAACGTTTGGACTGAAACGGGTCATCCAACGTTGCAAGTCAATCTACGATAAACCACAGTTGCAAACACTGTACAAAACGTTTGGACTGAAACGGGTCATCCAACGTTGCAAGTCAATCTACGATAAAGCATAGTCACAAACACTGTACAAAACGTTTGGACTGAAACGGGTCATCCAACGTTGCAAGTCAATCTACGATAAAGCACAGTTACAAACACTGTACAAAACGAATCTCGTAAAAGGAAAAGTATGTCGTAACTGTCTGGAGAATTGGTGGCAGAACAAGATATGAACGACGATTTACGACCAACTTCAGAAACAAAAAAAGCAAAGACTTCAGCGGCGCGGAGATAACCTATTGAACTGTAAGCTCGTATTATCGCAACGCAACTGATCCTGTTGGTTGGATCTTCTCGCTGACTATAATGCTTTTAACAATTATTCAATAATACATTCGTCTATTTTCTACACCATGAAAGTCACTACTTAGGGTAACTGACGCCAACTCGGACAAAGTTTGGTTTTAAATTTACAGAATGTACCGGAATTTTAATAATTTTAATTACATTTCAGTATGTATGCACACCAAACTAGTTTGGGGCCTATTAATGTTTTTATAAGTATGGGCAAATTTTAAGTCAAAGCGACGGTCTTCAAAATTCGATATCCCTGAAATACGATGTTGGCAACATCAGTCAAAAGAGACAGTGGAATGAAAATACGAAGGCGCTATGCTGATTCCCTGAAATGCTGCAAGTCTTTTTCTCCTACGTCCGTGGCTGATCATTGTCCTTTGCGTCGTTCTCAACTTCTGGCGACCGTGTTATCTTTCCCATTGGAACAATCGAACGACGCGAAATAAGACCTGAACGCTGACGATCGTGAAAAATCCGAAGTCTATGGAATACATAAAGCCAACAAGACAGGAACCCACGTTTAACGTCTGTTCATACATCAAAGCTGGTTTCGAGAACCATATTGTTCTTGCGTTTAATACACATTTAATTTTTACTTATATCAAACTATTCGCCCCTCTAGGAAGAAATATTTCAATCGTTAAATTGGACGATACATACACACCTAACATTACCTACCCGTAGACACGTAGATGGGGGAACAGCCTAATGTGAGTAAATGTATAAACACACGCACGCGCAGGCGCGCGCGCAACCGTATGAATGAGACGTGAACTGCTTGTTTACATGAAGACAGTTTTTCCACACACCAAGGCTCGACTGAAAACTGTTAATGTAATGGTGCGCTTATAGAACGAGAAAACCTGGAAAAATAGTCCTATCAATGACCAACGTTAAACAGGGAAGACCACTAAATTTAAAATATTTTGGTGTACAGTGTCCCAAGATGCGCACTAAATTTTGTCCTTCGTTTCCAACGCGCGCCTGTACACAAAACGAGAAATCTCGGTTGGCCGCGTTTCATTCAATATTATTATTTTACATAACAGCCGTTCACAGTACAGTACCACTGCGTTAGATAAGAAATCAGATAAAACTATCTGTTGTGCAACGACATTTAAGCGTAAAGCGTTACTTTCCTTCTACACGACAATAACTAAAAATGGTTCACTGCAAAAATAGACTGTATCTAATTTTAATTACCAACGTTTGGTTTAGAAAGCTGACAATACCCTTTATATATAATTTTACATAAAAAAACGGAACAAAGAAACGGGCAAAAATGGCGACAACGG
This sequence comes from Magicicada septendecula, assembly GCA_034769895.1. NCBI lineage: Eukaryota > Metazoa > Arthropoda > Insecta > Hemiptera > Cicadidae > Magicicada > Magicicada septendecula. The sequence continues at coordinate 502,990,359 of CM068367.1, forward strand.
CAAAACGTGCATGATTCAGCGGCAAATGTGCGTAAAACCATCTAACTGTTGACCGAGGTTATATAACTGCTGTGGAAATACGGAAGCAATCGTGAAGAACTGTTACCGGAGTAATTTCTTATAAACCGTTTCAGCTGTATTTCTTGCACTTACTCGTAGAACAAACCAGACTGTCCAACACGTTAGTCGGATGACAAACAGCGGCGACACAATAGCTGGGTCAGGAAACGGTAATTAAAGAATGAAATGAAAACCTCAATTCCTCGCCTGTAAGTGCATACGAGTGCTATCAGAAGTGCATCACGAGTATTAAACGAATCAACTCACAATGGGCGAGTCTGCCTCCTATTGACAATTTAGTGTACAGTTTAGTCAACTATGGTACGACACAAGCAACTGAAACCGTGTGCAGGAAAACGTAAACGTTAAAGATTAAACGGAATTCGATTTAAGGTGAACAGTTACAGAGAGCAAATCAACGAAATCTCTAAACTCTCGCCAGAGTATAAAATTTTGTCTTTTTTAGCAATGTTCTCGAAGTGTATTTACGAACTGCATAACGTGTACGCGACTCTAAACTCGCACAGTATAAACATTATATTATACTGAATCTCATAGAGGCTTTGGGCGTATAAAAAACCTCACTAAAATGTCCAAGAACTCTTACATCTTTAGATTTGTTTGTAATTCCGCAAGGTCCTCTATACTATACACTACTAGATTTAAGGAATAATATCCCAAGCAGTGGCAAACAGCGTCATATCGCCATCACTTTCTGAGCAAAACACTGTCCCGCAGTTCTCTCCCACACATTCCGTCCGCAAAAGCATCTTCTGCTGAAAGTGTTACAAACCAAACGGAGGGGACACGCTGACACCGATTAACAACGAAGCAGAAGGACGCTTTCGACTTGTCAACCAGTTCTGATATACGCTTGACAAAAATTACGAGCGTATAAAAGCCCGGTCGACCTCGACTCAACCGGCAACCGCGTTTCCTTAATGCACACGTAACGGCTGAATCAACTACACGTACTGGTCCTTGTTCTCTAAATTCAACTTAGCCGGATGAACAATTTCATGAAATATATAGCCAACTGAAAGAAAAAAAACTCATCGATTTTACCGTGGAGCCCGGTCTTGACTGGGATCCACAGCAGAACGTCGTATCGACGCACAGCCCAGAATGGTTGAATTTAACTACAAATCGTGTGATTTCAGCAACTGTGTCCGGTATTCATGATATTCAAAATGACAATCCCCCCCCCACCGTAAACGTAAAGATTAGAGTGTACAAAAAAAGTTTACTACTCAACATTGAGTTTCAGTTTACATTTTTTTAATTGATCGTCGTTTCCCGATGCATTTAAATGGTATTCCAATTTTTTCCATGTACTACTGTTGGCTGTCTTTGACTATGTGATATTCCTCCCATACTCAAACGATACCACCTACCCTACACTCTTTTAATCAAAACTAGATATTTTTATTTTTCCGTCTGTCTGAGCAGGAACCACACACACACGCGCGCGCGCGCAGCTACGTTTTATATAATTAACAGCTGTGTGGAATATAATCGAGTGGTGTGTCGGCTTCCAAGGCTGTCACTGCTGTTAGCTTTAGCAACTTGGGCGTTGATCTGTCATGATTATCAATTGCTCTTTTCGTGGTTGTTTAAAAGCAACACACGCACGCGCGCGTTCGTACGCTAAGTTAATTTACCGTGACTATGAATGATTGGCATACCACTTCGTTCGAGTTTATAACAAAAATTACAAATTTATCTATAAATTTTTAAGTATTAACAGTTACACATTAAGACAGTAGAGGCTAATGCCACCCCCCCCCCACACTCAAGTGATCTGCCTGTGGCCATCATTTGGCAAGTGTATGAACATTAATCCATACATGTGCCATAGAGTAGTTCATCTAAAAATGAAACTTTTTCTTGTGAACTTACTGTTTATTCTCTTCTCGTCGAACGCTTTCGGCGTACGTATTCGCCTTCTTCAGCTTAGACACAGGCTGCCATCATTTAGTAACGGTTGTTGTGTGGAATGTGTAGTGGGGGTGATGTGTGGAGGAAGGGGATTGGCGCGGGGATTCAACTTAATGTTTGTTTTTTGTATAATTGTGTCAAAAAGTGTATGTGATTTATATTGAAATTGATCGTTAAGTATGTTGTTTGGTTGTGTTGTGTGGTGTTTATTGTGCGGTGTTCAACACAACTGAACAATACGAAATATATAAACACCACACAACACAACCAAACAACATACTTAACGATCAATTTCAATATAAATCACATACACTTTTTGACACAATTATACAAAAAACAAACATTAAGTTGAATCCCCGCGCCAATCCCCTTCCTCCACGCACCACCCCCACTACACATTCCACACAACAACCGTTACTAAATGATGGCAGTCTGTCTCTAAGCTGAAGGCGAATACGTACGCCGAAACGCGTTCGACGAGAAGAGAATAAACAGTAAGTTCACAAGAAAAAGTTTTCATTTTTAGATAAGTGTTAGTGCTGTGAAAGAAGAGGTGAATAATCAAGACAACTAGAGTAGTTCTTGTTTACCACTTTACATTCTAATCAGTATGTCAATAGAACTTTATCGCAAACCATAATGGGTCATTAGTATTTAGACATACTTTATTTAAAAACGTTCAAATACTGTATTATGTAAACACATCAGGGAACGACGAACGATTAAACCGAAACTGAATGTTAAAATCTGTTTTTACTATAAGAACCATTAACTTACTTTTTATACACGACAGGGGCGATGCGTACTGTGACGTTGTACAACTCCGTCGAAACGACGTTCTCAGCTCTACGGTAAATTCGATCGTTTTGTTGGTTTTCAATTTTGCTGTTCAATTCTATCCACACACAAATCGCCGATTTAAAGTACTCCCAACGAATGGGCTGCTTCCTTATTCTTGCACGATCACCGGTCTAGACTTGTCCTCAATACAGTGTAGTAAGGCTTCCAAGATAAATTATTACAAATAGAAAAATTCAAATCAAAAAAGACATTTCATAATTTTAAACCTTCTTGATATACCAATGGTATTGTGTCAGACTGTCCAACCGGGACAACGTGAAGAACTGGTTTTCCAGAGCAACAGTATACGTACTTCAAGGTTCAAAAATCACATCGAATACGACCCTAATACGAGAATTTATGATACTGTGAACACGCGCGCGCTCGATTTGTAATGCGCGTTCAACGAGTGCAAGGGTTTTTGCTGTCTTTAATGTTACGTTCTTTTCGTGTTTTTACACGACTTCACAGCGTTTTTACGCTTCATTTCCTTTACACTAGTGCAGGGATGAGTAAAGGTCCCCCCACACCCTTGCTTCAGTTCTAACCCTCGAGTGACAGCGCCTCACAACTACGTCGCAGTCGTACGCACACCCCTTTACACACGCAGCGTTTTGTTCTACTTACCGAACTAGGAAAAAAATGTAAAATTTGACGTGTCGCTTTTACATTCAATTACTGATTTAGCCGACCAATTTTGTTTCGAACTAACCGTAAAAGCGAAAATGAAAAGACTTTCTAAAATGATAGTGCGATTACTGTGACGCCTTGGTTTGACTAGCTCTCCTCCTCCTCTCGCCCCCCTCCCGGCTCCGTCGTTTCTCACTAAAATAGTGACATTATTTGTCCGCTGAACGGTAAATTTTATTGAAATAGGTTTTTCATTCTTGAAAGTGTAACGAGGAGGAAGTGGGCTGTACGGTTGCCTGCACAACGGTCTCTCCAATTGTGAACAATTCGTCAAGCTCTCAAACGAAGAAAACACAACCACACACTGCGATTTCACATTCACTACACTACGTCCGTAGGCCTATTCCAAACACGACAATTACAACCGTCTGACTTGCTCAAATAAATTACGTGTACGAAGGCCACGACGCAACTATATACCGTTAATATCAGTTACAAAACAAAAAGCCAGTTACCACAATCCGTACACATTACTTGTAGGAACTTAATTGCAGAAGAACAGTTAAGCCATCCGATTCCCATCTAATAAGCGCATTATAAATACGACAGAAGTTTTCAAAGACGCTCCTATGTTCATTTTTTGTGCAACACCATTCATTTTGCTTGTAATATCATGAAAACAATTTATCCTTACTCATAGACACAACCTGCGTTCAACTGACTGTATTTTTTTGAGAGGCCTGCTCAATCTTAAACTTTCTTAATCATTCACTTAGTACCGGAAATGTTTTTCCCGTAATACAGTGAAGGAGCAACAAGTTCAACCGTTACTAACCTCTCTACACGTTAGCGGCTCCCCGAGTCGGTTAAATTAGCCACTTAATAAAAGCCAGCCAGAAATTCCTGTAATATTAAACATCTGAATAAACAGACTACTTGTCTTTACATCTGGTAACTGTCTGACACCACCCAGTTAAACAAATGCCTACGTCTAGGCGTGAAAAAAGAATCGGGCGCGGCGAGTAGAACATACCACACTTTCGACGGATGATGCTAAATATATACTGTATTACACACACTGAAAATGTTAAACTACATAATTAAAAACTGTATATAACTGCGACCACTGAACAAAAATATTTGTATACCGTTATATATGCGAATATTATTTTTTAATTATTGTACTGAACGGATTAGGCGTTATGAAGCTCGACTGTTATACGCCGGCGCTGAGTTCGACACCCCTCTCGCCATACGGTGTTCGGGTTTACTGGGTGGCTCTTTCCCTAAAACACTCTAGTGATGCAACTATTTTTTATAGTCAACCACAATCTGGTTTACTAAACCTCTTTACTATGTCGCTTGGAAGAGTTGATTACTTGGATACTTGGATGATGACTAATTCTTAAGCGCAGTACTACCTGTGAGAGAACGGACAACGCGGGTAAATCTACATATCGATACATCTAGAATTCAATAGTCCACGTAATTTGGACCTCTCTGGTCTTTCGTATAATTTTCTCATTCTTCGGCAGTCTTTTTCAACCACATAAATAATTAAGACGATTCACTGAAACCATGTTATTTTACAAACGACAACGCTGTATTAAACGAGGACCCTTTAACTGTGCTTCTGCAATATGTATAATATTACAAACCACTGCACGTTATGATGAATATTACTCGTACTACCGTTTCTTTGTTTAAAAAACTGAAGGTTTCTCTAGTAACACGGGACAGCCCAAAGTAACCGTACCTACGGTATCCTCTTTCGTACACTATAGGCCTACTGATCGGGCCCGTCGAGAAACGGTGGCCAAACGACGAGTAATACGTCCTATGTTCCTGACCAACTCTAAGTTATAGACGTTTGAGACTTTTACACAAGAATGCAACGTCATCGTGGCACCGCTCTTGAAACAATGCATCCTACATGGCGACTTCCCATAACTCTCGCTAAAACTCACAACGACGAACATGCTAGTCGACTACTTCATGACAGTTTGGCTGTTAGGTTAAACACCAAATACTAATATGTATTTACTTTCGTTAAAAATTACGGGTATTACTTGGCGGATGGGCAATAACAACATATTAGGACCAGTGTAATGAGCACGGTATGTGTGCAACGACGTGATGCGTGGTTAAGGAGGCCGGAAGTGCATAATGGCTAGTGCAATCTCCACCACTTTATCGTATCCACTAGACGCTATTGTGTATCAAGGCCCTTGTTAACTTCACCACGGCCAGTGACCTAAGTTTCCTCACCGACATTAGGCCTACTCGTCACCAATCAACATGTCTGTTAATAAAACGATACATCTCGAGTGTGAAGCGCTTCCTTACTTTTCTTCCCGCTACTACTTTCATCGTCAAACTTAAATATATACTCTCCTTTACATAGGTCTAGAGCTCAACTGGAAACAGAACAGGAAAACTAACCCCACGCTAAAAAAAAAAAACCTGGAATAGACATTCGATGTTTGGCTTTTTCAATCAAATTAAAAATAAACACGTGTAATTTAGATCGTATCCGAAAATGATAGCAACAGCGATAGTCAAGAATGACATACTGCCATTCTTGGATATATGTCATGGGGGTAATGGGAATAAGTAGATGGGGGTTGGATATTAAAATCATCCCAAAATTCCCTACTCAAATAAAAACTTAAGATTGTGTCCTTTTATAAACGTAGTTGCAAAGTGAAATTCGTTTGGAAGAGAGGTTTACTCTTTAAAGTAATATTACTTACATTACACAATAATAATTAATTCTCTGTTTCTACAGAAATTCTGATGGAGATGGGTGACCATATGACCATAATTTCTATTCCAGCTACTCTTTGTTACCCCCATCCCCCCCACCAAGAAATGAAATTCGGACACGCCCCTTTACAAAACAAACGTGTTATACTGGGCACGAAAAGTGACAAGGGAAGATAATTAACGTTATCAGTTCTAGTTACACTACGAAGCGTGTAATGATCCGTCAAAACTTTCCACCTAGAATACATCACACATTACGAAATCCCACTATGAACGGTATGTGACGATTAGCCAGAACGCAAAAAAGGGTGCCATGGAAATAGGCGATTTGCTTTGAACATAAGTATAGCTTATTAAAAATACTACGTAGGGGTTGTTTGGGCCATGGTCGATTCTTAAAATTATGTCCCTAAATATTTCGGGCACACCTCCGGAAGCCATCTTCAGTAGAGAAAGGAGTTTACTCATCAACTGTGAAGGGCGTTCGGCCTGTAATCCTTGCCAACATTTTCGTTCTTTTCTCTACTGGAGATGGTCTCCGGAGGTGTGGTCTAAACGCAAATTTAACCAATCGACCAAGGCCCAACAGCCCGGTAGTAATGCTGACTCCGGCCTACGTTAGTCTGATAGCCTAGATAGGTACGGTATATCTTTTCTTAGTTTCCACGAGCAAAGTTGGATCTTAGCTGTAATTAGGTTTCGACCGGGCGGTAGACCGTGCGTGGTCCACTCTGTCTGCTAAAGCCATCGCGGTTATCTCGACTTTGTCATAGTTACCAATGAGAATGTCAAGACAGCTATTGAAGGATACGCAGATGTAGATGAAACGTGTGGTTGGAAAAAACAATGGACCACATTCGGCCTAATCCATCCATAAGCGACATACACCGCGCGTAGAATACGTACGTACCAAAACGTTTCCTATATAAACAACGAACGACTCATCTCGACAAGAAACCCGCGTTTACACCTGAAGAATTCTGCTGATGGTAGAAACGTTCTCAATTCGTTTATGACAGCGCTTCAGTACGACCACGATTTGAAAATATGAAGAGTTTAGATCACCTTCGATTAATAATAATCCGATCAAAGACAGCTGACTTGATCTGTCAGCACGTATAAATATTGGGAAAAAGAATCAAACTATAATAGAAAGGTTAGACAAATTATGTTACATTTAAAATGAAAAGCGTAATACATAACGAACAGTGGGAAACAAGACCGATACATGACACAAAAGTACTTAATTCATACAACGATTTACCACTATGTTAGTTGTAACACAGTTCTCATGTCTGTGAAATAGAAAGCAGCCGTGGCGTGGCGTACTGCTCACGCTTGCGTCGTCCACTTCTCAACAATCATAATGGATCTCGTCTTAATTACTAATTAGACCGCATAAAAAACAACAGTATTAATTTAGATTAAGTGTGGAATGCAAGCAAACGACCGCCGTAGCACGAAATTGAAGTTTTCACTTGGCGCAACCAGCTCGCCCTCACACTGCAACAATACAATGATATTCTCACGTCTCTCCCTAATCCCAGAGTCGAACGGACCTCTTAGCTCAAATGTTTATTATTATTATTAAATGTGAATGAATCGGAGCAACATGCGGGCGTTGTAATAATGAGAGGAAAATTTCCGCCCTGGGCCGGCCGTACTGGTGAACGACTAATTTCCATTTTTGGTAAAAAAGAAAGTTCAAAGACGATGGCGAGGAAAGCCGTGTCCGGAGACACGACTTCAGTAGTCTCGGTATTTGAAGGTCATCGTATCAGTGTCACGAACCAGGGTCATCCACTCTACAACACACCCCACCCTATACGGACTGCTACATAACCTTATTACCTGTTTCTATTCACAATGGTCGGATGCACGTGAAAAAAGCTCACTTTCTTTTTGTTTTATACACTAATCCACAGATTGTGAAGTACCATGTACAAACCATAAACAACCATTCTTTAACGCGTTAAACTTGAAATGCAATTGTATGTGTCATACGTTCTAACCAACAACTACACAATTAAAAGATTCGTTTATGACTATACTTACACGTTCAAAACAAACGAAATTAATAAAATCACGAAGAACTATCAGCCTGCGGCACCTGGAAGACAGGCTGGAAGAGCTGCGTGTGGTTATTGCATAACATTTCTCTTAACATTTGATCGTGGTAAAATGCTTGCAAATCTCGTCTGTCGGTAACATTTTTATTTACCCCAGAATTGTGCCTTCACGTCATCTTCTACATAAGCGTAAATCATTCTTAAAATCCAGAATTAACAAATAAATTAATTTCTTGTGTATTAGAATGTTATCTCTTTGTTTCGATGAAGTGCATAGCATGCTTCCTAGCAGACATTTTTGGACTACGCGTGACAGCAGCTCTTACCCTTTCTACATTCTCTGGAACTCTTCCATGTCTCCCAATGTCGAAATGATTTTTGAACAGTCTTTGTGTTGTTATATACGAATCATTTGTCTTTTCAAATTTAATATTTTCACTTTCAAACACACTTTCGTATAGAAGTGCATTGTACATCACTGTATTTAAAGACGGCGATATATTCGATGTATGCAATACATTTTTGAACTGACTGATGATCCAAAGCTTTTTACAATGAATACGTACATAAACATTACATGCTCTTTCACCGTAATCTTGATAAATCTTTGTGACTTTGGACAAGATACAACTTTTTATCGGATCCGTTGAAAGGTTTCACTAATTCCATTACGAAAAAACCGCAAGCGTTTCTCCTAAAGCGATAAACAGTTTTAAGGGCTTCCACACACCAGTCCGGACATAGGATTGTATATTGTCGATCCCCGCCTGTTTCACTCTCTCGTATTCTGTGAGTACTTACACACATTTACGCGACGATTCGGATACATATCTTAGTCCGTAGGTACGACCTACGTCCGTATTCTAGTACATTCTAACCACAGTAGAAGGCGTACGAGTGCGTTGAGAGCTACTTTCATAGTAGTGTTTCCCATTTAAAAACTACATTCCTATTTCCACTAATAAATTTGAACACCTTAACTTCCATTAAACATTTGTATGGAGTGTCTTACCTTATGGGTGTGCGGCGTGGACCCTCGGCAAAATAGAAAGGAGGAAGCTGCAAGCAATGGAAATGTGGGTCTGGAAGAGAACAACGAGGATGAGCTGGATGGATAAGAAAAGTAATGAGCAAGTCCTCGCAGAAGTGAAGGAAGATAGGTCACTTTTAAAAATGATTGGAAGAAGGGCAAACTTGATTGGCCACGTGTTACGACACAATAAATTCTTAAGTAACACTTTTTAAGGACAGGTGTTGGGGGAAAACCAAGAAGACGACCAAGAGCAGCGTTCTTCAAAGTCATGGGAAAGGAGATGAACTTCCTATCGTACTGCGATTTAAAGAGGGCAATGATGGAGAGAAAGACGTGGCTAACTCGACAAGGCATGGTCTTTAGATGATGATGATGACCTTCCACAAGAATGCCAATACAATCCCGATGTTCTTTACTGCTGTGTGGCTTGCGACCTCACTCCAGAGCGGTATTTTTCCACTCCCGAAGCCAAAGGAATCTTTTCGGCTTCACACTTATAAATACTTGGGACAATTATAGAAAATCTTTGCAGAACGCAAATTTATGCAGGATCCATTGAAACTGGTCTATTCAATATGTAATCATATGCGTCTACAATTTTATTACAGAACCTGGGAGCTGTAGCTTTACGAAGTATTAAGTACTGTGTACCCAATTCCATACGGAAAACTAATTATTCTAGCCGTTGATTATCCTTGGCTGCTCGTATAGAATTGGCGTTACAGGACACTTTGTAAACGAAAACCACAGGGTACAAACAGAAAAATCTGAAGGTAAAAGACACCGGAAGCCAACTATGCCGTTAATAACTACATAAACCTCGTATATTTAAACTGCTACAGCCATTAATTTAGGATAAACGATTATATAATAATAAACAAATTCCAGATCATCAACAATATTAATCCTACCACCTCTAATGAGACTTCCTGAGTTGCGTTATCTTCTACTAACCTAAAAAGAAGAATGTTTACGTGTTTGTTAGATTATCAAACGCTCAAGAGCGAAGTACATAAGAGAAAAGTCCCAAATAATCAACGGATCGATCAGGAAACATTTCTGGACCGTTACAGTTGTACAAAAACTGCTTACACAATAGAAGCTCGAGGTGCATGTACAGTCCAGGTTCTACAATGCGCTTACTACAGTTCAGCTTGTACCTATCATCTGCTTGTCCACAAACAATCTTCTATGGATACGATGAAATACTGAAGACTCCCACGTCCAAACTGTTTGCCATTCTTTAGAGGCGTAATCGCTAAGTCAATACAATGTCTATTCTTGTCATTCTAACTACTGTAAGGTTGTCCTAACTAGTCCATTGGCGGGAGTGGAAAGCCTGTAGATGTCATAAATTACTGTTCCGACGTTGGAGCAAGCCCCCTGTAGTGACTTTAACAAGCGAAGTGTATTTGTAGCAAATTATTTAAATTATAGTACGTAGTTTTTATATGACGTTTGCTGGCTTTTCTGTCACCAACTGACTAACTGAGACGACCGAACTGAATCTCCCCTCCCTGTCTTACTTCTCGGGAAACTCCCCGTCACTTTTCTATACCGAAGAGCAATATACAGATTGCTATCTCCTTTGATTCTGACCAGTAATTATGCTGTTGGCTTTGTGCCTGTGCATTAATTTTTTGCGTACAACTACCACACGTAGCGCTGAATATAACACAACACGGAAGGCAGCGACGCATAACTGATGTCCGGGACTTGTGGGTTTGAACCTCTACCCGACGTGATGTCCTTCAAGCCACACCTTCTACTTCCCATTTAGCGAATAACTTGGTTGGAAGGTTCTCACCATTTCTCGATAACAGTTTATAATTCATTTGCTACCACCTTACAGTATCACTTTTCCAAAAAATACTACGACAATATGAGGCAGAAGTTACGTAATTACACACACAGTGATACAGAGGTACTTCATTATAACAAATTATTGAAACCGAGATGAAAGGCAAAGGGGTCACTCATAAATAGTAATAATACTAGTCATCGCGAAAAAACAGTAAGGAGAAACAGGTTTTCAAGCTAGTGATGCCTATCCAACTCGATTTGACCCAGAAGGTACACCTACATGCACGTCGCGAACTTAGCCTATACAGGAAGAGCTTGTCACATGAGACCAAAGATGGCAATCGTGGTGTACTGGGTTGTAGCTCCATGCCTGTAAATGACGTTTGTAGAGACTTCGCGTTACCTCATCTCTTTCTTTTCACAATATTATTATGCTTCCAAGATTAATGCTAGACAACTGCAAACAGTAGGCCTACTTACTTCCCCTTCATTAATGGCTGTATCGCTGTATTAAGCATAATACTTCGAAATATTACTAATAGTATTTTCACTTATTACAAATAATTTAACAAGTTTACACAAAATCCTTCGTCAGAGTCCGAATTCCTGACTTGTAAAATGAGAGACATTCGTACGCTTTATTACAAAAATAACATTGGTACGATATACGATTTACATATTTATCGTGATTAATTACTGATGCAGTCATCATGTGTAAAACGTTAACATTAGTATACCCATCATAAGTCTTGACACTACCGAATTCTCAAATTTTAGTGAAAACGTTAGAAGTTCCCTTGCATCAATAAAGAAACTCGGAAAAACATTATGTGAAGCCACTGGTATATAACTTGCCAACGTTTGTTTGTTACTTACACATCACTTCTCGCCTTGGTTTCCTTCGGAAAAACATTTTTTTTAATACACCAACACGAGCATGCAAATACAAAAGACCGGAGTTTATACAATCTTACGCGTAAATGAGGAAATGCATATGTACTACTACAAAAATTATTCAAATCTGTGGAATAAAAACATACAGGGAAAACTTACACTACTATGAATAATGAACTGGTACGAAATCTTCCTAATGAGGTTCAGGGCAATGTAAAGAAAACATTTCAAGTAGGGGGCCTTCTGTTTTTTGACACATACAACTCCACCACAGCCTCGTTTAAGAACCACAAAATTTTTACATTTTCCTTAAGGTTTCCAGAAACAATTATACGCTACTATCAATTTACTTATTCCGCATCACAACTAATCAACAAAATCACAATAGTTGTACATTCATGCATATTCTGAACATTTACTACAACCTGCCTATATCTTAAAATGCTCAAACATTATCTATAGTTTTTCATCATAATTTCCTTAAATCTTCGAATACATCTGTATTATCTATTATTGTAGGGAAAAGTACACGTGCTAACTAACATTATAATTGTGTTAACTATTAACTAACATTATAATCGTGTTAACTACGATTATACTAGTAATAATATAATAATGGGTTCTTTTGTACCGCCTAAGCAGTCCAGGAGTTAAACAGGGTAGGCTGACTGCCTTACGTGAGCCGTTGGCCATACAAGGAATGTAATGTGGCCAGCCATTATTAACCCAGGTACTCACTTCTACAGACTCAGTCGACCTGGGGGCTGAAAAACCCACCTTGAAATTACGGTTCCCCGGGAACGGAACCTGGAATCTGGGATTAGTAGCTAGACGCCATAGCCGCTCGTGTACTAAGCCGACTACGACACGATTAAATGTTGCATTATGCTCAATAAACGTCATGACGAAAGGTGAAAATATAACCGACTTCGCTAACACTAACAAGGGAGACATAAGTGACCATTTCACGTGCGTGCATTCACGTTTAAGAATGATAATTCTCTTTGTAATAGTAATATCTTCAAATACGTACACTGCAAGTAGGTTTATTTTCACCTGACGCACGTTTCACAGAAATTATTCTGTATCTTCAGAGGTTTGTTTGAATTGTAATTGTATGTTTCGTACCATCGCTTACCACAATTCAAACAAACCTCTGAAGATACAGAACAATTTCTGTGAAACGTGCGTCAGGTGAAAATAACCTACTTGCAGTGTATTTATTTGTAGATATTACATAGGAGATCTACAGGAAACTCAACGAGTTACTTACAAAGGATTAATGGACAAAAACACCAAACAAGGTCTTTGTAATAGCTACACAATTCTGTTTCTAAGAACACGTACCTCTTTACCTGAGACCGAGCTACGGGCGACGACGCATGAGGCGTCAGTCTGGAGACCGTCCCTTGGATTCAGGGGCGTGCTCCCTGGTAACGGAACAAGAAAAACCGCGTAGCACTCCGTGCAGTTGTTTTATACGCTAGCTGCGTCTCTGAAAGAACGTACTGAATAAATCTTGTAAAATGCCACATATTCAAAAACTATGATTATACACTTCCTACTTTTATCCGTGGCAAGAAAAATCCCGCTACCAATACACACCCTGCTACTAGACACGTCTTCACAACTGATGCATGCATCAAACAGTTTGATGCGTCCAATACTGTTCACAGTTGTATAAAACTGTGTTTACGAAACAAGTAAAAACTATTTCCTTTTCTGATAAAGTTCACACTTAGAATCTTTTCCGTTTTGTCTAAACACCACACCAATGGAAGAAGATCGCGCCGCCTTCTAATTTTACAATTCTAACTTGAGTACAGAACACGAATACTAAAATCTCAAACGACATTGAAATATTAGTGCGCCCTATTTGGTAAAAAAAAAACGATGTATTAACGTGGAAAGCCTCCATTGCAAAATATAATCATTTGTATAAAAGGCCGAATCGAATGAGACACACGTGGCAACCAATCGACGTGTGAAAACCCTGTGCCCAGGGAGATACAACTAATTGGACGGGGGAACGGATCGTAAGACCCAATACTAGATTTTTATTCATTTTGATTACCATCAGCAACGTATGCCAGTCGAACATTGGTAGTGGAAATTGGGATTCGAACTCACGATCTTAGCAAACCACGCAGTCGTGGCTCTCTGCCTGCTAATTCCCCCACGAGCAGGACGGTTGGAACAAGTCATTAAAACAACAACGGTCAACAAGTACGTAAACTCTAAGGTTTCAGTTAAACAAACATGCTGCATTAAGTGTTATCTAAACACGTCAACTGTCAACACGTAATCCGCTCTGAAACGTTCATAATAAGAGTTCTACATTGTTGCTTTGCTTTCCTTCTTAGTATAAAGAAAAGATCAGGGGTGGGGGGCAATTTTCCCGGAAGTGTAACTATTCCAAGACAGATGGTTCCCCAACGTTTTTCGATTTCCTATCTCCTCAATGTGTACACGTTCTCTCTAGTTTTCCTTCGAAATTGCCTGGTCTTTTTTCTGCCTTTGGATTTACAATTCACCGCGTGTTTTGGGATTCTGTGTTTGGCCAATCGTTGGACGTATGCAAACCGAGTTAAATATTATTCTCCTATCCTCCCGCTTCTTATCTATCCTTTTGTCTTCTGAACCTTCTTGTCGATTGCCACTACAAATTCATTTCGCTCGCTTTTAATGATTTTTCTGCGTTACATTTAACACATGAAACTGCACTTGCAGATTAAATTTAAATCATATTCCAAGGTCGATTAACCAAAAACGTAGGTACGAAGAACGCAGATGAAGTACGATAAAAGATACCGTACGTACGGTGTCGGTCACAAATCAATCGTGCCCGTGTCATTTTACCAGCCGGTTTCTGTTTACCCAGTTCAGCCTGCTCGCATTACCAAATACATTCACTTAGTTGTCTTCAACGTAGTGTACGCTTCATTATGTTAGCACAGCCCGACACGACTATAATTTAGTGCTTCTTTCTGTACACGATCGATCGCTGGACTACACTATGAACAGAAACCAATATCGGTTACTACAAAATGACTATGAAAAAAAGCGTACCTACAAACAGTTCATATACATGTGTGTGTGTAACTCCTAATACACATTAATGGTTCTCTATAGTGTAACGTACTTGCTTTTTGCTTGGTTAAGTTGAAATATAATATTTATAATACAACGGTTAGTTCCTTTATGCCCCAGAATTGGTGCGCTATTTCTAACGTTACTGTTTTTACTTCTTGATAAAATTGATAAATATGACTAATTACTGGTTGGGTTAAGTCTTTTCAAAAACATGTATTTTGTTTGCGTTGATCTATTTTAATAATAAAATCTTAATTATGTTTTCTTAGACCTCGCTAGTTGTTTGCACCGATTTGTAATATAATTACCAATAAGAATTCTTTTCTGTTGATTAACAATTAAACTTTCTAATTAATAAAAGAAATTATTAACTGAGAACTGAGTGTTGTATTCGACTTGAGTTGTGGTTATATTTATACCTTTACTTGTTGATTTGTACCTATAGAGTTCCAGTTTTGATGTTATTTTCGATGAATTAATATATTTAATGGTTTACTAGATTTAAATGATTTAACTTCTTTTAATTTCTTCCTGGAGGCTGATTGAACTCGCTTACCTACTTTAATTCAAATCGCACATGTTAGCCGGGCAATAGGTACTACCAACTTTTCTTCGAATGTAAACAAACACTAATATTCCGAAACTGATAAAAAAATTGTTAAGTATTTAAAATAATTCCATACACAATTAATTCTCTTCAATTCCTTTTACTCCTGTTTATATTTATTTCTTTTCCTTTTAAAATAAAGTGACAACCTTTTCTTTTTAAACAATGGTCCAGGCTGGTTAAAATTCTTCGCTCAGAAGTTGGCAATATGATATAATTCAAGCCTAGTGTACAGATTATTTACGTTTTTAAATATAAATTAGGGTTCTTTTGACTACAATAATAATAAACGAAAATGTCTTTTACGAAGTACAAAACCTCACAATATAAGAGTGACTACAATAAAACAGAACAATATCTTAGATCTAGAATAACAATTATTTCGTACGTCGATCGATGTCGACTTTTGAGGCCAACCTATTTCAATCGGTTATACCGTTTTAACATTAAAAAACAAAGAAATAATGGTTTACAAGTGAAAAATTATAATATTGATAGTGTTTTTGTTTAGTTGTGGTGGAATAAATAGTTCAAGTGTACACAAAGTGTTATAATTATATTATAGTAATTTGTTATAAGTCGATTATAACCTTAAGTATGTACACTATACTTTCCTTTTCTTTGAAAACACACTTTATTATTCACTGTTAATTATTAATGAACTTTAACTCTGCTTTTGTTAGTATGAACTCTCACGACACTCTTTACACTTTTTGGTTATGTTTGTATGTTTACGTTTCCTCTAATCTAGCCAAGGTTCGACTCTGATGTTAAATTCGCGGCTACGACTGTCGCGGAAGTTCTTGACTCGATGAATTCTCACACTAGACTCCCTCGCTAAGCGTCACCTTTTTGCTTTCTTTGCGTGGGCTTTTGGGTTAATACAGCAAAATATAAAAATTCCGATTGGTTGAAATTTCTCGCATTGTCGTTGACAGCGTCGGTCTTTGGGTTGATACACTTTTGTTTTCTGAGATCAAAATTAACAAAATTCTTAAAATTAACATAATTTCCTTATGCTAATTACAATTGTCAATATATTATTACCATTGAATTGCTTTCTTTCTGCTGATCATTTTAAGATCTCATATGATATGTTTCCATACAGTATTTCTAAAATGAACAATTTTAATGTTTGGCCTATGCTAATACATTATTTGTTAAAAGTTATCTTTTTTATTACATTTTGTGTTTTCTCGGTTGTACCCCTATATAGGATTTTATGCTATTAACAAACATTTTAATACTAGTAATCATAATTATGAACCTTAACTTTCTATAAAACTCTTGGCTTGTATAATAGGACTAAAAATGTCTTGTGTACATTGGACTATTCTGGTTTCTTACAATAAAATTGCTTACTTCTAATACATTGTAACATTTGGTATTTAATCCTAATAAACAACATGATCTTTTACTATACACATTATGAATTAAAACATGCTTTGTACCTTTTAATGTCCCTGTCTTCCTTCTACAGTAGATGTAGGGTTTTTGTCCAAGTAGATATCTTGTTAATTATGTTCTTATTAGTATATTACAGACATTTAAGATTATTATACTTTAATCTAGTAACATATTACTTATACTTTAATGTAGTAACATATACCATTTCTTTATATTATATTGGACATTGGCTATTACAATTTTTATACATTATATTGTCTCTTTTTATCTACCAAGTAGATGTAGGTTTTGTTTAAAATTTATTTCTTACTAACTACATTATTATTTGTCCATAACCAGCAATAGTTATTTCTTATTTTATTGGCTAGTAGTCAGTTTATTGGTCACACTTTATACTACTAGTTTATTTACATTACATTCTCCCTTACATTTCTATCATTCTTTAATATACAATAGTAATCTTTCCTTCCTACCACACTCTACAACATTATTATACAAAAATAAAACTTTTGCAACATTTTTATAACATAATGCTCTCTATTTGAATTGTCTAAGTGTCTATTAGTACACTCAGCTGAATCTAGACTTACAGTATATACAGGGTCCGCCTGTGAAGCGGGAAAATTAAAAGCACCCAATTTTTTCATGAAACATTTATTATCAGAATTTTTTTTTACAGATTTGAGTTGAGTAATGTATGCCATTATTTTACTTTTTAAAAATAAGGCCGCTCAAGTGAGAACCATTTCTGTGTAAACATTCTTCTAATCTTGACCGAAAATTTTCCATCACTCGACGAAGCAGGTCAGGTTATATCCGTGCAATTTCTTGTCTGATATTCTTTTTTTAATTCCGGTATGGTGTGAGGTCTATCAATGTACACCCTGCTGTTCAGAATTCCCCAAAGAAAAAAGTCGCATGCGGACAAATTTGGGGATCTTACAGGCCACGAGATGTCGCCATATCTGGATATGAGTCCGTCCGGGAAGAGTTCTCTTAAAGCAGCCATGGACACACGAGCAGTACGACTTGTGGCCCCATCCTGCTCGAAAAAAATTAATTTCCGGAAACCTAGGGAGCTGTTGCATCAAAAATGTTCTGACCATGTGTGTGTAGCGGTCTGCATTGACAGTTGTGGTGTTTCCTCTATCGTCTTGGAAAAAATATGGCCCAATAATGCCAGATGATGAAACTGCACACCACACCGTAACTTTCGGAATATGTAATGGTTTTTCATGCAACTCACCTGGGTTTTCACCATTCCAATATCGACTATTTTGTTTGTTTACATATCCATTCAAATGAAAATGTGCTTCATCTGACATAAACATGCGGTGAATAAAGTTTTCATCATCATTTACACGTCGCAATATTTCTTCGCTGAAAATCCTGAGAGCCAGCATGTCGCCATCTTTCAACTCCTGGATTACTTGAATTTTGTAAGGATGAAAAGATAAGTCTTTATGCAAAATTCGTCGAAACGATGTGTCACTAATGTTTAGTGCGGATGCATGTTTCACTGCAGAACGTTGTGGACTACGCGTCAATGCTACTCGAACTCTTTCAATGTTTTCCTCTGTTCTTACAGACCTTGTTGCTCCTCTATGCTTTAAGTTTAATGTGGAACCAGTTTCTTCAAACTTTTTCACCCATGACATAATTGCATGAGCGGACGGCACTCTTCCATGTTGTGGAATATTGAAATGATTACGAAACAATCGTTGTACAGAAGTCACACAGTCACCATTCTTATAAAACGATTTTACGCAGAAAGCACGCTGTGCACCGGACCACTGCTCCATGTTTAACAAATGGCATTAAATGTAAAACAACAATCGAAAACCTCCACGCCCTCTCGTGAGCAGAAAATGAACTATTGGCCTTTAAAAATTTCCGGCTTCACTGGTGGACCCTGTATTATACTGAATCTAAGTTTATAGTTTTTTGTCTTACATTTTCTTTAGGTTATGTTGCCATGTTCCCAGTTACTGGTTATACTTAGTTCACAATACTTTATATTTTTATTATGGTTTACACTGTGTCATTTGCACTGTTTACTTATCACTATTTATTACCTTTCCTTTTTAATACACATAATTATGACAATAATTATCTGGTCTTTACTTATACATATGCTAATTACAAATGCAGTCTTAGGTCTGAGACCTAGCTTGACTGTTAGGCTTATTACATACATGATTTTTCTTAACCCTAAATACATTTTTTTCTTATTATATACTCCAGCATTACTTTTTTCAATATTACAATAAGATATATATACACTCACTTCTCTAATCTATTGGGTAATTTATTATGTCACAGATTTAGCCTAGTCCTTTTAAATGTCTGTTTTGTCAAGTTATTTATTATGTTTGTTTACAAGGCTAATTTATGTTCTTAATCTATTCATGCATCTGTAACAATTTTTCTTTATTCATTCATGGTTTATTGGATGAGTTATTATTATAATTCTTCCTTTATATAATTATTTTTTGATTGTTCTCATTAGATCACTCATCCTCTATTGCATTCCTCATTCAGTTACCTATTATTTGTTTATTTGATTAAGTTCCCTAAACATTTTGATAATTCAATTGAAGTTTTTATTTTGTATCATCTTGTAATGCTACAATATTCATATTTCATATACTGCGACTGCTGCCGTATGTTTTAACACAAAACACAAACATAAAAATATTACAAAGTAAGCTCGATGTTAAAGCACTCCGTAATTAACGCTAATGTCATTTTTATATAAACAAAAACGATTCGTCTCCAAAAAAATGTATCTATTACTTAACGCGATTCGTTCGCTTGTTCAGAATAAATTTGACGCAGAATTTGTTTGGAATAATTTCGTCGTACACGACACCACAAAAGATCAAGCAAAATTCATGGTTGTCTTGCGTCACGTGTTTGACGTATTGTTTTGTCAAATACTATACACACGTCCCCGCTCAGATGGATAACAGTCGGCATGAAAGCAACTGTTATGAGTGATAATTAATGTTTTATCTTGCATGAGTGTGGTCACGTTGTCGACATGTTTCTACACATGATTGAGTCGATTCCATTGAAAGAGATAAGCGCGGTTGATTAGTGCTAATTGTGGCAACGTGACCCAAAACGGTAACGTCATTTTACTACAGGTGTAATCTTACCGGTGCACTGACACAGTGTCGGGAAGTGTCACGCAATTAAGAGCACATTATTACAGCAAAGGCTTCCGATGTTATCCTTCTGGCCGAGGCAGCATTAACAGTATACCGCGTTAACCAGGTAGACCTGACTTGAGCAGTACTGTGTTATACGAATTTACAGAATTACGATCGTATACAAAATTTTTATGTCAGTAATCGATCAAATTGTTCGTTGGATGTAAGTCAAATGCTAATCGTTTAATCATTGTATGAAACTATTTAAGCACCTTAAAACAGCTCAGCGTGTTGCCTCTACTTTATTAAGGTTGTATGAAAGGGATTAACTTACATTTTCATACTTCTAACACTACTGTCTACCCAACGCCAACAAAATAGACTCCGTATCAACTGAAGAACATTTTGCCAAACATTTTTAATGTGCAACGATTGAATAACAACGTATACCAGAATGACGTTTTCTTATGTCTTAAGTCTACCTTTACGAAAATACATAACATATTGACTGTCATTAGTAATGTCTGTCTTAAACAAATGCCCATTTTGTAAATGTAAAATATACTAAACCCATTTAAAATAGTTTATCTTAAATTATGAACTACAGTACAGCGCCCTTAAATTTCTGAAGCACAGCGCCCTCAACGTTTCTCTAGATACGCTCCAATGCCTAAAAAATGCCATGTGTATTCTCTGTTAAACGTCTTCCTATTAAGAGCCATAGTTCGAGCAAGCGTCGCTGAATTCGCATTCCGCCATAATTGACGGAACAAATATGACTGCAACAACATACTAGGCTACTTAAAAAAAAGTAACGTAAACGTGTTGGTCCATGGAAGTGCCCTCCGAGATCGGCTGAACACCGTTTTATACTCGGTCAGCGTCATACTCCAACACAGAATATTAATGTACGCACAACATAAGTTATCGCGTGACTGGATCAACCATTTTATCCGATTAAAAGGCTGACACTGACAGATGGAGAAATAGCTACACTTTCGTTCTAAGCTAACAGTAGACTGAGACAATTCTATGGATTGGAATTAATAGAACAAAAACCTATAATTCAAGCTGTTAACACTTATTCGCTAGAAACTGTAGGGTATTAAACATCCAAACACATTCAGAAGTCATAAAAACATACATATGTTCATAAGCACTTAAACGCATTTTTATACTATCAGTTTACTATCAGATACCATTTAACAAATTACAAAGATTTGATTCTAAACACAATAACCATATAGGCCTGCACACGAACTAAATCGTGTGTGTTAACGCAAATCTCATCTCATCGTGACTCGCATAAAACGTTCAATACAAAATATCCTTTAATATCAATTTAAAATGCTATCTGCACACAACTTGTGGCTCCTCCCACACTATTTACACTACTGAACCGTTGTTTTCTTATTTTGCTGAATAATCATTCTTTTATATTACTTTAGGGGCAGACAGACTCTGTAATTGCATTGATTTTCATAATTTCGCTCGCATATTCATGGAACGAGAACCACCTTTCAATCGAAATGTGTGTACAATAAGAAAATGCAAATGCGAGCATACAATTGCCGACGTCTCAACTCTGATTCGCGAGTTGTATTTAAAAAACGGTTGTAAACAGACAACAGATTAACTGAGAGGAGAGCAGCTGTAGGAGAAGTGGCGAGGCGAGGGCATAACGGGATTGATTGGTTTGCAGAGAGGGCTGGCTGGTGGCTGGTCTGCTACCTCCAGACGTACGTGGGAGGGGGATTAGAGCACCGACCCCGGCTGCTGTCTCTCCCCCTCGCCCCTTCCGCGCAATCCATCATCACACCACTCGAAATTATTTTACACACGCATACAGCCGTACGAAATAACGGGAACAACGAGGAATGCAATACAAAGGTAAACAAATGTCAATTAGGCAAATCTGCGTCCTACTGAAGGTCTAGAATTTTATATCGGAAGGCAGTTTAAAAAACAACAGGACAGGAGATTCACTCATCAGCCACACAAAACGAGACTGTTTTAGCAACAGCCAAGAGTGTCCGACCGGAAAACTGATACGTGTATCACCTCACAATCATTACCAATATCATGACTTCGCTCCTTACGTTTCCTGCTTTCGTTGCCTACTTCCGACCATCAAACATTTTGTCTTCTCACAGAATTATAATGTCACATCTTTTCCGGTACGAGCCGTCATTCCGGTTCTGTATTTATTTTAAATGAAACTAAATACTATTTATTTATTGGCTACACATAAATTCTGTTGTTTTCATAATTGACATATACAGTAAACACATGTACAGGCTTACAGTAAGAATATTAAAACGAAAAGTACTGAGAAAAATGTTGGTACAGTGCATAATAACGACGGCTCACGGACAATACGAAAGAAAGAAATAATCTAGTACACGGAACTGATATAGGAAGGTTAATAGAGTAGACAGATATCCTGTCTGGGACACACAATGAATATGGAACAGCAAAGAATTCCCAGAAAAATTCTAGAATGGCGACCAGTACGTAGGAGATCAAGAGAAAGGCCAAGGAAGAGACAGATCGAGGATGTTAGAAATATGGTGATAAGAATGTGTAGAAGAGTACAGAACACCCAACAAAACTCGAAGACGAAAATTCGTTACTATGTAACGTGACAGATTCCTGCGTTTTGTGTACTTTCCGATACAGAAAAAAAACAACCTCTTTCGATTTCGTATCGCGAAACGAGTTCTCAAATCGTAAGCAGGTTTTCTTCAGTCGTACGTTTTACCCTTAAGCTGTATTGAAACGGATAAATCCTGTACTCGGACTGCTTTCATCGTTAATATTTTTCGCTTGACGTTTCGAACCCTTGAATCTGGGATCGTCCTCAGAAGGTGTGAAGGGCGGTTGAAAGGTCTAAGAGCCGCCACTCACAGCTTCTGAGGGCGCCAGACTCTAGGGATCGAAACGTCAAGCGAAAAATATTACGATGGAAGCAGTCTGAGAGAGGATTTATCTGTCAAAAATTACCCATCGCTTAAGAGTTTTAAAGAGCTGTACTGGAATATCTTACTTGGTTAGGTTAAGCATGTTTGTCGACGTTAACGTTCTGTCTAAAAATTGTGACTATTTCGCTGTACGTACATCCAGTTCGCGGTACATGCGTGCATACGTAGCTACCTTGTAGCACAGATTCTGTGTTCTTCCACATACGCGTTCACTCTTTCACCGCATTATCATAAATGAAACTCGTTAGAATCTGCTGTATCGTAATTTTTACGTTCCTGTACCGCTTGGCCATGCGGATACGTGTAATACCCCATTATACACGCACACTTCATACACAACCAATTGTACTGTACTCAGCTGATAAGATCGCTCTATAATACTCACTACAAATAATTTGTTATTACAGAAACGGTATTTAATTATCTATGGTCGGTAACCAAAACATGACAACTGTGTTTCACACCGCTGAAACGCAACATAGTAGTAGAAAGGTTAACCATTTACTGTTATTAAAATATTACTCTATGGGTAAGTCAGCTTGTAACTTGGTGTACGCTGAAAAATGTACGTAAACAAAATGGTTAACCGAAAATAAAGATAATTACACATAAAACAATTTTTATGCCGGCTCAAAAAAAGTGGTACACGTATGCCCCACTAGAAGTTTTGCTTTTTACTTTCTCTTTATTCACATATTTGGTAATATAGTATAGGCCACAGTTGCCCATCCACTCATCTGCATCAACCACTTCAATTTTTCTTCCAGGAAAAGTTGCTTCCAATAGACCAGCTACGACTTAGCACCACCAAAACAAATGCTCTTACCGAGAACCAACGATATGTAACTAATACGTGGAGCCAAGATTGCAGAAGTTCGGTAGTTGGTGACTAGAAATTTTCCGCACGATCTTCTTTTAGAGGAATACTATCGTCACAGCCCAGACCTTTCTCTATTATTCAAGTGCACAATATCCAACAACGGTACAGTTACTCGGTTACGTCGAACACGGTGCAAGTACAGAACCCAACATAAACACTTCAATGACTATTTACTGCGTGTGTTTTCCTTCTACTGTAAATCAGTAAAATTCCCTTGCATTTAGATAAACACAAACAATCGGTGAGAACTACGCTGTGGGACGAACCTTGGAACAATCGAGTCAGAATTCTTCCACAAGGTCATACAAGTTGAATCTCGTTTTATAATTAAAAACAGAAACTTTGTTAAAATACAATCGACTAGACATAAACACCAACATTGGCTTCTACTTAGTACCATAACTCCGTGCTAACCAATTAAATTCTGCAGTTTTTTTTTTTATCTGACCATACCCAGTAATGGGTGTAGTTCCCATTTTATTTTTCTTCCATAAAAGTCTGTACCACGCTATCTTGCCGCCAGTATCCTTGAACGATCGGACCTATCTCACTATTGAGAGACAAATAACATTTCTTCAGGTTCTTAGTCGCCGTATTTACTGACCTATTTGTATATCCATTATCCACTCGTATCAGGTGACCTGACCAGCTCCATTCAGCTCACCCATCTGATAATATTATGTTCTTTCCCGTATTCAGACGTTTGGTTTTCCGTCTCTAAAAGCGATACTTTGCATGCATCTCTAAATAGCTCGTTGAGTTTTAGCGGACTTTCTATGGGATTCATTGGTCTTGTTGCTTCGATACTGCCAGTTTAAATATTTTTGTTTCGAGATGCGCTGAGAAATTCTTACCATGGAGGATGAAAGCAAGTTTTCCAAACGTAAAAGCTTAGTGACAGTAAAAATCTTTTATTAATTTAAATCTTTGGCTTTTCTTTGTAAACTCTAGAACTCCCATTACTACTCTTCTTAAACATTTAGACACGGGCGTATTAACAACAATCGGATGTTCGCGCCTCATATGCAGTAAATTCCCTTCTCCCGTTAGCAAACAATGAATACGTTAATAAAATGAAATAAAACCCGAGTTAATTCTGAGGTGTGTTATAGAGAAGCCCCGTAGCTGTCAACGCGCAGTTTCAGATTACTGCGACACGCACACAAACCATACGATTGTGTATTACATAACGCAACAAACACACTGACGCAGAATACACTTGGACTACTAAATGGCCCTGCTGTTTACATCAGGTATTTGGTGACATTTGCTTCTGGAATTAATGGAGATTACTACTCCGAGAGACGCATACTAAACACACAGATTACGAAGTTTGCCGTATCTCTGCGGTTTATAGTTGCCTCTTACTACGAACTGCGTTTACATTGTCTGATAACGTAGAGGAAAAGAAACGGTCTGACGCCCGCATGTATCTTAGCACAAAATAACCTAGTCAGATTCCTAAGTCGAACTGATCTCGCTTGAACCTAGCTCTAAATCTAGATTTCTATCTTAGCACTTTGAATTTTTGTCGTACTGTTAAGATCAAGTCCAATACACGATTTGTAAGGAACGTAACTGGCAGGAGATGGAATCTCACGTAGAAATACCTAATAACTTCGAGATCAGAAGAGAGATTATAATAGAGCGTGACAGGGCGTCGTCAAGCACAACTTGATGCATGCGATTCTCACTGTAGGCTACACGAGACATCGTGAGCAAAGAGGGTTTGCCTCAAGGAAGGACATATTACGGTCCATATGTTTCGTAATAATGATTATTATCACAACGCCTCAATTTCTTTGAGAAGGGAGTCGGCTAAAAGGGCGATAAACAGAAGGCAAGACACGAATGAGACGAACAAGACGTAGTTCACAATCAAATGTTAACACAGTTCCTATCGCTCGTTTTTATCTACTATAAAATTATATATCAAAACACACTGGTCGATTAATTTGTTTAAGTTCACTGATAGTAGACGTGGCTTAGTCATACCAAGGCAATGAATCACACAACAAGGCCTTGTATAACCACCTGTAACACTGCATTACCATTTGAAGTGGCAGTCCCCAGTCAGAACGGAAGCGGTTGATTACCATACGCGGAAGGCATAGTTATCACGCCCGACAGATCCAGATGCGTACGGCTTCGGCTATAGCCTACACAGACGCTATCATCATATACGGCTATTAACTCAGAAAAGATTTCGCGCAGACATTACCTAATCGCAGGTGTTATTCCTTTTTAATTACACCACAGCCTACAGACGTTACTGGCTCGACGTGAGCAACCACGAAAATCTTACTACATTCTATTCATCGAGAGCTGAGAACAGATGTACATGTAAAAAAAAATCTGATTGACATTAGAGACCAAACGAACATTGTAAAATATGAACGCAGGAATCGTTAAGTCGAGGAAAGAAAAATTTATTTATATAACTTTGAAGTAAATCAAAGAATACGGGAGGAGTAAAGTCTTAAACAGATCAGAATAAAAATACAGTTACTACTAAGTAAAAAACATGTTCCTTATTTTCGTTTGCTCCGCATCGTAATGATTACGTATGTATAAACTAGTAAGCTCCCTAAGCTGCAGAACTAGCTCACTATTTTCAACGAAACATATTTATTAGTAGTAAATTTCAATGTTAGGGAATTTCTTAATTATGATACGAAAACCCCGATTTGTATGACTTTTTCTTTTTAATAAAGTAATTCTAAAGCAGACAATCATACAATGAACACTAAGAACACTACAAATTTCAAACTACACTTTTTTTGTTAAATTTATAACCACAATCCTTAAATAACAAAAACTTAGTACTAGGTTTTAGATTTATGTATGTTTTCATAGACATATATAGGTCTATATCTAATATTTTTCATACCGTTTCTGCAAACATTTTGAGATGTTGAGATATATTAATCTTGTCAATTATTAAAAATACAGAGTCTATATTTGGAATTAAATTATATCAATAGACAATTTTTTTTAACACTTTGACTTCCATTTTTGGCCCGTGGTGCTCCTACAGTTTAAAAAATCTTAAGAGTATTGTAGAGTATAGAAGTAAACTCTACATTCGGGGCCTGATCCTCTAAGGATTTTTATATTTTTTAAAATATTTATTCATTTTTTGATCCTTTGTGACTAAAATTTTGAAATTTCCTACACTAAACACTATATTCAGATTTTGGTTGAGAATCTTTTTGACGCAGCACTTGGATTCTTGCGATTTCTTAAAAGTATCCACTTTTCGGAACCAGGCGTCCCAAAATTTTTGAATTTCCAAAACTGAAAGTATATTCTGATTCTGGTTAAAATTCTCTTCGATACCAAACATGGCTTTTTTTTACTTTGCCCCTCACATTATTGCCCCCCGCCCCCTATTTATAAGGACAAATTTCAAAAACCTTACGGATCTGGGGGGTAAAATACGGCCATGCATACCCAAGTTTTACGAAAATCGGCTGATACATTCAAAAGTTATTGTGAGACATGACTAACGGTTGAGTTAAAACTCGCTTCACTCGTTGGACAGGTACACAATACGCTAGACAAAACCTCGCATAAATATATTCGAAATGTTGCGACTGCTGGTCAGTTGTTGGCATTTTGTCACTGACTCTTCTAAACTTTCGGTAAACCGAGTTTAGATCGTCTGGTATGCTCGTCGCTTGGAGAAACAAATCAGCTTCCGAATATAATGGAAATCGACTCGTGTACAACGAGTACATAGTACTCAATTATAGCCTACCACTTTCCTTGCATTAATACGTATACAACCTCATTTAAAGTCACAAAGCTTCTTCAGCCGTATGAGTCACAACCGACACAGGAAGTTCGCGTCTCCTAACGTTATCTCACACTAAACATTCTCTACAACAGTCTTGTGAATTCAAGTTATCAATTCCGACTCTGCGACGGTGTGAGCTATTCGCAGCATAGATATTAAGTATGTTTTCTTAAACACGGGATTATACCAGACAAATTACCATTTAATAACAGAATTCAACCTCCTACTTGTGATTTTAACGGCAAGTCAATTTTCGAAATTTGCAATATCAAGAGCGTATTTATAAAGATAAAAAAACGGAGATAACTTGTGCCATTCGGAACACAAAATATGTGCGGTACAATATATGTCCTGAAGACGACCGGACCGTATGTCCGTGACCATATTTTACCCTCGTGTACGAGAGGTTGCACATCCATACCCAGCACGTAAAACAAAAGTGGACACCGTTCGTTGTACAGATGCAAAGGAGCCTTGGTTTTCATTGAGATGTGACCTTTTCTTTCTACATTTTCCTATCAACACTAACATGTAACTTTTACTAAGGTTTCACATCTTAATATAACCAATTATTTTCGGTCTTCCGTAAGGTCTCTTTTACATCGCCGTTCTTGACGACGCATCCCACTCCTCGAGTATGTCAAAAATTTCAAGTTTTCTTCCACAAAATTATATGGAAAGCACTTGCACAATAACGACTGAAACGTAGAATACATGCCAGACTTACTGTTTTTTTTTTTTATTCAAATCAGGAGTCACATAAGCCTACTTCCTGTCTAATTTAATTCCACTTTGTTGACATCAAACAAATGGATTAAACGTTAAAGAATCACGAGAACTCTCCTCGTCAAAACAAAACTTATAGAACTAGTTCCATCTAATTACTCTATCTGCTATATGCCAGAAAACATAACATATTTACTGTTTCCTTATTATCACGTTTTCGTGATTTAAGGCTTTCTTACTGTACACATCCAAAACATCACACATCTTAAAGTATAACTGATACAGACTACATATTAATGATGCACAAATTCGTCTAACCTATCAATTTTTTGTAAGATAGGTAATCCTACGTTCATAACAAACGTGAACTAGTACGCTCCCCGAGGTACACAACTCGCTCACTATTTTGAACTAAGTACACTTAAATGTTACATAAATATCGATATAATTTTCAATTATGGGAAACATTACAAAAATCCCGATTCCTGTACTATTTATTTAGTAATAATGTAAGACAATTGTAGAGCACTCAACTTTACAATAAACACTTAACATCTGAAACATTCACATTTGGATTACAATCCTATTTAATCTGACCACCTGCTGCTTGATTTCCACAACTTTTTCAAATTTTTGATCTCCTTTTTGGACCCTGGGTTCAAATATTTTGAATTCCAGAAGTTAACGCTACATTCACATGTAGCTGAAAGTTTCTTTAATTTGATACCTTCCAATTAATTTTTTTGATTTTATCAAAATTTTCGCCCGCTTTTTTAACCCTGAGGTTCAAAAAATTTTGGATGTTTCAACTGTTCAAAAATAAACACTATATTCTGATTGTGGTTAAGATTCCCTTTAATTTGATATCCCACATGGGCTTCTGTGATTTTTCACAATTTTGCCTCCCGTCCTTCAATTTTTGGGAGATCAATCTCAAAAGCAACACGGTTCTGAACGGTAAAAGTATGGACAAGCATGCCAAGTTTTACGAAAATCAGCTGATGCATTCAAAAGTTATCGTGAGACATATCCCAAACAGATAGACAAATATGTAATAGTTAAACTGAACGCTCGTTGTTCAGAACTTGCATCGCTGGTTCAAGAAAGATACCCTAAATTTTTTTTCATTACATTACTTGGGCATGAGCACTCTACAAGTAGTCTTGTTTAATCTTACTATTAACCTAATAAATTATTATTAAGTAACCACTGAGAAGTGTGTGCCAAGTGCAAGGAGTGCATAGAACAACAAATATGATGGATTTAAATAACAGTATAATTTGTAAGTCACTGCCTACACTTATATTCTCATTTCATAGTAACTGTGTACGCCATACACTCTCAATTAAACAGAGACGGAAAGTAAACATACACAATGGCATGAATCACAAGCTAGGAATGTTGGAGAATATTCTGAAAGCTGTTTACACTATCTTAAAAGTGATTACCATAATCAGGAAATATTATGGCTATTTCAATGACATGATTACATAATATGTCTCATCTTTGTTGCTATTCTTGAAGTTCACATTTGTTGGGCAACTGTGTTTACACACGAATGATGGAAAAAAATTGTTGATGAAAAAAAATTTACTTAAAAAAAAAAACGGCATCAAACATTTCTCCAAGTGATGTTTACTTTGTAAACAGTCATGATGGAATCTGAGTGAAAACAAAGAGCATGCCCCCAGGCATTAACAGCTCAGTGAAACCGAATCTTAACTCAGGAAAACAAACTTAACTTGGCATACATATGGCATACCAAATACTATATTACTAAACGTATCTCTCTTCAAGGCTGAATTTCAAATTAACACTTCACATACCTTAATACAACGCAATAGTTACATACGCACACACCTAGTTAGTGACAAATATTTTTATAACAAATTACAGTTGTTAATTTGGTTGGCACAACATACAAACAGCTGGAAATGACTAACTGAAACAAACAGTTAAAACAGCAGGCGATTTAATTGAAAAAGTACAGTCAATGTGCATTATGAGTCAATTCAATGGAAAAAGGAGACACAAGAACTACTACTGTGCTTGTCTGGTGGGAATTCCAAACCACATTTCAATAGCTTAGAGTTGAAGTACTACACTCTTACAGACGCCAGTGACATAATCATCTGGATTCTTACAAATGTTGTAACATGACGGTTCCCTCAGAATAAAGATTTTAAAACATAAAAATATTGAGTACAGAGCAGTAGGAAAGTAGTAAAATTATGTCATGAAGTACATGTATTATTAAGTGAAGTTAAGACTATTATAAAATAGAATAAGAAAACAAAAATGTTAAATATGGCTAGATAGAACTTGGTAACCATAATTCTAGTAGACTTCATAACACGTCATGTTCAGAACAGGTAAAAGCCTATAATGTCTAGCATAGCTGGGTAACCAACATCTTGAATGATGATTGTATAAACTAAATAAAATATAATAAAAACGATACAACTAGGTTAGGCAGTTGTATCTGCTTGTGACAGATAAATACATTGAGACGATTCAGGAGGGAATTGGTATTACATAAATGTATGATAAAAGTTTTATTTGTATTAAAACTGTTATAATCTTGAGTTATAAAAAAGGACCATTATTGTTAATTAAGAAAGATAAAGATGTAAAGAATAGGGTTAGGTAAAATTTAGTATTAGGAAGTGAGACATAAACTGACTTTTAGATTAGGAATTAAGTAATAACTATTGTTTGTAATGGACAAACTAATAAAATGTTCAGCAAGATGTTAATGTTACAAAAACCTGCATCTACTTTAGAAGGTACAAAGGAACAATATATTATATAAAGAATGTATTCGACAATGTTATGTATAATAATAGATAATGTATTTTATTAGATTAGGGAATAAGTAACCACAAGTGTCTGTAATAGACAAACTAATAATATATTCTGTAAGATGTTAAATTTTACCAAGAACCTGCATCTACTTTAGAAGGTAGAAAGGAACAATATATTGTATAAAGAATGTATTAGATAATGTTACGTATAATAATAGATAAAGTAGTGTATAAGGAATAGATATTGAATGTTAACTTGTATTAGAAATAAGCATTTGTACTTTAAGAAACAAATAATATTCCAAGGTACACTAGACATTATTATGTCTATAGTACAAACCAGATGTTTTTATAAAAAAATTAATGTACACATTTAAAATCTACATTAAAATCTATTGTATTAACATAAGATCACAGGTAAAGCAAAGGAAATTAGTTATGTATCAAAAAAGACTACTTTTAACATAAAATGTTAGACTAGGCAAAAAAAATGTTATTTTTTGAAATACTGTACAGAAACCTATGTTGTGAGATCTCAAAATGATCAGGAGAAAAAAAGAATTTCATTGGTGATAATCTTATTACAATGGGACATAGTATAAGGAAGATATTTTAAATTAAGATTTTTTGGTAATTTTGATCACAAAAAGTGACGCCATGAACGACAATGCTGGACATTTCCACCAATGGGAATTTTTCACATTTTGCAGTAGCAACTCAAAGAACTGGCACCAAGCGAGTTAGTTGATTGTTGGAATCCGAGAGAACGTACCCTCTGCGACACCTCTATACAAGAAAGTACAATCAGACTCGAACCCAAGATAGGTTAGGTGAAGAGTGCCTGTAGTTAAATGATCGACGAGTGATAAATAAAAATTGTGAATCGTTACAATAACCAGAAAAGAATTATAGTGTGAAAATATTAAAAGTAAATAAGCTAGTGTGTGCATTTAAAAGGAAAGTATAGTGTTAATAATTAAAATTTTTAAAACGACTTATTAACTAGTTATCATAACCCAACCTGCAACACTTTATATACATTTGTGAACTATTTATTTCACCACCACTGAACCATAAAACACTAACACTTTTGTAATATTTCACATTTAAGCAAATTATTTCTTTGTGTCTAAAATTGTAAAGAACCATAACCTCCTAAGACACTGTTAACCTCAGAAAAGACACTGTTCGGCGATTATGAACTGTTCTTTACTTTAGTTATAAGAATCCTTTTGTTATACTATATTTTAACTTAATATTGTTATGTTTTGTACTTCACAAAGGACATTTTCGTAAATAATTATTGTAGTCCAAAGAATCCATGAGGTTACATAGCCTAAACTGTTAACCTATGTTTGAGTTTTATGAATATCATAGTACCAACCGCTGAGCGATAAATTAGCACGCCTGGAGAATTCAAATTAAGAAGTATTTTATTTATTTTAAATTCAGAAGAAAAGAAAAGAATTTCAAAAGTAAATAAAAGATTATTGAATGGAATTAATTTAGTATGAGTAATTATTTCTAATAACTAATATTTTTTTCAATTTACGAGTCCTGGCGTTTTTATAAAAATTTGAAGAATAAGTTGGCGGTACATTTTTTGGCGTGCAACTTGAGATTTAAATTATTAAACTAGGTAAGTGAATAAGAAATGAATAAAGGAATTTAATAAACAAGAAATACAAAATATATTTAACCTATATTACTGAACTTTACCAATTGTCGTTAACTACGTGAGGCGAAAGGTAACCAGTCAATTAAGTAAATAATTGATTAATTTTATTACAGATTCTAAATAATTACAGAATTGGCGCGAACAATGTGAGGTGTAACGAACAAGCAAATACAACGAATTTATTAGTAGTTTACAATGTCTATGTGGATTTCCACAAAAGACAATGCACTGTAAACTCCGTAGTAACAAAATGCATTCGTTTTCAACCGTTAATACTGATTTATGGCACAATCCGAGAGAAACTTTACGAAACAAGTATGTAAAACCTGATAGTATTATATTAGGCAGAGTTTGGTGACAGGTTTGGGAACAGTTTTTGGTGGCACACTGGATGATTTAAAATATAAATCAATATAAAGGAGTATTTCAAAAA
This sequence comes from Magicicada septendecula, assembly GCA_034769895.1. Lineage (NCBI taxonomy): Eukaryota > Metazoa > Arthropoda > Insecta > Hemiptera > Cicadidae > Magicicada > Magicicada septendecula. The sequence continues at coordinate 503,023,955 of CM068367.1, forward strand.
TATAAATTAAAAAAGTACAGCAAGTATAACTACTGACACTTAATATCTGTAGTAGCTATATGTCTCAATTCAAACCTGAATTGAACAATTGACCAGGGACGACAAGAAACGACAAGAATTCCATTGATAGTTTGGTACAGGTTTTACAAACAACTGTTCAAACACTGTGAACTCAAATTTCAATCTAATTATGTATACTTTTTTATTCAGTTCTAATTTTGGTAAATTATAATGATATTGGATAAAATTACAATTGGATTATGATAGTGGATGTTGAAAATTAAGAATATTCAAAGCTCAGCTTAAGTTGCTTCTACAGTCAGTAACTGCAGCGAGCAATTACTGTAGGTTGCTTTAAACACACACATTTGGTGGGTAACCAAGCCATTGTAAGCTTATGTTGGCATACTGAATAACACTGGCCGAGTATACTACTTATAAATACCAAATATACCAAGTATACTACTTAGGCAGAACACTACCAAAAGTTTGCAAACTCATGATATAAGGAAACAGCTGCATGACGTCTTCCCAATGAGTGTAATGCTCATTTAAAAAGGGCTGAGCATAATCCAAATAGCAATTTGTTTCTGAATGTACTGATCAGGGGGCATTAGATCAATGACAATCACCTTCTAAGAAGCAGTATGATTGCCATTCATCTGCTGTTCAGGAGACAAGTGCTAAGTGCTAGAGGAGTCAGTATGGGAAAAAACTATTGGCATATTTATAACAATACATATTACAATACAACGTTTACTTCTTCCATGAACAACTGCCACTTTTAGAACTACTGCTGTGAGGCCAATAAAACAGTTTCTAATCTAGTGTCATTGGAATAACACTGCATGAAGGCATTGGAATAACAAAATTTTTTATTGTAATTTATTGCATTTTTATTGGCTGTGTTTGTTTTCATTACCAATAATGAAAAAGTATTTGATACTAAACCCATTCTGATTGGATTTTCTTTAAACAATACAGCATTTACCAAAATGGTCCATAACAACATAACAATACACCAACATTTTAGTCCACGTGATGAGAGGCTATGCTGTAGTGGTTTGCATGTAATGAAAAATGTTTGTTTCAAACAAAAATTTTGTCACAAATACTATTATTGTACAATGTGTGAAATAAAAAATATTAAGCAACAATGTGAAAAAACATACACAATGACACATCTCCTAAATTTATAAACGCCATGATCATAATTTATGTAAATGTCCCTGTGGAGGGATACTTATGATGAATTACATTCATTCATAAATTATGAATGAATACATTCATCCCTCTTTACACTTGTTGGAATAGATTAGGCACAGATCCAATTGGAAAGTAGTGAAAATTGTTTGTTCTAATAGATGAGCCAATAGGTTGTTTAAATGATTGCTCATTGCTAGGGGTCTCTACTTATTTATAGTTTGAATATCATTTGCCATACCATTTCCACCACCCTGAAATATCTTCAAAATGATCTCGTAGAGATGCAATACTATAAACCCACTGATACTGTGATACTGTTCACATAATCGTTTGATCTTTGAATGTTTTAACTGTCATTTTATTATATGCAAGTCCTGTATCTTAGACTGTACTGTTTAACATAACAAAGACTAATCTTTGACAGCACATACAATTTTACCACTTCTTACTCTCATTGTAATCTTTAAATGTTGGTTGGTTATAGGTGCTGGTTATATTAAGATTTGTTCTAGAATTCCTATTCACATATACAATTAAGGTTGCTTTAAACACACACACACACTCTCTCTCTCTCTAAAGATGCTTTGAAAAACAAAAATAGTAAGCCTTGAGCTACTAGTGAGTTAAAAGATGGTGTAAACATTTTACCAACACAAACAGCAGCCAGATAACATGACAGCACACAAGAGTAGCCTTGAGACGCCAAAGTTACAACAAAGCAAACAATGGAACTGGTAAGGTATAAGTGGTAGTATTATTACAGTTTCAATACATGCTTATTCAGATAACATATTCATGATATATCTAGTTACTATGCAAGAAATATATATGATCTGACAAATTCATAGTATGTATTTTAGGAATAATAATAATTCAAAATGAAGTACATTTAATTGTTCAAATTAGTTTATTTCTCCTGAGAAGTGTGCAGTTCCCTGTTTGTCTGTGGGGCAAAAGTGAAATTATGGCACCTGTCTCTATACATAGGATGCTGGAGAATGAACCTGTTATGTCCTTCCTACAAGTGTGGTCATCCAGCAAAAAATATTTTGTACCAGCTTATGCTTGATATATTTTGTATCTGCTGGAAAAAGTTCACAGACCTGAATAAAAAACGTTATATTTATTTTCTTTTGTTCCAATGTTACAAAGAACATCTTACAATGTTACTAAATATCATAGGCTAACTGAATTTAAAATCGCTAAATTAACACATATACTAGAAATATGAAAAGAAAAATATCAAAACTCATATCACCATGGGCAGATACTATAAGAGACCAAGATTTCATCAGCATAACAAAAGTCCTAAATGTCAAATCAGCAAGTCGTACCATTTAATTTTTAGATTCATGTTAGTGTTTATAATAACACTGTAATGGGTAATTCCAAATCAAATCATCCAGCCAGAACAAAATTTTTCACCTATCCTCTCAGATTTTTAGAGATCTTAAAAAAGATGCTTACATCAATTTTATGAATCCTCACTGGCCATCAAAAACTTTTTTTGGCCAGGACACAGAAATGTTGGGAGAGAGGATAAGTGCTGGATCCTTTTTACAAACATAATTTGCTGCATAGATGTACCTGAATTAAGTGCTTAGGTGGGCCGAATGCTTTTCAGACTATCCAAAAAAAGTATTCAAAATATTAATGCTGCCTGGGCAAGGAAAAATTAAGTTTCATATCAATCAAGAAGCACCTGTATATATTATAAACTAGCTGTTACCAGCGGCTTTGCACGCGAATATTTGACTTTTAATAGGTATTTTAATATAATTTTGATTGTCTATGTATATATGGCGTTCTGTCAGCTCGTATAACAATTTTGTACTCATTAGTCAAATTCTCTCCAAATTTTCAACACTTATTATGTTGTTGCAACAGCCTTTGGAGATTTAAAAGTACTTGTTAAATCAAAAAACCATTGTAACCTAACCTCACATATGAAAACAACACGTATTTTTGCTTTGCATTAAGAAATAGGACAATTTACAGTTAGTACACTTCTTCTTGTCTACATCATAATATATCGATACAATCGCATATTATATAAAACTTCAAAAATGTACTGCAGGAATGGGAAAATGTACAGTTCCGATGCCGCTAAATAGCTTTTGTTTATTTACTTGTTACTATTGTAATTAATTCTGGTCTCCATGGTGACGTAGACATCTTTAGTAGTGGTATTTAATATATTTAATTACGTATTCATTGCATCATCAGAAGTATGTAAAAACATAAATTTTACAATCTTTTAAGACAATTACAAAATATATAGACGTATCTGTATACAAAACTACAAAACATATCAATACAATCGCATAGTAAAAACATTAAAAACTATAGGAACGGATAAATGTATACATTCGATGCCGGTAAATATCATTTGTTTATTTACTTGTTACTATGGTAACATACCGATGACTGACACACTACCTAGCGCGTTGTATATTATAAATATCCTGTAATACCATTTAAGACTGAAAATGTAAGCTAACTCAACAAGTAAATACCTAAGCAAGATATTATTTTTAAAATACGGACAAATCTTTAAAATCTATATTTTTTTAGTTTTGACAGGTAGTTAGGCCTTGTTACACTGATAAGCCTAATTTTAACTGAAGGTTTTAGTACAGAAAAATATAAGCATACCTCAAGTAAAAAAAAATCCTCATTGGCCACACAAGATAGGGTACTATGCAAAATAGTTCAATGAAATATCAAATATAAACTTTGTACTTAAATTATAAAATGATGTCATTAAATACACATGACTTTTATTTTATGCTATTATATTACATTTCATCCTCATTCAAATGAGACCTTTTTCAGCCTCATAGGACCAGACAGAAAAAAGTTATAAACATTTACATAAAAGCCTGCATGGAGGAAACAATTCACAATTGCCGACTTTGAAGTGGAAAAAACAAGTTTTACATTAGTCTAAATGTTATTTTTGACTTTATATTTGGAATCCTTGTGAAATTTCAAGTAAGTATTGTGAGTTTCATAACTTAATATTAAATAATAACCATACAAGTAGAGTTTTTATTGAAAAGTGACTTTAGATCTCGCGCCACGACTAACAAATCGGTTAAAAATGGACTGTTTTCAAAAAATCATTTTAAAAAAACTAAAGCGAATTTGGCAAAAATGAAAAACACGGGTTGTTATATTTGTCCATAGATAGTGTAAAAAAAATTTCATGAAAATCTGAGAGGGTGGGGTGAACACCCCTGGATGATTTGACTTCGAACGACCCTATTATCAATTATGTAATATGCTATTTACATAAATACGGGGGTTCTATCCAGAAAAACGCTGGAAATATTATTTATTATTTTCACACTTTGCTAAATTAAATTAACCATGAAGAAACAGTAAGAATCGTTTGCTACTTAATGGCTCAATTTCTCTTATTTTGTCAGAAAGAGTTCACTCATCGAAGTGGTTCGTAGTTGATTTATTATTTTATTCTTACTGTCACTGCTGCAAAATATTTTTTCTTGAAGCTGATGAATGAGTGAGGCGCAGCATAACTCGATCTGATGTCATTAAAATTGGAAATGCATGTTCTACATAATTTTGTTTAATAAAAGACTTTATTCCAAACACCATGAATTCTTAGGCTTTTTCGATCCTTATATAGTCAACAGTCGCTAATATATATCAAGCTCATAGTAACCATTTTCTTCAGTAAGTTGCATTTTCATATTCTACATTGCAAAAATGTAGTGTAAGTAGTATTATACTGTACGACATTATTTGGAAGGAAGAAAGTACTAGATCTATTAATGACTGTAGTAGAAACACTCAATAATTTATAAGTGGTGGTCACACTGCTTCCTACACTCTAACTGAACAATAATTCTTTGCACAGCCAGACAGAAGGAATGGTAAATGCAGACTGGCCTAATGATCCCACTAGCAAAACTGTGATCCTAGAACAAAAACTGTGCGAAGTAGTAATAGTAATAATAATATAAATCCAAAGAGATAAAAACCCTGTTAACATTATGGAGAAATTAAAATGACTTCACAAAAAAAGACCTTCTCTTAACTTTTTAAAAATAATTACAAGACATACTGGATGGATGCATCGAATTTATATACACACTCTTTAAAATGAGATACTTTGTCATAAAATTATTGTGTACCAACATTTTGTAAAATATTTTTGTATCTTTACGAATATTACCACTGTCTATGCACAGACTAAGACCTGATGTCAATGCATATGTCAATGTCAATATAAAAAAGTATACCTCTTTAACTATTTTAATTTTTAAAAATAGGCAAGTTTTTCTGCAATAAAAATTATTCTAAAAATGAAAACAAGAAATGGGAACCAAATAAATAAAAGGTGGCTACATTCTTAACCAGAAAAGTGCTGACAATATAATATATGTCAGTGGTACGTTGGAATAAAATACACATTTATTAACATCTGAATTACAGAACCTTTCATGATACCAAGCAAGTTAATTACTAAACTTAGTCACATGACCAAGTCCATTTTGGATAAAATTTTCACAGGTATTTCAGATTCTTTCAAAACTTTTGTCTTTTTATATGGCACATCCTTCGATTAGTACAATGCAATGAAACTTTAAAATGAAGTACTGTCAACAATACATATGATACATGATATTAAACTACTATTATAATAAAAACCAGCTAACATATCAATTTATTATATCCTCATCATCGTGAATATGCCACTCGAAATTAGAAATGAAATAGATTTTATTGAAACCAATCTCTACAACCCAATAAAAGTTTAAAATCCCCTAAACTTTACAGGACTGTAGAGAAACTATACAGAAACAACGGAGAAGACTGATGTGAGTAGGGAAAACTACTATTCATTGAGAAACAAAATTAATACAATGTATAAAATAAAGCAAAATAAAAATATCTGGTATAGAACTATTTATAGAACTTTCTTAGAACTGGAGGTTCCTCAAACACGCGAAATTTGACTGTTCATACTGCCGCAAAATATACACGCAAAACGCAAAATATACACAATCTAAATTAGGCCTACTTTATTTTACAATAATTACTATAAACCCTGATCTTGGTTGTTCTTAAATACAAACTAGCATAATTTTATTAATTTTGTGGTTACAAGAACTATTCTGAAAATGCAACACAGGCTGGGTCAAATTCATGATAAGAGTTTTATTTAAGGACGATGTTGATTTTTTGACTTAAACATATACAATTTTTCATGCTAGCTAATTGTACTTTATTAAGTATGCTTTATTTAAGTCACTTTTTAAACTAACTCGGTATTTAGTTTATATATTATATATGACAAGCGACCTGCAACTGCGGCTCGCCCGTGACACAAAAAAGTAAAGACAGAATTCATACAAAAATCATAAAAAGCTTGTTCTAGATGCTACATTAAATTTTTGGTTTACCAAATTTTTAAAGGCCTCTGCGACTCTCCATAGTACAATAAAATTCAGTTTCTTACAACATAACCTAATTTTATTATTAAATGGGGCAACAGTCGTAGTTGTTCTAAAAACGTTTTACTCGCAGACTGCCGCAGTGAACAATGTACATACTACAGTTAAATTACCATGTATACAGTAATGAATCAGTTAAAAGTCATGTAATCTATTATTTCTGCGTAAGTTGCTTATTTTAAATATGATACAAGACAAAATGAACATATTTATTAAAAACAAAGCTACGGTTTTGTTTGGACCGGCGAATCCAGCAACCCCCTCTACACAAACAGTAATGGCGTCTCCCAGGACTACTGGTTTACTAAGAAAACAACAAAACACTTACCTCGTATTTGAGCCCAGCAAGCCTTAACCACGTTTCAACTTTTAGGCAATACGGAGAAAGCGACGGAACTACCGGCGTACGCGAAAACTGATACAAATACACAATGTCTTTTTCATAATTTGTTTTTTTCACTGCTGGTTTTGGTTGCTGTGGCTCTGGCGGAGGCGCAGGAGTTTGTTCAGTTTCCTTGGCTTCTTTAGCTTCGGCTGGAGCTTCTTTAGTTTCTTGAACTTCTTTTGTTTCCGCGGCCACGTTATTTTCTTCACTCGCCATTTTCCTAGAGTGTACAATTTCTCTGAAGAGTTTTCACTAACAACGAGAAAATGAACACTAAAGGAGCGCGACCGAAATTTCAGCACAACCCAACTCCAGCAACAAACTTGCTTGACTACTTGACAGCGACAGAGAGAGACGCGGCAACCCAAGCTATGACGTCACATACTACACTAGTCAATATAAAATCCGACCCCACCCCACTACGTTTAATAAATGACTCGAGTAGTTATTTGACACACCCTTCCCTTGGATTTAAATAAATGTGTAACAAAAAAGTACATTATATTGTAAACAATTTTTGTGAAATGCTATTAAATTTAATCACTATGAAAATGTTTTCTTGTTCACAGATAACAATTTTACAAACTGCCTAAATCAATCTACATTTGCCTTCCATATAAAACATTTGTCCTGGATTTATTCCGACGATGTAATACTGAACTGAAGATAACATAGGGTCTAATCAATGTGTAGAAATAACCTGTAATTATCATTGGGTTATAACTATCAAAAAACTTTTGCAAACGATTAAAATAGCAATTGGCAATTTTATTTCTGTTTTAATAAATAAAACATTTCCACGGTTGAATACAGCTGGAGTTTATGTGTTAATAACACTGACTATTGTGTGCGTTAAAGAAAGATCATGTTTTATACATTTTAACATAGGGGTTTCTTAACATAGTCAACAAATATGATTTGTTTGTGAAGATGAAATTTGATTGTAATATGAATAAATTAGTTTAAAATGTCAAAAATCATATTGTTCTGTTTTGTTTAATACTATTAATACGATATATTCATATTTATATTTTTGTTTATTTCTGAATATGACAGTTAAAAATACTGTCGAAGCACTGTAAACTATATACAAAAAATATATTCTGGTATTAAAATAATCAATTTATTTATTATTAATAATTATAGTAATATATATATATATATATATATTCCTATTTTCTCACAATTATTCTTGTTATTATAATTATTAATATTAAATAATATTTTTTTAATTTTGTTAGAAGAATATAGTGAATATATTATTATTAATTTGTTTTTGCGTTGTTTCGACAGTCCTTTCTAGTGTCATTTTCAGAAATGTAAATGTATACACTTCGGCGAAGGACACATTATACACACTTTACCCACCATCATCATCAGTTACAACAATAGCAGAAATGTTATTAACATACAGTGCCTTTGTAAGTAACAAAATAATCTGAAAAGCTGAGGAGAGAAGCAATATAATTATGCAGAAGAGAAAACGGAAGAACAGTTGACAAATGCAGAAGGCATTCGATTTAAGAGAGAAGTAAAAGTTCGTCAAAATGCGTGTTACCTCAAAAATCGGTACAAGCGAGAGATATAATGTGTCAACATATAGATGGAGAGATTTTGACAAATCAGTATCAAATCAAGAGATGATGGGAAGAGTACTTTGAAGGTCTGCTGAATAGTAAGAGTAGATTCACTTGCAGAAACCATAGTCAATACACGCATGCGACGCAGCGACTATTACACCTGCCCACAGTAGTTGGCGCGAGAGATAGTATTCTGAAGAACAAAAAAGCCCCTGGAGAAGATGACATCCCTTCGAAATTGGTCAGCTTGGTGGGGAAGACCTGACTGAACCTCTCTTCTACAGTTACTTCTGAAAATATGGACCACGAAGACCCTGCCAAAAGAATGGGGATCTGTTCATATGCGCCCAATACAGAAGAAGACCTTGGAGAATGTCAGCGAAGGAAGATTATATTAGACCAACTCTTTATTGTTTGCGAAATTATGAAGAAACATGGAAGTATGATGCCTGAATTTGTCAAATATTCATTTATTTCAAGGAGACCTATAATAATGTGAAGGAGATGTGCTTTTTGCAACCACGAAAGAGTCAGGAATACCACCAAAACTGACAAAAGTGACTCTCTTATTGACGGAAAACTTGAAGGGGAGAACCTTTCGACATTTTACAAGCACTTAGGCAAGGTGATAGAATCGCACCAATTCAACAACGACCTGAACAAAATCATAAAGGACTTGGGAAGAGATATGCAAGGGACCGTATGTACAAGGAACAGCAAATAATCGCATATGCGGTGATATTGACACAATAGGGAGGTTAAAGCGGGCAGTCGTATGAAGAACTAAAGGAGAAGCCTGAACATGTAATGTTTAGAATCAGTATAGAAATGAGAAATGAGAACGAGAGGGAGACGGGATCATAATTATTGGATTCTGACCGGGATTATCGGAGGTGACTACATCTCGGGGTTGGTCAACATTTTGACTACCTGCGCACCAAAGTATATGAGGAAAATGATATGAGCCAGATATGAAGCTTTTAAGCACGGTTTAATATCGTCTATTTCTTCATAGTTTTGAATTGTTCTTTCTGTACTTTCGTCCATCTTTCCTCTTCTATCCTTCCGTACTCAATTCCGTTCCCATGTAGGCCTACATACGATTGGTGGCCGCTTTTTTCAGACATCGCATAACTTTGAAAAAGTTTAATAAAAATTTAATGAAAATAAGAAAAATACCAAAAACTGTAAATAAGTGTTTTTCAAAGTAATGAGAAGATGTATTACTATGTTACGCGTAATGAGGAACATTATAGATAACGTTAAAGTGTAAATTGGTTTCTAACAAGAACATCAGAAGCGTGAAAGTTCTGGTAGTGTCCGTACACTTCGCATGTCAAATGTTTGTGACTTCACGGTCTACCCTCCTCAGGTATCAGAATAACTTACTGTCCACACTCTTTGCACCATTCCTATGGTCAGCACAATTCGTTACACCAAATTTAGGGCACTATTTTGGCCCATTTAGGAATAATGGTGAATGGCGCATCAGGTTCAAATACAAACTACAATTATACAGAGAACCCAGTATCGTACATTACATTAGGCTACAACGACTAAGATGGCCAGGACATACTGAACGAATGAGTGACACCAGAATGCTCGAGAATAAGGAAGGAACACATGCTGACTACCAGAAAAAGGGCAAGACCAAGAACACGCTGGCAGACAACGTTCGGCGAGATGTTGAGCTCTTCTGGGGCTAAGGAGTAGAAGCGGCAGCGAGAGATCGAGGTTATTGGAGAAAGTCGGGGCCCAGTACCAGAACGGGAAGGAGAAGATCTTTTTTAATAATGTGGTGTTATAATAATATCTTTGGTCCAGCTTATAAAAGCTGCTGTTCGCGCACTGTTATTAACCAATATATCAAATTTACTACCCTTGCCACAGCATATGCTCTAACAAACTCCATTTAAGAGGTTATGTCAGCGAAGTTGCATTAATAGGACAGGGCAGTTTTAATGTATATTCTCATCGGGGTACAGAATCGTCAGCGTTCCTCGTAGGCAACTAAGCAGCTGAACGAAGACCGGCGTTCTTCAAATTATATTACTGTACATTCATTTTAAACTACTTTCAATGCAAGTGGTTTCATAATACTTCATGATTCATAAACAGGATGACCACATAATTGTGTAACGCCAACATGTGGCAGTAAAGGTTTCTTCTTCTTCTTCTTCTTCTTCTTCCTCCTTATTCTTATTCCACGTCGTTTTAGGGACGAAGTAGAGATATGAAAGTGTTTGGTTGCAGTGAAGGCTATTTAAGAGCAGCAAGTACTGCACACATGCACATGTTTGCTCCTCCCTGTCCTTGGTTGGAATGAACATCGAAGAGAATTTCACTCTGAAGGTTGCAGTTTTACTTGCCGAAATGTCGTGGTAAACTCTACAGGATTAATAACGAAATGCGACTCGGAACTCAATCCGAAGTCTACACACACAACTAACCCCCCTCCTACAACAGCCCGTTGTAGTTTCGATGTTGGATTTTTCGGATGAGACTGCGTCCTTCTTCTTCATTATCCTCCCGTCACATTTCAACATCTTCTCTGAGGTCTTCCCCAAGAGTGTGTCTTAGCTTTACTAGCCCCTAGGTTCAAGGTCTCTCTATGAGGTAGCAGCGCCCAGTGTGACTCCTCCTCCGACTGCGAGTTTCAGTGCTCTGTCAAACGTGTTTTACAAGTGCGTTTGTCGTGTTGATGAATCTTTATGTATTGTGGGTTAGTTGAGATGAGAATCTCAGGAAGTGAGGTGCTCAGCAGTTATGTATTTTCCAGTATACATGTCGTGAACCAGTGACTACGCGGCCGGAATAAAAGTGAAAATGTCTCGTGAATCTTTTCAGACCCAGATCGTGCAGTTCAAAGCGACTCCCCTGACATCTTGGCGGTACTCGGTTCACACCAGATTGAGTATCAGGGCAGCTGCCTCATGAAAAACCGACAGGAGACAGTTTGGCCTCTGTTCATGGACACGAACGGCTACGACTGCCAATCAAGGCAATTTGTCCGTTTTATGCGTTAGAAGTTGTAAACTTAAGATGGTAGTGGTTCCTTCAAGTGTTCTATGTAGAAGAGTATGGTGATCATCCTGCAGAGTTAGGGTCTTTTCTCGATGTGACGGGGGGGGGGGTCATTCATTCCTGGCCAAATCGCTTATATGTGTGTAGGAGGAGTCTGCTACGCGAATAGCATAAGAGGATATGGAAGAATAGGATCAGAGATAATACGAAACGAATTCTCACTGTTGTCAGACGGAGGCCCATACTGTTCGCTCGATTACAGACGACCTGGACAAGTTGGTAAGAATTTATGTAGTACTTTTTCCAGCTTACTTTTCTTACTAACAGAGAGGAGTGGCCACCATTGAAGAGATGCGTATTTAAATACTGAGCGTAGCAAGAGTAGATACTGGGTGTGTTTTGTGCGCGAGATAAGAGGAAAATCTTGATCCTTGACCTGTTTCACTTAGGCGGCTGTCTATAGTCACTCCCAAATACTTCACAGACTGTTTGCATGTAGGGTTGGAGCAACGAGCTGACATGTAGTCCCGTTTCTGTGTGATACAGATAGAATTGGATTTCTCCTTATTGATCGGAACGTGTCACTTCTGCAGCCAGGGTGGCAGCACGACTAATTGGCATTTCATCACTTCGCAGGCATAAGCAAGGTTTTGGGAACGCCGGAGTCTATGGGAACGTTGCGCAGTCCGGCTGAGGAGGTACGACCAGAGCAGTCTCACAGAAGATATTGGAAGTGGTGTGTTTGCTAATTTATAGAGCAAATCTACAGATAAGTTCGAATGCCTCACTGATGTCCAAGAGGAAGGCCGTAATGAGGCATCAGAGAACTGCATATGATGCGGACCAGTTGAAGAGTAATCGAAGGCTCCTTGTAAAAGCAGTACTGCTTGCCGCGGCCGTAACCATCAAGCTGCAGCGCAGTACAGGTAGCAGAGAGATGGATCGACTGTTTACTGGATACACATGTGATTTCGTTGGCTTAGGGAGCATGATGGCCTTAGCTGACTACCATAGGTGGGGAAGATAGTTAAGGTAGTTAAGCACGTCCAGGATGTGATCCGTCTGCCCGGGCACGTATTTACAGACGAATAACTCGGGAAATCTGACTTTTGTTTACTGATGAACCCAATTTGATTCGCATTTGTTACTCGATTTCATCATCATCGAAAGGTGATTCAACTGAATTGACGAGTACAAATTAGATGTGCTTCTGTAACGTCTTGGTACCACAATTATACAACCCGAAGATTTTAGTAAAATAAAAAAAGTATCTTACTTTAAACTTGAATTTTCCCGTTATTTCTAATGTTAAATTAAAGGGTTTTAAAGAAATTATTACTTAAATTTAAATTATACTATTTCAAGTTTTATGTTTTCCCATTTCAACCATTCCCTGAGGTGGGAAATGCACGACCTTGAGAAAGCTGTCGTACATTTAAAAGCAGTGCCTATATTTTTTGCCTTCACCAGATACAGATAGTGGGTTGAATCGCAGTTTGGTCCTCTACAGTTTCTCGCATATATTGATATGATCTGTATGGTTTATTTACCTATACCAGGTACCTTCCATTTTCCAAGATGGATTGATTAGTTTGCGGGAGAATAATGTACTTACTAGAAATAGTCTATTCTTTGCTGCAGATTGAATCAGCTACATGCTGTTCCCATTACTTACACAGTAATAACATATGGGATTCTGATATTCAATCTTGACTTTCAATTCTTTCAGTGCTTCTCTATTCTTGCATTGAAGTCTCCCATAACGATCAGCATGTTATGCCTAACAATCTTGCAACACACGTTATCAAGAGTGCTATAAAAGTATCCTTTTCTGTTACTTATTTCTCTTATGTTGTTGTATGCGCTGATATCACCGTTACATTCTATACCTTCCTTTAATACTTATTTTAAATATATTATTATTGATTGTTTCGAAATTTAGCAAGCAATTTCTCACATTCTTACACTACATAAACCCAGCGCAAAGCTGTGCAATTCTGTCCTCCGGACCGCTATATCCAATGCCAACAGATCTGTTTTATACTTCAGCATTTCGTAGGGCACTACGTTCGTTTCTCCTGGGTGCAACATTGTCCTTACGCTCCATATTGCCACAGTTGTGACTCCCTTCGAGTTTCCTTTGACTGATCAGGTACAATTACCATTTGTATTATCTTTCTTTTTATTCACCCGAAACTGACTGTATGGTTTCTGAACACGTGAGATTTTACCGTTGTAAAAGTTGCTGGCCTCCCGTTTGTTGGAGGACTAGGTCATTTGATTTCGGGAACACGCATTCTTAATTTTCTTCCAAAGAAAATTGTTGTTTGTGTGTTGCTGATATTTTTAAAATTTAATTTCCGTACTGGCCTGTGCAATTTATGAAATATTACGCTTTAAACAGCGAACTATCTGCACTTTTTCACCACTGTAGGACATTTAGGTTACTCTGTATTAAAGGTCAGCACCGGTTAGGTCAACATCGTTTTTACTTAGAGTGATCTAAACACATCTCTTTTATTAATAAATGTATCCGAATAAGTTCAGTTGTAAAAAGCATTGCTTGGTTGAGCTCCAAGTATAGCCTAACTGCTAAATATCCATAATTAGATATTGTCATTGAAGCGATAGTAATTGAATAAATCGTACTACAAGAGTGTTAGCTTTAACTTTACACTAACGACGTATTGAATAGCGAAGTACGAGAATAATTCAGAGTTGAAATTTCTTCAGGAAGTTACTGGTGGTGGATGAATATATTCTTCATAGAGACGTTTTCAAATGGATCGCCTTTAATTCAGAGCTAAAATTCATAACTCCTGGCTATTTATTTTTAAAACATGTAGACAGCTTTAATGGATTAAATACTTTGTATGGTCCGTTTAAAGTAAATAGTTGGTCCTCTTTCAAACTTTCATTGGCAGTTAAATAGTTTCTTTGTTTGAAAAACAAAGCGTTCGCCGATTAATGGGTAAAATTTATATATTTATGTATTTTGAGCGTTATCTATTTTAAACATTTAAATCTACTAGCGGAAGCGGTAGTCTCCATTTCCTTTAAACACAACATTCTTTGCACCTCCATTGTAACTCACTATCTATAGAGGATTTTGTCGTCTATGTGGTGAATCTTTAAATACTGTGAAAATTCCACGCCTTGTTTGACTTTGTGAACTTCAGGAAGTGAGTTTCAGGTATCGAATTGTTGAGTTAATTATCGCTACTTTCGGTGAGTAATTTTATCGCAGAGAATAGATTTCACCAAGAGGCCTGGACGCTATTGATCCCCAGGCGCTAATATGTTCCATGACAGTGCATGCCTTCTACTTCTTTTTGTTCTGGGTCATCGTAAATAGTACAAATTAATACTGATACCAAAATATAATGCTATTAAAACATTGTATCTAAAGATGTAGTAAACTGTGATACGAGAAAGGCAGGAGGCAGAAATCTGCAAAATATGTTTGTAGGCCCCAAAATGTTGCTAAAATTACAAAGCATTGAAGCAGGTAATTCAAACAAAGGTGGGCGAGCAAGAAAGCGAATCAGGATAGAAAAAAGAAGAGCAACAATAAGAAAAAACATGCAATATTTATCATTATCATCATCATCATCATCATTAACGTCATCTACAACACCTTTTCAAAACGTTGTAACAGACAATTATTTAGTGCTAATACGCAATTTAATAAGTGTTAAGTGTTAATAATTGAGCTTTTTGCATTCTATCTCATCTACCTTCCGGTAAACATTCCATACTTAATGTTGGCAATCTTTGGCTTAATTTAGTGAAATATATTGTGCCCCGGGCCAGCGCACAGTAACGTTCGAGACTCACAATCTCAACACCTGTGCTGCGGCCGTGGGATCGAGTCAAGGTCACACGACTCGGTCTGTCCGCCCACTGCCCGTCACTGATAAAAATATCGGTATGGAGAACCATACATGACTTCCATATTCTAAGATTTATATTTAAAATCATTTTCAGCCAAACAGCCAGGCTGTCTTAGCTGCCTTTTTATTGCTGTATTAAATGAAAAATATTATATTACATTAAAATGAAAAAATTATAATTTTATTGCCTGGCAACAAAATTATTTTATTTTTAACAATTACCATTGTTTCAAAAAGTTTAAATAAATTTTCAAGTACTTTACTCTTGTTAAAATGTAAAAGGTTGCAGGTAAACTACCCCTTCCCCTTAACCGATCTTCACCAAAAACAATAGGTCTTGAGTACTCTACAAATCAGGGCTGTATGCAAAATATTATTTGATTCTGTTTGAATTTACGCCTGTTATCGTTTGCCATAGAAAATACCCTTGTTAAAAAAACGTTGCAGGTAAACTACCCCTTTCCCTCAACCGATCTTCACCAAAAACAATAGGTCTTGAGAACTCTACAATTTAGGGCTGTATGCAAATAATCTTTTGATTCTGTTTGAATTTGCGGCTGTTATCGTTTGCCATAGGAAATACCCTTGTTAAAACATAAAACGTTACAGGTAAACTACCCCTTTCCCTCAACCGATCTTCACCAAAAACAATAGGTCGCGAGTACTCTGCAAATCAGGGCTGTATGCAAAAAATTATTTGATTCTGTTTGAATTTGCGGCAGTTATCGTTTGCCATAGAAAAAAAATCTACAGATAGACACACAGACACACAGACAGACAGACAGACACACAGACACTTTTCGGAAAACGACTTTTTTTCATGTTTTGAGTGTAGTAGAATCAGAATCTGCAATAATCTCGAACACGATTTTTTTTGCCATCACCATACTTCCATTCCTTAAGGAATATGGAAGTAACAATACAGAGGTCTTGTCTGGAATGGCTGGGCTTGATAAATAACAAAGACAAAAATTACACACGCACATACACACAACGCCCTCTCTACCGTGCGTATTGCCACCGCAGGTGGTTTACTAGATGGATGATTTCTCTTTAGCGTTACAAATCTGGAATGTAGATTGTACTACGGCCAGGGGTTTGTAAGTTGTAATAATGTAAGTTGTAACAGGCTGGAGACCTAATGCTTAAAGGGAAAAGAATATCTGTGAGCTCCTTATTTTACAAATTTGCTACACAGATTTGATCACTGTCAGACAATATATATTCACCAAATTGTCGCTCCATAGGCCTACCAAATGAAAATATCTTCAGGCGCCTGAAACTCATTTTATTCTCGTGTCACAGCCCCACAATTTATGATCTATAGGTCTATACACAAGCAATGGGGTACGATATATGTGTCCTTGTTAGATGTATACGATTTTATAAGATTTAAGTAGCGTTTATCTCAAGATTTTTTACTTCAGTATCGCTGTATCTCTTAAGAATACATATCACAGCGTAAGACATCACCCTCATTTTTGATTTACAATTCAATAAAGTGAAAGGAAAACAACTAACGAAACTAAGAGCGAATACAGTGGAAAGTATTGCGCTGTATGATATACTACCATAAGATATGTAAAATATCAATAGAAACATGATTATATCATGAGAAACGTCTGGTAGGATAAGAAGTGAAACGATAGGATGATAAGAAACGATCTGGGAAAAAGGCATGAGGATAAGGATAATCGGTAAAGGATACAGTACAACGTAAACGACTCTGCTAAGGGTATCTAAGTGTAAGCACAACTCCACACGAAAAGTAAGAATTATAAGCTATTTCTTCTCTAAAATGAGAATTTGGAAACTTAATAAAATAAGAGAAAAGAAGAACCAACTGTTATTACAGAACGATGGTTTGATAGATCATAGATGCAATGAATAACCGTTACATCTAATTTACTTAGCATCGCGAATGTCACTCCATAAGAAGCGTTTTCTATTCTCATCAATAGCAATTGTGAAGCTAATATTCTGGAAATTTTTATATTTATCTTACTTTCCAATTTATACCGAGTATTCTAAATGTTAGTCACCGATTTGCATCCAATCTCTCCATTACTAGTTAAAGTTATTGAAGCCGTATTGGGCATTAAAGCAATTTAATTGGTTTAATCAGTGAAAGGTATCGTTAACAACTAATGAATTAAAAAATTCCAGTTGATAACATACTTATTAATTGAAAACTTGTAGCAGTGTTTCACAAAAAACTGCCTGTAGTCTTATTGTTTGTCTGGCATTTCTACATTTTGTGAAAGTGTGAAAACTACAGAACTTCTGAGAAACATAGAGAGAAATTCTCTTGCCAATTTTCAGCTCGTAATCCTCATTCGTAAGAAACCAGCTAGTGTAAGCGATCATGTAGATTATGAGTCAAGAGATAAGCTAAACAATAATGACTTTTGTTTGCGTGTTTCGTACGTCATCTGAAATTTGATACGTTCATCTTGTCCGCAAAGATTTTTGTATTACGGTATGGAAAACGCCTCGTTTACAGTCAAAGAAGCATTATTTTTTTTAATAAGCCTAATGGTCTGAATCTCATTTCAGAAACTTCTCTGTGTCTGGTTTCATTGGTCCAGTCACCTAGACTTTTGCAATACCAATTAAGTAAAGCAGAGTTTTAGGAAGTACCGGTACTTTTTATTTTTTTAGGAAGTATTTTTAAATACATACGCAACACTGACATTGTTATCATATTCTTTTGAGACGGTAATAATCACTGACGGAATTTTTTTCCACAGGTCCGACCTTATACCTTACACTGTGAGGCTTACGAGTATCAATTCCAGCCACAGAACAAGATTTTGCGTGCTTATGAAATTGTAAAACGTGATTTTTCATAATACAAACGCGGCATGGTTGTATAGTTTCTAGCCTTATTGTTGTTTCTGGTACGTTGTGTATGCGTGCGCGCGCGCAGCGCGTGTAAATCTGTCGTTTACTGATAAGCTCTTTATTGCCCTAGATATGAGACAACTTTGGCACAAACCTCACGGTCACTGGCTCCATCTGAAGTTCCGCAACCGTTAAACCTGTCATTGAGTGACTGCGTGTCTACGACTTCCTTATTCCGTGATGGGTGATGAAGTTCGTCTTCTACATTTCACTGTTTTATTATTCACGTATCGTTGCTTGTAGGATGCCCGAGAAACGAAATTATTTCTCGAGTTTACGATTTTACCTTTAATTTCTTATTTCATTATCTACTTGAGATCTGTTTATGACATTCACAGCGTTCGACGATGCATTTCAAACGATGCAAAACGATGCATTTCTTTGAGAGCTGATAAAGGCGTCGGTCGCTTCCTTATATAGAACGGTAAAGAACCAGTGTCTAGCTCTTTACTGCAGGTAATCTTAACAAAAAGAAAACCTTTATTTTTACTGAAAATGTCCCTCAAGGCTAATCAAGTTAGTCTTGGCTTAGGTTTGCA
Source organism: Magicicada septendecula (assembly GCA_034769895.1). Lineage (NCBI taxonomy): Eukaryota > Metazoa > Arthropoda > Insecta > Hemiptera > Cicadidae > Magicicada > Magicicada septendecula. The sequence continues at coordinate 503,042,969 of CM068367.1, forward strand.
CTGAGATCAGTATTGTTATGTGCTTTATAAACACGAGTTGACAGTATACAAGGTTATTATGACAGCTGATTTTCATTTAGATTACTGTGACAAACTGTAGAACTAGTACCTTCCGTTTACTTTGTTAGAGAGAATATTGGCGCACGCCACAGGAATAAGAATAATCAATTTCTATTTTTGATCGTTAGTTAATTTAGTTACTTCATTTCCTCTGATTAATTTCTTTAAAGTCACGTCTTCACAAACAATGTAACTACATTATCATACATATGGTTTCTCAGGTTTTCGCTGTCCTGTCCTATTTTTGGGATTTGTAGATAAACACAAACACACGTATAAAGTATTATATTCTAGATAACACCAATAGTAAACAGAATTTATAATGTGTTACATCTAAATGCAATAAGATGAATGTAAAATAATCTATTTCATTATACTAAACGAAAATGTGTGTGTGTGTGTGTGTGTGTTTTATTGACTACTGATATCAGTTTAAGCTGTAAATCAATGGAAGACACAATGACATACAAAATGACAGCAGCGGTAGTGTTTACCTTCTCCTAGCCTTATCAGACTGTCAGTGTAGAGTAGCATTACCCACTATTGACATATGCTTTCTAGTTACAATTATGAAAAGCAGATAGGCCTACATATTGTTTTACCGCAAAGCTAACTGCAGGTAAAATGCTCTGCGATGGATGTGGTATCAGTATTTAATTAATTTGAGAAACCGTCTAACTGAACCAGATGGTTACTTGGCCAATCCGAAAAAGCAAAAGGTCGACTGTTTTGTAATCTGAGAGTAACTTTTGTAATCTGAGCTCTGTGGTATACATTCAAAAAAACAGAATCTTAGCAATTACTAATTCTAATTAGTAGGTTCTGAAAAACCAATGCTTCTTTCTGAGAAGACAAGGGAAGAAAAGAGATGTTCATGTTCCCAGGCAGTAAAGTGATGTCACATGTGTCAGTGAAATTTAACAAGAAAGGAAGAGAAGGGAATGACTGTATAAACATTTAGTCTAATGTGTTTACATTCATTGGTTTTTATGACGACTGGAGAGGCAAAAATGTTAAAAAACAAATGTAAAAATGTTGAAGAAAAAGTACAAATATAAATGGTTTAAATGGTTCAAATGGTTTATTGAAGTCATTTAGTTTTTGCAAAAAAAAACAAGGTTTTTTTTGGGAATGAGGTCACTAATGGAACGTAAAATTAGGATGAATCAGCGCAAATGTATACAGAATTAAAGAATATGTTTTTCACAGTTAATACTAAAAAATTACATGCCTACTAAAACCGAATTTAACTGAAAAAGATATCCGTAAATTAGTGATGAGTTGTGGAAGAAAGCACACTGATACAAAATATTGATGGCAGATGAAATTAGCAAATTTCGTGCTTTAAGACTCGGGTTTGCGAGTATATATTCATTTTGTCTCCCGATTTTACGAAGGCAGAAATGATTGTCTCTCGCAGACACATTTTCCTGCCGTGTTGTACACATTGTGAAAATTTTTATTTTCCAATTCTAATTCTCTTTTCTTTTCTAATTCGCTTCTTTTTCTTCGTCTGACGGTTAGCCGTTTCAAAATCCTCTTCGACTGTCTGATGCAAATCATCCTTTTTGAACGTCCAAACCATTGATCTCCTCGGTTATGTTCGTGTCAGTGTTAGTCTTTTGTTTAATTATTTCGTTTCGAACTCTTTCAAATTTAGTCACTCTATGACTTCATTATTTCAGGTAATCCATTTCTATCTCCGTTCTTTTTAGGGACCTCTCATGATCCTTCGTCTTCATACAAAACTGTCTTTGGTCCCGTATAGGATGTATCGTTTTTTTTACTCTTCTTTGTAAGTGGCCTATCACGTAAAATAGAGTTCAATACACCTCATTCCTGCCTTTATTTACATGATCTTTTATTTTGTCCTCACTAGTTTCTTGCATCTTAAGAGTTACTCCATTGATACTTCCAGTATCCAGCATAATATATTATTATGGCTTGTTTTTCGTCTATCATGTAGTCTAAATTTTCAAGAATTGTGAGGCCTATCGTTTCCATTCTTCTTGCAGCGCTCTCTTCTGAAACTTACCTGTTTACCAGGATGCTTGTATCCAATTTATTTAGGTCTAAACAATTCTTTATTATATTTGAGCGTGTCTTACCAATAGTGCATATCACGAACATACTCTAATAATTTCTCTCTCTCTCTCTCTCTCTCACACACACACACACACACACACACACACACACACACACAAAATTGGTGTATGTTTCATTACTTCGATAACTTTCCCTCATTTATACACAACTTCAAAGACCTTTTCCACACTAACAAATTGTTTTCAGATTCATACTTCATTAATTCTGGTTAAATACTGCCTATTAATCTGTATTTCTTAATCTAAACCTCCTTTCTTAATCTGCATTGCTTTTATCTCTACCTTTATGTGTGTTACGTGTATTGGAATGTTTTGTTTTTACTCCTTCTTCATACTTATCCTCCTTTAAGAATTTTCTCCTATTTTAACTCATTAATTCTTTAGAGTAATTTTCCCATTATTTGACTGACATGTTGGTGACATGACATGTTATTTTCATACATATCTGAAAGATATTCTTAGATTCTTTAGAGTACGTCATGCTTCTTCACTCTTTGTTTATCTTATGTGCTATTCCAAATTTCACAAATCTATCACCATACTTCGTTTTCTTTTTATCTCCCACATTTTATATTACCTTGTTCAGTATTCTGAAGTTTTCTTAGAGTTCACTGTTTTTACTATCTTGCAGTCTTTCAAAATGCACTGCATCCTTTTCCTTGATTTGCTATTCAGTATCTCCATTCGACTAGAATGTCTTCTTCGTCTTTCCTAGAGGTTCTTGCGCTTCTTACTTTGCTTACTTCTTTCTATACACGTACTCTGATTATTCGCTCTTCTACTGTATTCTGTTTGAATCACTATTAAAAAAATATTTGTTTACTTTCAATTTCTACGTTTTTTGTGGTGTATCTTATTACTCAGTCAAATGTATTCGAAATTCCTCCTTGTTCTGGATGCTGAGTCCAACGGTCAGGGATATAAAATTTTGATTCACGTCAGAGTACAAAACAAGTAATCTTTGTTTGTTTACATTATCTCCATTTTTCGTTGCAAAGAGGACTATTATACCGACTGTTGTTTTGAGAAGTACATTAATACTTCATTATTTTCCCTTAATTTCCATGGTTCACCGTGTCCTCGTCTACTTAATTTATCCTGCATCCGTTGCATAATACTTAGTGCTTCAGCCTTTCAACTTCTGTTAGTATTTCGAGTCCAGTGGCTTATGATCCAGTGCTGGCCTTATGACCAACCCCCCAACGTTTGGAAGACTTCGTCTGGATTCTCTCACTCGGAACTTTCTAGTTAAGGTGGCCCTACTGAACCTACATTACCCCTGGCCCAGTGCAAGTAAACTCTGAATTTTCCACCTAAGTAAGTGCAGTTCTTGACGTAAGATGTCATCTCCTCGCTGTGTGGTTGCAGCGACTGTTCGACGATTTCGATATTTTTATGTTGAAGAGCGATGGCGAATACTGTGAGCCCCAGTATTCTTCGGAAGTACTGTGAGCCATGTCTGAATCTTCAGAAGTTCGTACAGTTTCTGGTATCTTGAAGATTGTTGGGCGGGAGGGGGGAGTTGATCTGTATTGGCGCAGTCTTGATTGACGTGAGTAAGACCTTTGATAGAGTCTGGCATGGAGGCCTTCTTCAAACTGACCCAGATTCCGAAGTATTGGTCCCAGCCGGGTCTGTGTCCTTCCGCAGGTGTATTCAAAACATCACTTCGGGGTCCTTAGGCGTCACAAGAGTGTTGTTATACTGCTGACAGATGCTGTTTCCTTGCCAACCTTTCAGTTTTACACAGGTCGCTGAATGCTAGCTAAATACTGTTTTTCATTACTGTATTTAACTAAAGAAATAACAGTTTCTGTCCCCTCTACGTTTAGTGAATAATTTGTATCTAAGCATATATACATATACTTATACAGAAGTAAAAAATGCATATACATATTAACTGCATATGTAACTTAATAAAGAATGTTTATTAAGTTCAGAGGCGGTTCCGTTTTATCGAAAACTCAGTGAATAGCTTTGACCCTATTGTTGGACTATAGGGAGACATGAGTCAGTGCGGTGATTTCAATTATGAAATATTAGTGGGCTTGATGGTTACCCTTCTGCTGTCACATACTATCTCCGTCTCTCTCTCATTACGGAGAAGCACGTGGTCAAGATGCTGGTAGCATTTATCTTGTGCGTCAAAGCGTGTAAAGAGCTCGTTACATGTTTAAAAACGATTTTCATTAATAACGGTATAAAATTTTCAAGCGACGTGTTTAGCATAAGATTACTCAAGATATTAAATATCATTAAAGATGATTTTAAATTAACTTTTTAATTCGAAAAAAAAATATTACTGCATTCAATTTTAAAGTCTGGACTGAATAACTAAGGTTTCGACGGAAAATTTTTGTCCGGTTAACAAATGTGTGTGTGTGTGTGTGTGTGGAGGGGGAGGTAATCTTTGTATAATGTTTCCAGCTTACAGATTACAAAATAAATCTTTTTTATATCTTGAGTGGCCGAATCACAACTACTACTTCACGTCACGTCAAAGAATTTCAACAGCTCAAAAATCATAATTTTATGAATTCAAACTTAAATAAATCTTTAAGACTATTTTTTTCATACAATTAACTATAATGTTAATCGTTAGAAGGGATATACGAAGAGTGGGACAACAGGAATGTTCCGAAGTGTACGGACAGTGGGACACTCTGATATCTGAGAAGGATAGACTGCGATGAAACAACGTTTGACATGTGAAGTTTTCGACACCATCTCGGACTACTGAGGGATGGAGGAGAGAGACAGTGGATATTTTTCATTTAGACCATACCAAATCCATTGTATTGAAGCACCTCTACGTTTTTACAAACCCATCACATTTCTCCAGGCTTTGGACTGGCAAAATGATAATCGATATTGACAACCATTTTGGAGACACAGGCTTCAGACACTCTGAAGTCCATCTCCGAGTGCCCCTCCATGAATGCGACCCTGCAGCTGCAGCGTTCGCGAGTCCATTTCTCCGCCCCTGGCAGTTAGAAAAAACACCTACTTCTAATTCTACGAAAAGTGATATGCAAGACTGACTAACACGATACGCAATACCGTTCCGTCCTGATAAGGTTAAAGCAGAACTTATGAAATTGATAAAACGTATAAACCAAAATTTAAAACCTATTTAATTGATTACATTTTGCAAAGTAGAGGACATTTAATTTTAAGGTTTTAAGGCTCTCCCCCTTTCCACCTAGAACTAAATCCTATAGAGTCAGAAATTAAGTGGCATGATGCGGAAAACGTAACGTTTAATTTAAATGATGTCAAAAACTCAGCGAAGAAAAAAATTGAAGAGTGACATCTAAGAATTGGGAAAACATTAAACACGTGGAAATAAGTGAAAAATGATATTTGGAAAAGGAAGCTATTGTGGTTGAAACAGTAGATCGCTTCATAATTAATCTTGGGGAAGAGAGTAGTTCCGACAGCTCGGATGATTTTGCTGAAGAAGATGCTAATCTCTCTGGAATAGAGGATTTGTCTGATAGCGACTGGAAATTCTTTTCAAACGTAAGTAGGCCTACTATAGTTAAATCGTTTTTGCAGTAAATAACTCCAATTTTACGCTTTTCATTGTACTACACATTTTTATGTTTGTTAGATATGATTAATACAGTAATTATAATTTGTAATTTTTAAATTAATTTAAGTTAAGTTAATGCAAAAATGAGGTAAATACCAGAAACAGTAGATGAGGTTTTTCAAAGCAATGAGTATATGTATTACTCTGTTACTAGCCCAGTGATTTAAGTCGTTTTAAGGACCAAATTGCCCAAAAAATCCTACTGATCTCGATTTTTGTATACACCTTTATTTCGATGTCCTGAATAACGTGTGAAAAGTCACAATGCCAATCGAGTACGCGTCTTGAGTTATTAAAGGTCAAAGGCCACAAAAAATGGCTTTTTGCAAATATCTCGCTTCCTATTGGTCGGACGACAATCAAAATGGTAGATCTCACTATTCTCTATAAAAAAAGGTCCTATACAATTTTTACGTAAAACCAAAAACCAACAGTTTATCGAATAACGCAGATCTTATTTTTGGAGCAAAGCATATACTCCACTCCACTCTTATTCTATTCTCTCCGAGCCGATGCGTATCAGGTGACTACATTCTCTACCTTCCTTGTTTTCCTAGGAGGTTTCATCATTGAAAAAAATGGAGAAAAGACAATATTGAAAAATATATAAAATATATAAATGTAAATGATAAAATGAATTAGATATTTATGTTCATTATTAAATTTACTTCATATATTACAACTTTGGTAAGTAAAATTATGAATAATTTTTATATAAAGAACATCAAAAAATACAATTTAGAGGCTATTCGCTCCGGGCCGATGCGTATCACGTGACTACATTCTTTACCTTCCCCGTATCCTATGACGATTAATCATTAAAAAGCATGAAGAATAGACATTTATTGAAAAATACACCAAATATATAAATGTAAGTAATAAAATGAATTACATACTTATGTTCATTATTAAATTTACTCATATATTATAACTTTGGTAAGTAAAATTACCACACAACAACTAAAGTGACACATTTTTTTGCAAATGTTTAATATAAACGCGTGCATAAGCGTCCTGAAAAAACGACAGTCTCCCAACATGAGAAGGTACGTCGATTCACCAACCCTACCATGCATCTGCTCGGATCGAATACAGTTGTATATCCATTCTATACATTATATATTATGTGTAGTATTATATAGTGTGTTTAAACATTGTGATTATTTTAATAGGGCGTACTCTTCCGCATCAGAACATTTTCTTTATGAAACCTGGTAAAGGAAATATTGAAACGAAAGTATATTCTTCTGCAAGCATCAACAATGTTATTCATTATAAAAAACACATATTATTTTTACACGCAATCACCGAACGTGACACAGCTTCTGCGATTTTTGGTAAGGGAAAAAAATAGAGTGATGAAATTATTTGAAAAACGTCCTGATTTGCACCAAGCGGCACAAGTATTTCAACAGGAAAATTGCCCTCCAGAAACTATATACAATAACGGCATACGTTTTCTTTTGGCCATATTGGTACTCCAAAAACTGAAAAGTCCATTGATAATTATAGGTACTTACAATTTGCCAAGTCAACAAAGCTTAATGTACCTGTTAAATTGCCCTCTCTTCCTCCTACTGCTGCAGCCGCTCAACATCTTCTCCGCGTCTATTACCACGTACAAACTTGGTCAGAGAAAAACTTAGACCCTCAATAATGGGGATGGATTTTCGGGAACAACTTTTTGGAGCCCATTACAACTTTATTACCACCAGTGCCAGACTTATTGCTAAATACAATTTTTCGCAACTGTGCGAAAGCTGCGGTGCTAATTGCGGTTACAGAAAAATTGGCATAAAATGTTCCACAGTCTATGGGCACTGTCATGGTCAGTCTTGTTTTAATGCCGCATCACGTGAAACATTTTATATCACGTGATCTGATATCTGATGGACACGGACAATGATGTTAATCCAATAGATATTTTATCCGCAAACGTGACACAATTAGAAGAAAATGACGACGACCTTGAGCCGAACATTGATGACTTTCAGGACATGTACGATGAAGACGAAAGCGAAAATTAATTAATAATATTAATTAATTATGTTATTAATCCACTAAAATTTGTCATAACCCTGCATAACATGGATTAGGCCTACTGGGGGAATCGTGTAAAAAAACGCCCCTGCATTCTACCTCGAAGGTGGTGTGGAATTGAATGCATTGAGCGGCTGTGATATTTTCTCTGCGTAATTTTGCGGAAACGGCTAGTTTTACCTAAAAATTGCACAGGTCTTGTTTTATAGAAAATATTGAGATCTACAATTTTGATATCCACCTCTATTGTCGTCCGACCAATAGGAAGCGAGATATTTGCAAAAAAACATTTTTTGTGACCTTTGACCTTTAATAACTCAAGACGCGTATATGATTGGCCTTGTGACTTTTCACACGTTATTCAGGACGTCGAAATAAAGGTGTATACAAAAATCGAGATCAGTAGGATTTTTTTGGGCAGTTTTTTCCTTAAATCACTGGGCTAATACGTAACCTACGTAAATTACGTGTAATACGTAACATAATAGATAAAGTTAAAATTGATTTCTGACAAGAATTGTGCACGTGCAAAGATGGTCTCCACATAATTCGCATGTTAAAGGTTTGTGACCTCACGTCCTGCCATCCTCACTGTCCGCACTATTTATAGCCATAATAAATAGGACAGTAGTGACGGAGAGTAATACATTACCAAAGTTTTGCTACTTTCGGTTAACGAATAGATACAATTTTTAAAACATTTTTGTCGATGTTTCGGCAGTTTATGTTGTCATCAACAGTACCCATGTGGCCAATGCAGGAGTAAGAGTATCTGAAAAGTACACGTACAGAGTACTTTTGTGTGTGTGCGCGCGCGTGTGTGTGTGTAAATGATAAGCACAAATGTACAATAAATAAAGTTACTTACTCAGTCATACAAATAAGCAGTCTGTCAATATGTATTGACTACTTCTGTGTTGCCCACACACGTGTCGTATAAATTGTATCTATTCACTGACTGAATACGCAAAAACTTTTCATAATTTAAAAATATTAGGCCTATTAATATTTTATTCGTAGACACCCACTTGAAACGGAACTGTGAACGATGAACGATGCTAAGACAGGAATCATATCAAAGAAAATTGAAATTTTATAGAGTAGTGGAGGATCCAAGGATATTATAAAGAGAGAAACTTGAAGAAAACCAAAGAATGGTGTTAAACGACAGCTGCAGAAATTAAGTCTGTTATCATGGAAACGCTAAGTAGACTAAACCGTATTCAAGTGAAAAAATATGAATAATATATAGGAGTAAAGAATCAAATAAGAATTGGATGAATCCACATTCCGTAGACACCTCATTCGTATCCATATTGCGAATCATCCATACTATCAGCGATATGCTAAACATCTCGGTAAAGCTAAGTGTAGACTGTTGAGAGAGAACGAAATAAGGAAACGATGTAAAAGAAGCCTAAGAAAAAGATATTTTCAGTTAACTTTGTACTATTTTGTTCACCTGACTTAGTGGTCCGCTATATTCAGCAGTGGACGCATATTACTAACTACGAGCATCGCATAGACTTAAATGGCAGTTCACAATCGTGTCTATTGTTCAGTATAACTGACACGATAGTTTAATGCTGTCCGATTCATAAAATTCCGTCTAATGACAAGTCATCGTAACACACTACGCTGAGTTACACCGCATTGGCCTTGAGGTGGTTTAACACGTTTCTGGTTAATGAACTGACTTTCTCTTTGTTTAGAAAGGTACGATGTCGTATTGTTCTGAACTGTACCCACCCATTTTAAGTGTACCAAAGTGTTTTACTAAAAATTGACATGTTTTGCTGCTTGTACTATTTCCGTAACCCCATACCGTTCATTCTTCTTCTTTGTTGGCTACTCTGTTTACGCCTTCTCGGAAAGAGCTGTTAGCCGTTAGTTATTTCCGTAATAATGATTTATACGTCCGCCAAACGCGTTTGCTGTTCCATAGACTATCGACTCAATCACGTACCGGTACTGTCTCAGTTTATGATCCATACCTTGGTACTGAGTTACGTTCCAGCGGTAGACCGAACGTGTTTGTGAATTACCGTACAGACGTATCCGTATTGCTCGTAATCCGTAATGAATGAATATACTGAACAATGTATAACAATAGTTAAAAAAATACTGTAACCTACTACTTCCATAATTAAAGCTACCAGGTAATGTTAATGCTTTTAAAAAGTTTTAGATCAATGTAAGTCACGCTACATCGTTTCAGTGATAAATACGTAGGTCTTGCTTGTGTTGTGTGCAGGTTTGAATTGTGCTAGTCGTAGGTTATTTTTAATGTCTTTAGCCGGAAAAATAGCTACCCGTAGTGTGTTTGCGGACCAGATTCTGACTGTCCGCACGAGACGAAACCACGAAAAGGCGATTTAAAAAGCAAACATGTCAGTAAGCAGTGTTTAATATAAATAAACATAATTTTTGTTCTGCTTCTTTTTCTTCACCTTCCTATTTACCTAGAGCCCTGGCCTCTTCGATTGGCCTCTTCCAGGCGTCTCGGATCAAATACCTGTCTTACCAACTCCAACATGTAATATCAATTTAGCATCAGTTAGTATCAGTTAGTATTCTTGGTTTTTACAGTGTCCGTTGTCCCTCATAGCTGCCTCTTTACAGACTCTGCCTGCTGGCGTTCGCATTCAGCACAAGTTTCGCCCAATTGAGATGCTTCAGTCTTTTATAGTCCGAAAGTCTGGGTTCTTTGTACAGTTCATATAGAATTGATGGTAGTACTGTGCCCTCATTAACAGATTAATGAGTAGTATTTAATTTAAACTATTTTTTTTTTTAGCTACTGCCGATTAATTTTGACCATAAACTGATTGGGTTGTTGCATATTCCCATCGAAAACTTATTTTCAAATTATTTGTGAGTTTAACTTTAAATGGTTTCACTAAGAGGGTTGAGAAAGTAGAAGAAATCGACAGTAGAGTAATGTTGTCTGTATCGACTGGACAGTGGCTGCCCTTTGTCGTATGCGTATCGGATACATCGTATATCAGTCTCGCTGAGACCGTCTGTCATATCACCTCTTAACAGTAGAGTAATGTTGTCTGTATCGACTGGACAGTGGCTACCTTTTGTCGTATTCGTATCGGATACATCGTATATCAGTCTCGCTGAGACCGTCTGTCATATCACCTCTTAACAGTAGAGTAATGTTGTCTGTAAAGACTGGACAGTGGCTGCCTTTTGTCGTGTTCGAATTGGATACATCGTATATCAGTATCGCTGAGACCGTCTGTCATATCACCTCTTAACAGTCGTAATTAATTTTTTAGCTTCATCCATATAGTCGCGTTGTTGACACAGAATGACGACGACAAGATGGGTCCGTTTCATTGAAGGTGATAAACTGCAGTTGCTGAATGCTAATTGTGACAACGACGATTCCACGTGGAGAAGACATCTTCCTGTAATTTTACTAACGGAACAATCTGATTGGCGTACACGGAAGACGCACTAAGAGCGCACAGTGTCACATAAAAAGTGCTCCGGGCTTTGAGGACGCGAGCTGTACATATAGTTAAAATATACGAATGAACTGCGGCTGTCCATTTAATGGCTGAGTATTGCCAGAGGTATCGCAGAGATAGCGTATTATTAGAGTTTAATGAAGTACGATATCCAGTTTACTCTCATACGAGAGAATTACGTGACCAATTTGTTCCCGTTGGCAATTGAACAACGTATGATGACTGGGTCATTCCCGCACTATGGGGAACTACGGGAATTACTGGGGTACAAGTTGAACGGAGAACGGTAACTAGTTCTTGCTTTTACAGTCTGAATGGAGTACGGTAGCAGGTTGATTCCCATTAGCAAGCATTGGAGTACGATAAGTAGTTCGTCCCGCTGGTGTATGTTAAACAGTTCACCTGCAATCACCATCAATAGATTGAATGGCGTAGGGTAGCAGTTAATTGTCCCTGCCAGTTGAATACAGTTCATTCCTATTGCGTACCACCGATACGTATCACTGCCTGCAGAAAATTTCTGATTGTTTACATTATTAGTGGTGATGTATCTCGCACACGGGGTTTATAACTGAAAGGAGCTTCTATTAGAAAAAGGTTTATCACTGATAACACCTAATCCGAAAATTAAAAAAAAAATGAAAACAATTAGTAACTAATTAAAAAAGTAAACTTCCTTGGATGACACTGACTTGTCTTGGTGAGATAGATGTGGACAAAAAAATAGAGAAGTTTAATCGTTTAATCATATGTGTAGAACGATAAGAAGAACACTGCCGATCAGAAGAGATATTCTTTTAAAATTTTATAAAGAAGTGCCATGCGGCATTTATGGCAATGGGACTTGGACACTGAACGCAAAGACCCAGAGAAATGAGATTTTTACGATCAGTATTAGGAGTACGACTAAGGGACCGGCTAAGAAAGAATGATATAAGGAACATCCTTGAAAGGATGCATAATAACAGGATACCAAAACAAATTTTGGTTTATAATCCGAAAACGGCGGAATATTGAAAGACCAAAGAATAGATGGTCGGACCAAGGAGTGCGCAACGGATCATAAGGGCCACAGCCTGAAGAAAAAGAAGAAAAAGAAAAGTAAACTGAGCTGATGAGCTGAGAAATCGGAAATAAAGAAACGTAACTCAGTTGGCAGTAACGTATGTATTGTGGTACTGGACAGATTATGAAATATCTTTGACGAATTCGATGCTTGTGGCATAAGGACCAGAACGATACAGAACCATTCAATCGAGATCCTAACTACGAGAAAGGTAAGTCTATTCTAATATTATATTTTTTTCAAATACCCCGACAGAAATGTTTCGTATTTTGAGCCTAAGGCGGCTGAAAATCTCTTGAAAGACCAGAAACTTTATAGACACTGGAACGCTGGTAACGTCTACGAAATAGACGAATGTTAACGGCAGTGGTTTTGCTACATCATCGTGACACACGGGTTGTCACAGATAAATCCACTTACAACTGAAACTAAGACGGATCGGTTTTGATTTAATCTCATTTCAGGTCACCTTATGTAAAGCCGTAAATGCATACTCTACACTAACGTATAGTAATAATTCAGTAGTCATGTACCCACTTCGTAAGCCGAGCATATGACGCGGCCATTTATGATTTATATCAACGCTTATGTATTTTTTTGTAACATAACGTTTAGTAACGAGGGTGTATTTTATGGTCCAGCTGAGACCTCGGAATGACAGAAGGAGTTAAGATAATTTTGATAACAAACTGTGGGTACAAACTGCCATTTCAAAACGACTCCTCTATTTCTGTTGCTGAGACCTAACTACAGCAAAAACACCTTCTATATGCAAGTTGTTTTTAACGGATTTTATATGTTTAGTAATGTTAATTAAAGAAATAATAATTCTTTAAAGTGAGCGGTAATTTTAATTTTTTGTAAATTTTGTAAAAACATCATTAAATTTTAAATTTACAACAAATGATTGGTTGTCCTTATAAAGTGATCAGAGTTGTAAATGTGAGATAGATAAACTACTCTGTGTCCGTGTGAGAAGTTTACGACACTGAGTTGGCCGTTCATTACTATTCATAAATTATTTATTGCCTACTTTCACTTAATAATTATTGTTTTCCCTCTGTTCGTATGTCGCAGATCAAAATATCTGTTATGTTACTTACTGACTTACCTATACGATGATGAACAGGATTCGTGTCATTACCATCGAAGAGAAATATTGTTTCTCTCATTGCCACTTCTAATTACGATTAATTGATTAAAACTAAATAAATATAATTAATTATAATTGTAATTGATTACCAAATAAGAAGAAGTGATCAAATCCAGTAATTCTTTACTTGAAATCTCAAGTGTATGTATACTATGTATACACGTTAAGCGCGAGAAAGTATTAATTACAATATTAAGACTTAATTCCTTCCATCTTTTTTCGTTTTAGTCATTTATGGGCTGCATGCCACAACTTCCTACACCTTTTCTGTAACTTTCTGTACTCCATTCCCCTTCCCCAGTATTCCTTCATTCTCCGGCTCATTCGTGGTCGTTATTCTTCCGATAACACCCTCTTGATTCTCTTTGGTTTCTCTTCGGACAGATCTCTTATCTCCACAATTTTCTTACTGAACACTTCATTGTTTTCTATAGCTTCTTCCCCGATTCAACGTTTTCACAGATCCTGATGGACTTCTGTCTTGTGTACTTGTATCTTTATGTCCTCCTGGAAAATGAGGATCTTGTTTGCCATCCTATCGTGTTCCATTCCTGTAGAAAACCATTCGTCTTTTCTTAATCTTTGTCGAGATTTTCTCAATTTTTTTCAGATTTTGAGACAACTCTTGGTTTGGCCTCAAATAAAATTTTGATTCATTTGCTGGATTTTTCTGAGTACTATGATTTTCCTTTAACATTATCTTTCTTTGTTATATAATACAATAATAAAACTTAATTATTAATAATATTTTAATATTAATTTTTAGCCTCCTCAATTTACAATGTATTGTTTTTTATTGTGCTTATCGTTTCATACGCTGTCCGGTTTTATTACAAAAATTAGCCGTTTCAGTGCTATAAAATTTCATTCAAGCTCTTCTTTTTTTCTTCTTCTTTAGCAGTCTAATTCATTAAAACAGAAAATAGGCACATAAATTGTAAAAAGGAAGCACTTCATTCCCACTCATTTCCCTTCAGTCGTTAAATAAATTAGAGACTTCTTCGGATGTTTACTCGATTCAGGATTCCCGTTCATGTTCGAACTATTTTCTGTTCTTCTGACCGTTTGTTAGACTGTAACATACGTTCTTAGAGCACGTCTGATGCATTCTAAGTAAATGCTATTTTTTACATTATTCTGAAAACTAATTCAAGTAAACTTTCTACTCGAATTCATTCTGACTTTCTCTGAGTGTGTCGCTTAACACGCGATTGAGAAAAATACTGTGTAATAAAATATTTAAACGACCACCCTGAGGCGCCTGACAAAGTATCACTTAGCTTACATCGCGATAGAGACTACTGTTCTGTGTAGCGTAGATTACATTCATCTATAATGACCTCATGAAACTTTCACAGTGTGTAGACACCGCGTTCGCCTGAACTTTGGCTACACTAACCACCACGAATATCTTCAAATTACCATACCTTTAATTCACTTTCCACTTTGTTATGTTTAAATTACGTCTGATTGAAATGTAAATTATGTGGCTACTTTAAATTATCTAATAATTGATGTGTATAGGAAAAATACATACATTTATTTACAAAGTAAATAAATTTGTCGTGATCATTTAGGTTGTTCCTATGTTTTAAATTTTACCGTAACTTGTTTTCTGAGCAATTTTCGCCTCAATACGTTTAAGGTAACGGTTGTATATCAAGCAACACATTTTCTAAACAAGTATTCAAGTTATGAATCACTGAGGTTTAGTTACTTTCTATAGAAACTTGTTTTCTTAATATCATAACATTCGGTTCTGCGTTACAATCGAATTATAAAATCAATATATCTATATACTCTATGTAGGTAGACCATAAGTTTTGTTATCCTGATTTGACCGAACTTAGATTATTTAGTTAATTAACTACTGACAGCTATACAAAAAGTCTGTCAAAACAAATGCTTCTTTCAGAGCATTGTCTTAAGTCTCTTTATTTTATTTCTCTTGATCTTATTTAGCTTTATGGTATTACTGACAGGCAGTGACTAATTGTATCTACTAGAATTTCATGTCTCCCCAATTTTTATAAGTTTTCTTGTTTCCGCTCTTAGGTTTCACCATCCGTTTACAATCAAATTTATGATACAACTTTTAAATATTCTTTTAATTTTTTACACATATATTTCTAAACACGCAAAGTTTTTAATAATTTGATATAATTTTATAATCGTTATGCAAGTACATGTCTAGAAAGTTCTTGACCAACATTACACAAATTAAAAAAAAAGCTACAAAATTTGTTAAATTAATTTTGTTTCCCAAACAAATTGCCTGACGCTCGATTAATGTAAATTAATTTTCACATGTAAAAAAAAAAAGAAGCACGGTTAAAATTTCTAAATTTTCTCTTTTTCTATAACTCATTATGTATTCATATATTAATTAAATTAATAATTTAATTAAATTGTACATTATTCATTGTGTACTTAAATTAAATTATTGTACCTTTCGACCATTGAATTAATTAATACTTCATCGTTTGTATTGTTTCTTATACAACGTTTCACAAGTAGACAGCAAGTTTATCAACGATCCTTATTCGTAAATGGATTAAATTGTTGTGCTGAATCAGAAGTGAGTAGGAATAATAAAAGGTGTAGACTCATATCCACGAGAATTTACTAGCTGATCATACGAAATAGTTATAACAAAATTTGCTGTAAAAGATAACGGAGATAAAAGAAAGGAATAGAAAGAATCAGATTAAATAAAATTTACCTAATCGTTTGGAAAGCAGAAAAGTATTGCCCTATTTTTTTAAAGTGAGAACTTCGTATACGGAATATAGTGCGCTGCTCATTCCCGTTCACCTTGCGCTCCTAGGGCAGTAAACTGATTGAATGCTTCACGAAATAGCTGAAACAGAAAGGTAGTATTGCCAGCTCAATCAAACTTTTCCCTATAGAGCTAACCAAAATTATTTCCCCACTGCCACAAATATATGTGCTTTAAGCAAATCGTAGTATTTAAAGAATGTGAGCACATTCTAAATGTTTAAATACTATCACAAGACTAATGTAAGTAATAAAAATAATTTTATTTGTGATAACGAAAAGTGTGCTCGCATGCTAAGAGATCGAGCTGAATACTTTTGGAGTCCTTTTTTCGTATGTACTTAGTTCATTATTAGCCTAATATATTATACTGCGCATATCACATTCTACTCGTCAACTAAATATTGTGTAAATCATATTGTTACATAGGAAAATATCGGTATGGAGAACCATACATGACTTCCATGTTCTAAGATTTATATTTAAAATAATTTTAGAAATGAAATATTTCCTTATAAACTACTTCTTCCTACTTACTGCTTCAGCCTTAACCACAGTACTGTGGTCACTAACGTATACCACCTCACGTTATCGCACTCGATTTTCACTGATGATGGAAGTCGATGGCACTGCCGAAACGTCTGGTTTTGCAGAAAACGTTGGTCTACGGCCAAACAGGCCGGGAAGGAATTTTAACAACAAACTACTTCTTTGTTGCCGATAACGTAGTACATAATATATAAAAAATTATACCCTCTCCCTTCAACTATAATTTTCATTTATAGAAAATTACCCCCACCCCGTTCAACTAGCCTCTTCATTTATACATATTTCATCTACGTTTCTACAGTGGATTATTAAGATCTTCTTATCAGGATACGTTATTTATGAAAATTAAGTACTTTACTCTTGTTACAACAACAAATGTTTCAGGTAAACTACCCTTTCCCCGTAACCGATCTTCACCAAAATAAATTGGCCTTGAGTCCTCTACAATTTAGGGATGTAAGCAAAATAATTTTCATTGATTATGTTTGAATTTACGGCAGTTATCGTTCGTCATAGAAAATATCGGTATGGAGAACCATACAGGACTTCCATGTTCTAAGATTTATATTTAAAATCATATTCGAAATGAAATATTTCCATAGAAACTACTTCTTTCTACTTATTGCTTCAGCCTTAAACCACAATACTGTGGTCACTAACGTATACTACCTCACGTTTTCGCACTCGATTTTCACTGAGATGGAAGTCGATGGCACTGCCGAAAAGTCTGGTTTTGCAGAAAACATTGGACTACGGCTAAACAGCCCGGGAAGGAATTTTAACAAAGAACTACTCCTTTGTTGCCAATAACGTAGTACACATACAAAATTCTCCCCTCCCCCTTTAACTATAATTTTCATTTATAGAAAATTACCCCCACCCCGTTCACCTAACCTCTTCATTTATAGATATTTCATCTACGTTTCTACAGTGGATTATTATGAGCTTCTTATCAAGATACTTTATTTATCAAAATTAAGTACTTTACTCTTGTTAAAACATAAAAGGTTGCTGGTAAACTACCCGTTTCTCTAAACCGATCTTCACCAAAATCAATAGACCTTCAGTCCTCTACAATGCAGGGATGCATGCAACAAAATATTTGATTCTGTTTCAATTTGCGGCAGTTATCGTTCGTCATGAAAACATTTCTCTTGTTACAACATAACATGTTTCAGGTAAACTACCCCTTTCCCTTTACCGATCTTCACCAAAATCAAAAGGCCTTGAGCTCTCTAAAATTTAGGAAGGTATGCAAAAAAATATTTGATTTTCTTTGAATTTACGGCAGTTATCGTTCGTCATAAAGAAATTACCCTTGTTAAAACATAAAACGTTGCAGGTAAACTACCCCTTTCTCTAAACCGATCTCCACCAAAATCAACAGACCTTCAGCACTCTTCAATTCAGGACTGTATGCAAAATATTATTTGATTCTGTTTGAATATGCGGCAGTTATCGTTTGTCATAGAAAAAATATTACCCTTGATAAAAAAACGTTGCTGGTAAACTACCCCTGTCCCTTAATCGATCTTCACCAAAAACAATAGGTCTTGAGTACTCTACAATTCAGGGCTGTATGCAAAAAATTATTTGATTCTGTTTGAAATTGCGGCTCTTATCGTTTGCCATAATAAATACCCTTATTAAAATATAAAACATTGCAGGTAAACTACCCCTTTCCCTTAACCGATCTTCAACAAAATCAACAGACCTTGAGTTCGTTATAATTAAAGATGGTATGAGAAAGACTAGTTGATTCTGTTTGCATTTTCGGCTGTTATCGTTTGCCATAAGAAAAAATTACCCTTGATAAAAACAAATGTTGCCGGTAAACTACCCCTTTCCCTTAACCGATCTTCACAAAAAACAACAGGTCTTGAGAACTATAGAATTCAGGGCTGTATGCAAAACATCATTTGATTTTGTTTACATTTTCGGCTTTTATCGTTTGCCATAGAAAATACCCTTGTTAAAATATAAAATGTTGCCGGTAAACTACCCCTTTCCCATAACCGATCTTCACTAAACCAATAAATCTTGAGAACTCTATATTTCAGGGCTGTATGCGAAAGAGTAGTTGATTCTGTTTGAATTTGCGGCTTTTATCGTTTGCCATAGAAAATACCCTTGTTAAAATATAAAATGTTGCTGGTAAACTACCCCTTTCCCTTAACCGATCTTCAACAAAGTCAACAGACCTTGAGTTCGGTATAATTAAAAAAGGTATGAGAAAGACTAGTTGATTCTGTTTGCATTTGCGGCTGTTATCGTTTGCCATAAGAAAAAATTATCCTTGATAAAAACAAATGTGGCCGGTAAACTACCCCTTTCCCTTAACCGAGCTTCACCAAAAACAACAGGTCCTGAGAACTATACAATTCAGGGCTGTATGCAAAACATTATTTGATTCTGTTTACATTTTCGGCTTTTATCGTTTGCCATAGAAAATACCCTTGTTAAAATATAAAATGTTGCAGGTAAACTACTCCTTTCCCTTAACCGATCTTCAACAAAATCAATAGACCTTGAGTTCTGCACAACTCAAAAAGCTATGCAAAAGAGTAGTTGATTCTGTTTGAATTTACGGCAGTTATCGTTCGTCATAGGAAACATTACCCTTGTTAAAACATAAAAGGTTGCAAGTAAAACTACCCCATTCCCTTAACCGATCTTCAACAAAATCAACACACCTTGATTTCGGTATAATTAAAGAAGGTATGAGAAAGACTAGTTGATTCTGTTTGCATTTGCGCTGTTATCGTTTGCCATAAGAAAAAATTACCCTTGATAAAAACAAATGTTGCCGGTAAACTACCCCTTTCCCTAAACCAATCTTCACCAAAAACTACAGGTCCTGAGAACTATACAATTCACGGCTGTATGCAAAACATTAGTTGATTCTGCTTACATTTTCGGCTTTTATCGTTTGCCATAGAAAATGCCCTTGTTAAAATATAAAATGTTGCTGGTAAACTACCTCTTTCCCTTAACCGATCTTCACCAAAACCAAGAGTTTTTGAGAACTCTATAATTTAGGGCTGTATGCAAAAGAGTAGTTGATTCTGTTTGAATTTGCGGCTTTTATCGTTTGCCAAAGAAAATACCCTTGTTAAAATATAAAATGTTGCTGGTAAACTACCCCTTTCCCTTAACCGATCTTCACCATAACCAATAGGTCTTGAGAACACTATAATTCAGGGTTGTATGCAAAAGAGTAGTTGATTCTGTATGAATTTGCGGCTGTTATCGTTTGCAATAGAAAAAATTACCCTTGATTAAAAAAACCGTTGCAGGTAAACTACCCCTTTCTCTTTACCGATCTCTACCAAAACAAATGGGTCTTGAGTATTCTACAAACCAGGACTGTTTGTAAAACATTATTCGATTTTGTTTGAATTTGCGACTCTTATCGTTTTCCAAAGAATACCATTTTAAAACATAAAATGTTGCAGGTAAACTACCCCTTTCCCTTAACCGATCTTCACCAAAAACAATAGGACTTTAGTACTCAACAAACAGGGCTGTATGCAAAAACGTATTTGATTATGTTTGAATTTGCGGCTTTTATCGTTTGCCATAGGAAATACCCTTGTTAAAACATAAAACGTTGCAGGTAAACTACCCCTTTCCCTTAACCGATCTTCACCAAAGACAATAGGTCTTGAGTACTCTACAGATCAGGGCTGTATGCGACAAATTATTTGATTCTGTTAAATGAATTTGCGGCTCTTATCGTTTGCCATAGTAAATACCCTTTTAAAACATAAAACGTTGCCGGTAAACTACCCCTTTCCTATAACCGATCTTCACCAAAAACAATGGGTCATGAGACCTCTACAATTCAGGGCTGTATGCAAAAAACTATTTGATTCTGTTTACATTTGCGGCTTTTATCGTTTGCCATAAAAAATACCCTTGTTAAAATATAAACTGATGCTGGTAAACTACCCCTATCCCTTAACCGATCTTCACCAAAACCAATATGTCTTGAGAACTCTATACTTCAGAGCTGTATGCAAAAGAGTAGTTGATTCTGTTTGAATTTGCGGCTGTTATCTTTTGCCATAAAAAAATTACCCTTGATTAAAAAAAACTGTTGATGTTAAACTACCCCTTTCCCTTAACCGATCTTCAAGAAAATCAACAAATATTTAGTTCTCTTTAGTGCAAAAAGGTGTGCAGAAACGTAGTTGATTCTGTTTGAATTTACAGCAGTTATAGTTCGTCATATTAAAAATTACCCCTGTTAAAACATAAAATGTTGCAGGTAAACTACCCCTTTCCCTTAACCGATCTTCACCGACACCAATAGGCCTTGAGAACTCTACAATATAGGGCTGTATGCTAAACATCATTTGATTCTGTTTGAAAATTGCGGCTGTTATCGTTTACCATAGAAAAAATTGCCCTTGATAAAAAACTGTTGCAGGTAAACTACCCCTTTCCCTTTACCGATCTTCACCAAAAACGATAGGTCTTGAATACTCGACAATTTAGGCATTTATGCTAACAATTATTTGATTCTGTTTGAATTTGCGGCTCTTATCGTTGCCATAAAAAACACCCTTGATAAAACATAAAACGTTGCTAGTAAACTACCCTATTCCATTAACCGATCTTTACCAAAACCAATAGGTCTTGAGAACTCTACAATTCAGGGCTGTATGCAAAACATTATTTGATTCTCTTTGAATTTACGGCAGTTATCTTTCGTCATAGAAAAAATTACCCTTGTTAAAACATAAAACGTGGCTGGTAAACTACCCCTTTCCCTTAACCGATCTTCACAAAAAACAATAGGACTTTAGTACTCAACAAACAGGGCTGTATGCAAAAACGTATTTGATTATGTTTGAATTTGCGGCTGTTATCGTTTGCCATAGGAAATACCCTTGTTAAAACATAAAACATTGCCGGTACACTACCCCTTTCCCTTAACCGATCTTTACCAAAATCAACAGATCTTGAGAACTCTACAATTTAGGGCTGTATGCGAAACATTTTTTGCTTGTGTTTGAATTTGCGGCTGTTATCGTTTGCCGAACAAAAAAATTACCCTTGATAAAAAAAACCGTTGCAGGTAAACTACCCCTTTCCCTAACCGATCTTCACCAAAAACAATAGGTCTTGAGTACTCTATAAATCAGGGCTGTATGCAAAAAATTATTTGATTCTGTTTGAATTTGCGGCTGTTATCGTTTGCCATAGAAAAAAATCTACAGACACACAGACACACAGACAGACACCCACACACAGACACTTTTCGAAAAATGACTTTTTTTTATGTTTTGAGTGTAGTACAATCAGAATCTGCAATAATCTCGAACACGATTTTTTTTGCCATCACCATACTTCCATTTCCTTAAGGAACGTGGAAGTAAAAATTCGGTATGGAGAACCATACATGACTTCCATGTTCTAAGATTTATATTTAAAATCATATTGGAAATGAAATATTTCCATAGAAACTACGTCTTTCTACTTATTGCTTCAGCATTAACCACAGTACTGTGGTCACTAACGTATACCACCTCACGTTTTCGCAATCGATTTTCACCGATGATGGCAGTCGATGGCACTGCCAAAAAGTCTGGTTTTGCAGAAAACATTGGACTACGGCTAAAGAGCTCGGGAAGCAATTTTAACAAAAAACTACTTCTTTGTTGCCGATAACGTAGTACACATATAAAAAATTCTCCCCTCCACTTTCAACTATAATTTTTAATAATAGAAAATTACCCCCACCCCGTTCACCTAACCTCTTCATTTATAGATATTTCATCTACGTTTCTACAGTGGATTACTATGAATTTCTTATCAGGATACTTTATTTATAAAAATTAAGTACTTTACTCTTGTTAAATCATAAAATGTTTCAGGTAAACTACCCCTTTCTCTTAACCGATCTTCTCCAAAATCAATAGACCTTCCGTCCTCTACAATTCAGGGATGCATGCAAAAAAATATTTGATTGTGTTTGAATGTGCAGCAGTTTCGTTCGTCATGGAAACATTTCTCTTGTTACAACATAAAATGTTGCAGGTAAACTACCCCTTTCCCTTAACCGATCTTCACCAACACCAATAGGTATTGAGAACTCTACAATACAGAGCTGTATGCAAAACATCATTTAATTCTGTTTGAATTTGCGGCTGTTATCGTTTACCATAGAGAAAAATTACCCTTGATAAAAAACCGTTGCTGGTAAACTACCCCTATCCCTTAACCGATCTTCACCAAAAGCGACAGGTATTGAGTACTCTACAATTCAGGCCTGCATGCAAACAATTATTTGATTCTCTTTAAATTTACGGCAGTTATCGTTCGTCATAGAAAAAATACCCTTGTTAAAACATAAAACGTTGCTGGTAAACTACCCCTTTCCCTTAACCGATCTTCAACAAAATCAACAGACCTTGAGTTCTGTATAATTCAAAAAGGTATGCAGAAGAGTAGTTGATTCTGTTTTAATGTACGGCAGTTATCATTCGTCATAAAAAAAATTACCCTTGATAAAACATAAAATGTTGCAGGTAAACTACCCTATTTCCTTAACCGATCTTCACCAAAACCAACAGGTATTGAGAACTCTACATTGCAGGGCAGTATGCAAAATATTATATGATTCTGTTTGATTTTGCAGCTGTTATCGTTTGCCATATAAAATATACTTGATAAAACAAAAAATGTGGCCTGTAAACTACCCCTTTCCCTTAACCGATCTTCACCAGCACCAACAGGTATTGAGAACTCTACAATACAGGGCTGTATGCAAAACGTCATTTGATTCTGTTTGAATTTGCGGCTGTTATCGTTTACCATAAAAAAATATCGGTATGGAGAACCATACATTGACTTCCATGTTCTAAGATTTATATTTAATATCATATTCGAAATGAAATATTTCCATAGAAACTACGTCTTTCTACTTATTGCATCAGCATTAACCACAGTACTGTGGTCACTAACGTATACCACCTCACGTTTTCGCACTCAATTTTCACCGATGATGGCAGTCGATGGCACTGCCGAAAAGTTTGGTATTGCAGAAAACATTGGACTACGGCTAAAGAGGCTGGGAAGCAATTTTTACAAAAAACTTCTTCTTTGTTGCCGATAACGTAGTACACATATAAAAAATTCTCCCCTCCACCTTCAACTATAATTTTTAATAATAGAAAATTACCCCCACCCCGTTCACCTAACCTCTTCATTTATAGATATTTCATCTACGTTTCTACAGTGGATTACTATGAGCTTCTTATCAGGATACTTTATTTATAAAAATTAAGTACTTTACTCTTGTTAAATCATAAAATGTTTCAGGTAAACTACCCCTTTCTCTTAACCGATCTTCTCCAAAATCAATAGACCTTCCGTCCTCTACAATTCAGGGATGCATGCAAAAAAATATTTGATTCTGTTTGAATGTGCGGCAGTTATCGTTCGTCATGGAAACATTTCTCTTGTTACAACATAAAATGTTGCAGGTATACAACCCCTTTCCCTTAACCGATCTTCACCAAAATCAATAGACCTTGAGCACTATGCAACTCACGAAAGGGTGCAAAAAATTATTTGATTCTCTTTGAATTTTCGGCAGTTATCGTTCGTCATAAAAAAATTACCTTTTATAAAACATAAAACGTTGCTGATAAACTACCCCTTCCCTTAACCGATCTTCAACAAAATCAACATACCTTGAGTTCTCTTTAGTTCAAAAAGGTATGCAAAAACCTAGTTGATTCTGTTTGAATTTACGGCAGTTATCGTTCATCATATAAAACAATACCCTTCTTAAAACATCAAATGTTGCTGGTAAACTACCCCTTTTCCTTAACCGATCTTCACCAACACCAATAGGTATTGAGAACTCTACAATACTGGGCTGTATGCAAAACATCATTTGATTCTGTTTAAAATTCCGGCTCTTATCGTTTGCCATAGGAAACACCCTTGATAAAACATAAAACGTTGCAGGTAAAATTACCTTATTCCCTTATCCGATCTTCACCAAAACCAACAGGTCTTGAGAACTCTACATTTCAGGGCTGTATGCAAAATATTATATGATTCTGTTTGAATTTGTGGCTGTTATCGTTTGCCATATAAAATACCCTCGATAAAACAAACACGTGGCCGGTAAACTACCCCTTTCCCTTAAACGATCTTCACCAAAAACGGTAGGCCTTTAGTACCCAAGAAATCAGGGCTGTATGCAAAAACGTATTTGATTCTGTTTGAATTTGCGGCTCTTATCGTTTGCCATATAAAATACCCTCGATAAAACAAAAAATGAGGCTGGTAAACTACCCCTTTCCCTTAACCGATCTTCACCAAAAACAATAGGTCTTTAGTACGCAACAAATCAGGGGTGTATGCAAAAACGTATTTGATTCTGTTCGAATTTGCGGCTCTTATCGTTTGCCATAAAAAATACCCTTTTAAAACATATAACGTTGCAGGTAAACTACCCCTTTCCCTTAACCGATCTTCACCAACACCAATAGGTATTGAGAACTCTACAATACAGGGCTGTATGCAACACATCATTTGATTCTGTGTGAATTTGCGGCTGTTATCGTTTACCATAGACAAAAATTACCCTTGATAAAAAACTGTTGCAGGTAAACTACCCCTTCCCCTTAACCGATGTTCACCAAAAACGATAGGCCTTTAGTACTCAAGAAATCAGGGCGGGTTGCAAAAACTTAATAGATTCTGTTTGAATTTGCGGCTCTTATCGTTTGCCATAGAAAATACCCTTTTAAAACATAAAACGTTGCCGGTAAACTACCCCTTTACCTTAACCGATCTTTACGAAAAACAAAATGTCTTGAGAACTCTACAATTCAGGGCAGTATGCAAAACATTATTTGATTATGTTTGAATTTGCGGCTGTTATCGTTTGCCATAGAAAATACCCTTGTTAAAACATAAAACGTTGCTGGTAAACTACCCCTTTCCCTTAACCGATCTTTACCAAAATCAACAGATCTTGAGAATTCTACAAATCAGGTCTGTATGCGAAACATTATTTGATTCTGTTTGAATTTGCGGCTGTTATAGTTTGCCATAAAAAAAAATCTAGACACACAGACACACACACCCACACACACACACACACACACACACACACACACACACACACACACTTTTCGGAGTACTCTACAAATCAGGGCTACATGCAAAAAATTATTTGGTTCTGTTTGAATTTGCGACTCTTTACGTTTGCCATAAAAAATACCCTTTTAAAACATAAAACTTTGCTGGTAAACTACCCCTTTCCCTTAACCGATCTTCACCTAAAACAATAGATCTTGAGTACTCTACAAATCAGGGCTACATGCAAAAAATTATTTGATTCTGTTTGAATTTGCGACTCTTTACGTTTGCCATAAAAAATACCCTTTTAAAACATAAAACGTTGCCGGTAAACTACCCCTTTCCCTTAACCGATCTTCACCAAAAACGAAAGATCTTAGGTACTCTACAATTCAGGCCTGTATGCAAACAATTATTTGATTCTGTTTGAATTTGCGGCTGTTATCGTTTGCCATAGAAAACACCCTTGATAAAACATAAAACGTTGCAGGTAAACTACCCTATTCCATTAACCGTTCTTCACCAAAAACAATAGGCATGAGAACTCTACAATTCAGGGCTGTATGCAAAACATTAGTTTATTCTCTTTGAATTTACGGCAGTTATCGTTCGTCATAGAAAACATAACCTTGATAAAACATAAAATGTTGACGGTTAACTACCCCTTTCCCTTAACCGATCTTCAACAAAATCAACAGACCTTGAGTTCTGTATAATTCAAAAAGGTATGCAGAAGAGTAGTTGATTCTGTTTTAACGTACGGCCGTTATCGTTCGTCAAAAAAAACCCTTGTTAAAACATAAAATGTTGCTGGTAAACAACCCTATTCCCTTAACCGATCTTCACCAAAACCAACAGGTCTTGAGAACTCTACATTTCAGGGCTGTATGCAAAATATTATTTGATTCTGTTTGAATTTGCGGCTGTTATTGTTTGCCAAAAAGAAAATCTACAGACACATAGACAGACAGACACACACACAGACACTTTTCGAAAAACGACTTTTTTTCATGTTTTGAGTGTAGTACAATCAGAATATGCAATAATCTCGAACACGATTTTTTTTGCCATCACCATACTTCCATTTCCTTAAGGAACATGGCAGTAAAAATTACCCTTGATAAAAAACCGTTGCTGGTAAACTACCCCTTTCCCTTAACCGATCTTCACTAAAAACGACAGGTCTTGAGAACTCTACAATTCATGGCTGTATGCAAAATATTATATGATTCTGTTTGAATTTGCGTCTGTTATCGTTTGCCATACAAAATACCCTTGATAAAACAAAAAACGTGGCTGGTAAACTACCCCTTTCCCTTAAACGATCTTCACCAAAAACAAAAGGTCTTGAGAACTTTACAATTCAGGGCAGTATGCGAAACATTATTTGATTATGTTTGAATTTGCAGCTGTTATCGTTTGCCATAGAAAATACCCTTGTTAAAACATAAAACGTTGCTGGTAAACTACCCCTTTCCCTTAACCGATCTTTACCAAAATCAATAGATCTTGAGAACTCTACAATTTAGGGCTGTATGCGAAACATTATTTTATTCTGTTTGAATTTGTGGCTGTTATCGTTTGCCAAACTAACAAAATTACCCTAGATAAAAAAAAACCGTTGCCGGTAAACTACCCCTTTCCCTCAACCGATCTTCACCAAAAACAATAGGTCGCGAGTACTCTACAAATCAGGGCTGTATGCAAAAAATTATTTGATTCTGTTTGAATTTGCGGCTGTTATCGTTTGCCATACAAAATACACTTGATAAAACAAAAAACGTGGCTGGTAAACTACCCCTTTCCCTTAAACGATCTTCACCAAAAACAATAGGTCTTTAGTACTCAAGAAATCAGGGCTGTATGCAAAAACGTATTTGATTCTGTTTGAATTTGCGGCTGTTATCGTTTGCCATAGAAAAAAAATCTACAGACACACACACAGACACTTTTCGAAAAACGACTTTTTTTCATGTTTTGAGTGAAGTACAATCAGAATCTGCAATAATCTCGAACACGATTTTTTTGCCATCACCATACTTCCATTTCCTTAAGGAACATGGAAGTAAAATTACCCTTGTTATCACTTATTTCAAGAAATATCTCATCTTTTCTGGGAACAGAGTAATTCGCCATTTAGTGTTATTCATTTCACGGATAAGTATAGGCCTAACTAGATTCCGTATACCGTTCTTTGTGAGAACATAACCTGTTTCTGTTTTGTGTTTTCTTTACTTGAAACTTATTCAGATACAATACAACTTTAGAAGGACGTAAGTTCGGCAGTCAGTACAATAGGAGATATACTTAAATGTAACGTATAAATTGTGGGTGATACAATGACATTTCAATTTATTAACTAAAATTCGGGATTCTTAGGTCTTTCTGTAATTTGTAGATCTCTTCCAATCTTGAAAAGTATAACGTTGCAGAGAAGTAAGAGCTTTTTATTTTTTTGCATACGTGACTCCATCAAATTTCAAGGTTTCACGAGTTGGAACGGTTTGGCGAGGTTTGTCTACCTGACCTGTACGTAAGAGGGTCTCTTAATCGTCATTTACTAGACGGTTTCAACCCGGTTTCTCATAAGTTAAACGTTGCAGAAAAAACCATAATCTATTCAACTTTATGATGCATAAGTAGTTATATGTGAGGATTGAGGTTTTCACAGTTACATCTCCCAGTTTTCCTAAAAAAGTAATTCCTGAAAACCTCTTTTTGCTGCAGGAAAATTACTTCACATCCAAAGTTAGAACCTGGCTTATCTTAAACTACTATCTCAGCACTGCATGATTATGGATTGGTTTTTTAAATGTAGGGGTAAATATTTCATTAGGAGTAACCACGGATTTATTTCTGTGTGATCTTGCTCAAATGAAGTACTTTTATCTTCAGATATCAAATTCTGTAATGAGTTCATTATCTATGACGTTAAACCATTGTATTCGAATTTCCAGTAATTTGATATTAATTATCTAATACAGACAGAAAATAAACGATTAGCCTATGTGTACAAGTTATGTAGATTTTAGTACACAAGATTTAAAATAGGTGGAAAAAATTTTAAAGTCTGTGGAAGCAGTGTTTAGTGAAAATTAAATCTAAACGGAAACAACTAGTGGTGTCAACAAGAAAAATTGAAAATGAGAATAAATTTGAGAATGTATTAGAAAAGCAAACGTACCATGTTTAGTAAGGTTGCGCCAGCTGCCGATATAAAAATTTATGGAAATGTGTGAATCAATTAAGATGTTTAATAAAAATAACAATGAAGGAGGGAGACAAATACTAGCAATTGTCAGCAGAATAAGACCACCATAGATTACTTTTGGAAAGTAGAAGAATAACAGACTTCCATTGCTACATACGGTGCAGAACTGAGGGAAATGACTTATAACCGTTGGAAACGGATTACCGCCTATAGAGTTTTGGAATAACAAGGTCAGAACAAGAGGAGAAGTAGGCACTGAAGTAATAAGAACCATCGAAACTCAGAGATTAATACTACGACGTACACATGCGATGGTTGCCAGACGAAAGGTGGCCTTATGGGAATGGCAGCCGGCACCAAGAAGGGGATGACTATCTTGTAATGATGGCGTGACTAAGACGATGGACGATTTCTGTCTAAAGAGGAAGAAAGTGGCGTAACTGGAGGTTCAGGGCCCCCAGGCATAGTTTCAAGTTGTCCTCCTTCGAGTTCTGTAGATTGTTGTCCTTACATGTGTTATAATGATTTCCATACATACTGAATCTACTGTCCCGTTACTAACCAAAACCGGGACAGGAATGATGGAGCACCAAGAAATGTAATGTAAGGTGTAACTCCGAAATAACGTAATGTGACGATAGGCGAGGCCTATGGAGTAATCAATATGAGAGGAATATTATAAATACAAAACAAATGAAAACAACTTTTGTATGGAAAAAAAATCGTGATAATAATATCACGAAATAATTGTTCCTAGTAAGATTTTGTAAAATGTAACATTTTTCATGCCACATTTTAAAAATACGTTTATGGATATCATCTTGTAAAATAGAATCTAAAACCCATACTAGGAATTACGATTTCGTCTAAGACAAATTCGATAAATGAATTCTATTACACTTCAGAAACATCATTTGCTCACAAGTAGCAAAACTTGGAAATTATGTTTGCACAAAATCCTTCAGATATTCTATATGTCTTAAGTACAGACATATCAAGTTAGAGAATTGTAGGCTATAGCATTATTGAACACACTTGGTACAGATCACTTTATGGTAAAAGTGGAAACAGAAAACAGTAATTAATGAAGATATATCATGTGTATGAAATGACAACAACAAAATGTTGAAGCATTATAAAAAGCTCACCACACTACATAACATAATAAAATTAACAAATATGTAATATAAGGTAACTAATAATTCTTTAATTAGCAGTACATGTACTGAATCTTTTTTTATTGTTATACCCTACATGTATTCCTTAAATGGTCAACCTGCAGTTTATGCTTAGGGACAGTTAGGAATGGCATTAGACAACAGAACATAAATTATAATTAGGAGAAAATTAATTATCAAATAAACAATAAAGACTGAGACTACAACACAAGTAGGCCAATGGGAACTGTCAAACCTGTCCTCAGCAGCGACAATACGTCCAAACATTGTTTTAAATACCGCTTTCTTTTATTCTCTTCGTTAATTTTCTCCTAAGTGTGTTAGTAATGTTAAAATAAAATTCGTATTTGACTCAGTTTCAGGTTAGATAAATTCGAAGCAGACGAATTTAATGACTGAAAATCGAACCGGTTAAACTACCTGCTGCACTGCCCACTAAACTAGGAGCTTGCTATTCATACGGCAGTGACTGCAGTAATACCAACAATTACCGTGCGAGACAATAATATCAATAAAAAAGTAAACACAAACAACGTCGGAGCGTGGCGTTGTCTCGTTTGGATACAGTACACGTACGGCTGACATGTCATTACTATGCTGTTCATTCTGATGCGTGTCAGTTGCGCGTCGTTACTGCCTAGCCAGAGCCCAAGGTTTCTTTTTATTATTTTTAGACGTTAAATACGCAGTACGCGGCTGCGGTTCCCGAAAAGATTTACTCACTTCCAGAACTCTGTGTGTTTTGTTGTTCGTACACGTACGTGAGCGAGCTTTCGTATAAATAATTTGCAACACCATTTCATTTATATTTAGAAAGAACAGAGCAAAGAGAAAGCGGGGGAGAAACACTCAAGCGAATGAGACTATCTCGTATTAGTCCTGGTCCAATTCTTTCTGACCGTACCCCAGTAAATTAGCAAATTGTGTTACCTTCGCAATTCTGAATTTCAGGATTTACAAAAAAAGTTTCCTTGGGCATCACATAACAGTAAAGCCTACAACGATGTGACTAATATGTAAAGTTCTAAAAAAAAAAACGGTTTCCGCGGAACAACGTTATATTAGAATACCTGTTTATAGTTTTAATGAAGTCATGCTTTATACTAGTCGTTCCCAACCGGTGGTACGCGTACCACTAGTTGACGCGGAGGGATCCAAGGTGGTACGGGAGAAGACCTAGCTAGTAAAAAAGTATTTACTTAAAAAAAATAAATGAAAATTTATGTTCAAAACAACAATACACTTTTATCGGACATGATTTAAAACCATTACCCTCATAAAAATACAACCTAAACACTTTGCGGTAATATTTTATCAGAACCTAACAGGATGTCTGATAAGTGTGATTTAAGGTTAAAAATAACATCAATAGAATGTGACATTAACTCTTTGGTACAAAATAAGCAGCAACAAGTTTCTCATTAATTATTTTCCTTTTAATACGTATGTTATTATTTTACAGTACTAACAAGAAAATCTGTAATGAAAGTAATCAACTGTCTTTTGAAAAACTTTGTACTTTATTTTAGCATAGAACCAACCAGAAGTTAATTTTTAAAATTAGTTCCCGTTTTGTAAATTCTATGTATTATATTTAAATAATTATACATAACTAAGAATAATAAGATATACTTATTCCTATTTGTACCAAGGTTTTTATTGAGAAAGCCCCAATAACCTTTCTTTAAGCTCCGGAGATACTCGAACTGATCGCGGAAGACCAAAGTGGTACGCGGGTCCGGGAAGGTTGGGAACCACTGCTTTTTACCATTTAGCGACGAGGCGTTGTGAGTTATAAGACGTAAACGAATATGTGAATAGTGATATGATATCCTGGCTATGATGCAGTACAGATCCTAGTTTCGGGGACAGTTAGGGCCGGACTCCGGCCAGTGGCATTTCAGTCACGTGAGTGCCATAAAATTATTCCAGTTAAATTTGAAAGCATGTAAATTAACAAATTTTTTCAAACATGTCGATTAGGCTTGTTTTCTGTGATTGTGTGACGGGAAGAAACGATACTTCGTCAAATTCTAATGTTTCTCTTTCTCGTGGGCGCAGCATGAATTTCTTTCTTCTTTTTTTTTTTTTTTTGAAATCAGGAAGATAAGTATGGAAACATTCTTTTTTATAACGATTAAATTAATAGATATTTAAAATTGTCAAAGCCATGAAATAAGAAAGTAATACCTTACATATAAAAAAGTAGGCTTATACCTTACCTTTACAATATAAATAAAACAAACGATACAAGAAACCTGGCACAAATTTTCTCCAGTATTCTACAGGCTAAGATAATGTTAAATGTTTTGTTCGATTTTTTTTTAACTTCGCCTTAATTGAGTACGTTATGTAAATATTGGAGCAAATGGAATTAAATTGGCATACTCGTTTTATCACAGAAATAAATAAAAGATTTTGATACTACAGAGCCTCAGAAACAAACATTTCAAAATCGTGCTATGGGTGAACAAAGACGTGGTTGGCCGCATATTTTGTTGAAGTTAATATATAAATCAGTTTACCACTGGAGGTTATTGAGCGCTTTACACGGCGTTCTGAACACCGCTTTTGGACTAGGTTTAGGTTTGTACGGATTAACGGACACGTTTTAAGATTTTAAGTGCTGATTTGTTTCCGAAGTGGTAAGAAAGCACTAAATTAAAAATTATGAAAAATTATTAAATACGGATCGAAAAAACCGTGTACAGCAATAGAGGACATCTGTATAAGATTCGAATAGGAAGCACAAAAACTTATAGGTTTAATAGACAAACTTTTAAGTCGCTGTGGAATAAGTTACTACACTATAAATATCGTAAACGCCGTTGGGCTGAATAAGCATTCGAAAGGTACTTCTTTCCTACTTGCTGAGAGGACATAACCTCAAAAACTCGGATAAAACGTTGGACCATTCCTCAGTCACCAGACAACTAGCAATGTTGACACGAAGCTATTTCGTATTCGCAACACGGCTGTAGTGTATCACAATTAAAAATGTTCTGACTGACATAACTTATTATTTTAATTATTTAATTCGACTTAGATATTTCTACTATTACATTTTTACCGGCATATTTTTAATTTCTGATGTTAAAATATTTTTTCTTTATTAAAGTCCTTTTTCCTTTATCCCCCTGAGAAAGTTACCCCCCCTAAAACGCTCTCACTGTGCCACTATCTTTCTACATACCGTATCTTAAATTAAAACGTTAGTCGTATTGTCTAATTGCCAGTTTTCTTACTTTAATATTTCTTCAGTCTCAGACATCCACCATCTCTACTTAATTATTTCGGCCTTTAAAAATCTAAGCCATCCTTTAGATCGGCTCCTTTATCGTCAAAAGTCTTGTGGAGACAGTTTTGTTTCTTACAGAATATGAAATACAAAATAAAATGAACTCCGACATTACATAACATGGTAACGGATGAAGATTTAAAATACACACATAAAGAGGGAATAGACAAAATGAAGCTACGAGGAAATTATATTCCAGTTCTCACTCCTGAAATTTCCTTAGGCCGAAAATACCATTCTTATGAGGCGCTGACACTTGCGCGCGCACGTGTATATTGTTAAAAACATCTGATACACTAATAATTTATGAAATTTCAAATTTGAAGTTTTAAATACTCCTTGCGATGCCACATAAGTTTTTTTGTTAAATCGGATAGCAATAAGTAGCCTACATATCAGTTTATCTTAAGATTTTTCTCTTTCCTGCTTTCTCAAAAATAGCTATAACAATTATGTACAGAACTTATACATTTACTTAATTTATAAGAATAAATTAAGGATTATAAAGACGCGTCTGGCTTTTCAAACACGTTTGTCAGTTATTTTGCCGAATTTAAATGTCCTTCCTACCAAAATAAATTACTACTACTACTCAATGACGCTACAGCTCATGAAGAGCCCTGACCTCCAGAACGACGTGCCACCACTCCTCTCTATCCTTTGCGAATTTTCGCCACCTTCTGACCCCCAGTCTTCTCAAATCGTCATATACATCGTCTACCCATCTTCTGCTTGGCCTCCCTCTTGCTCTTCTTCCTCCTGGTTCTCCAATAAATACTTTTTTCACTGCCCTTTCTTTCATTCTTTGTACGTGACCTGCCCACACAAAAATAAATGGGCAACTTTTATCAATCAGTGTAACTTAAGTTAAAATTAATTAATTATACGAAAAAGTGCAATGAATTATTAAGAAAAATTAATATTGTGTAACAATTTTTAATAAAATAAATTAGATTAATTTTTATGGGGGTTGATTTTTCAGAAATGTTCCGATGTCTTGGGAATACGTAATCATGGTGTCA
Source organism: Magicicada septendecula (assembly GCA_034769895.1). NCBI lineage: Eukaryota > Metazoa > Arthropoda > Insecta > Hemiptera > Cicadidae > Magicicada > Magicicada septendecula. The sequence goes on from CM068367.1 coordinate 503,077,614, forward strand.
GTCCCTTGGCAGTTGATTCACATCAACAGAGATTATTTAACATAGCAATTTACTTACGCAGTCAATCAAAATGGTATTTAGTAGGTAATTAGTAATTTTATTTTTGTCTAATTCTAAGTGCTTTATGAGTTTAAAGTTATTTTAAACTTTATTTTGCCTCGTTCGCGTGAAATGCTTATGTGTTCGTGTGTTCATTCGTGTGTGTGTGTGTGTGTGTGTGTGTGTGTGTGTGTGTGTGTGTGTGTGTGTGTGTGTGTGTGTGTGTGTGTGTGTGTGTGTGTGTGTGTGTGTGTGTGTGTGTGTGTGTGTGTGTGTGTGTGTGTGTGTGAAATGTCCGAAACACTACCAGTACAAGAACTACTTTTATATGCACGAAAGTGCAACTTTGAAGATTTAGATACGTCCTCGAGATGTGACAGCAACTGTTGGTTAAATCAGACAATCGTAATTAGGCCTACAATAGCACTTTACAAAATAAACGCACAATAAACATTAAATATAATAAATGTTAAGCTTACTTTATTACGTGAAAAAATTAATCGACTGATATAAATGATTTTTAATTATATAATGAACACCTTGTTCTTTTTAATCAACGTGTTGTAGGTACAATATAATTTTTAATGCGTAATAAGTTGGAATAAGTAATGAACAAAATTAATTTGTAGTTAACAGATTGCACCAAGTTTTACCGTCATTTTATATGTTGCAGAAGACTACAGAATTTGTATGTTAGACACTGAGTATTCAGGTTTCCAAATTTTTATTACATTAAATTTTATTAATACGAGAAATAACAAAATCGAATATAAACTACGTTACATTAATATCGATAGAAAAATAACTCTAAATATAAATGAACTTACAATTATGGAATCGAAATTATACAGTAAACAAGATTACACTATTCTAGTGTGTTAATTTCGTTATAAAATTTGGTATAATATTCAACTAAATTTTTAATTATGTTCGAAGCAGAAACAGGAGAATGTTCTACGCCAGATGCTTTGTACATTTATTACCTGTATTTACACATTGGCTTATGTAAATAACTATGGAAATTATATATTATGTTAAAATCGCGGTCCGAAAACGGCCTTTGGTCAAAATAAATACACAATCCTAGGAGTGGCTCTTTTAAAATGACTGTTTTTGTCATTTAAAATGTCCAGCCACATTATTAGAACAATGATTAAAAAAAGAACTAATCATTTCTTTGAGGCATCCGAGTCCATATGAAACGATATTTGTCGTACCTCTGAGAAACGGATTAACTAATTTGTCCCTTGCTCTAGAGCTGTGGTTCCCAACCTTTCCGGACCCGCGTACCACTTTGGTCTTCCACGACCATTTCGAGTACCACCGGAGTTTAAAAAAAACCGTAATTGGGGTTTTCTCAATAAAAACCTTGATACAACATAAATAATATGACTTATTATTCCTAGTTGTGATTATTTAAATCTAACACACAATTTACTAAACGGGAATTGATTATTAAAATAAATTTCCGGTTCGTTCTATGTTAAGATAAAGTACAAAGTTTTTCAAAAGACAGCTGATTACTTTCATTACAGACTTTCTTGTTAGTACTGAAAAATAACAACATATTAAAAATAAAATAATTCATGTGAAACTTGTTGCTGCTTATTTTATACCAGAGAGTTAATGTCATATTCTGTTGATGTTATTTTTAATCTTAAATCACACTCAATAAACATCCTGTTAGATTCTAATGAAATATTACCGCAAAGTGTTTAGGTTGTGTTTTTATGAGGGTAATGGTTTTAAATCATGTCCGATAAAAATTTATTGTTGTTTTGAACATAAATTTTTATTTATTTTTTAAGTAAATTCTTTTTTACTAGCTAAGTCTTCTCCCGTACGACCTTGGATCCCTCCACGTACCACTAGTGGTACGCGTATCACCGGTTGGGAACCACTGCTCTAGAGGCTTCAGAGAAATTATCTTACGAAGAGGAGCTGAAGAAATTGCTACATAACCAAGGTAATCCAAGGTACATGTTAGAAGTTGCGGTTGGAATCCCGTGAGAGGTCTGAGTGTTGTCTGCTCAGTATCGTGAGACCACATAACGCAACGCCTTCTGAAGTCACTCGGGCTCCAGCGGGATTACACCCTTTCCACTTCCCTATGAAAAGAATGTGAAAACAAAACATATTTTGCCTTTGCTAAATATACAAAATCGTTTTTAAAAGACGTCATTAATAAATAACGTGGATTTACTAGTAAAGTTTATGTTTTAATTACGATTGTTCTACTAAAGTTGGTTCAGTCTTGTATTCTAAATATACATCCAGTTCAGCAAACTGTGGAAATGGAGGTTATTTGTTACTACTGAGTTTGTCGTAAATGTACACGCATTATTTATAACCAGATGTTTGTTTGTCGTTTAAATCAATTTATGAAGGTTAGTTAATTAAATGTTCAGAGCCCTAGCTTTAAATTACTGCACTCATAATAGACATTTTATGACTTTAACCAGGTCAATACTTAACCTATCGGTTTCAGTTTGATTTAGCTTGAAATGAGATTTCAAACTCGTCCGGAATAGTTTTAAATACAAAACTAATTATCACGACTGCGCGTAAGAAAAACTATCTTGTTTAAATAGACGATTTTAGAGCGGATTCATAGATCCAAGTTTTTGACCCCCATCCGGACAAATGTCAGTGCACAGGAACAGGCAGTCTCTTCATACCAATCGGTCATGGTCAAACGTCGGTCCGGGTGCAGAAGCACCCAGACTTCCTTGCTGTAAACCCCCGGTCTCGAACAAGCGTTTGCCCTGACCGCCAGTTTATTGGACCACCGACTTCAATGAATCTCTTCACTGGCTAGATATTGTTGTGTTCTATACTGTTGGGTTCCTTTTGTCGTGTTTTTAAATTTTATCATATTTGTTAATTGTTTTATTCCAGCAATGCATGGACGGATGAGATTGACGTAAGGCAATAATTGAAAAACGTAATATCCTATTCTCTTAATTCTTGAAAAAGCATGTTGAAAGTTTGTAAAAGACATCATTTTCCTAATACTGGGTTTATCCGATGTATCTTATAAAGTCGATGTTTTCGGTGAAGTAATAACAAGGAAAACTGGCTTCCAATCTGATGACAAATCCGTATTCAGGCAATGCTCGGCGATCGTCTGAACGAGAAAACGCTCGAACCGTATGGAACCGTGCTGGGCATACAGTATTCACAAAAAATCATAAAACCCGTTAACCAGTGAAAAAGTATGAATTTCATTTACCATTATTTTTATTTATTTATTTTTTGATTCTTTACAATACTCCAGCTATCCTTCAACACATTTTGTTCGCATTCAATGGAATATTGTCAGTAAAGTAATAATATTGTAAATTTTAATCACAATATATTATTTTTCTTTTATGTTAAAAGTAAATTTATAATTCAGTGTCCAATATATTTCATTGTATTTTCTCATAGTCTTACTTTTCTGTTCTTTGTGCAATATTCTTTTGTGTGAAAAGTACTGTACTAATATTTTTGCATTTCATTGGCAATCTCTGTAGTACATCAACAGTGTGTAAATACAAACTAGTAAATACGTAATCCTCATGGCGATACTTTACTTAAATTAACCGATAAAAACACTTTGACCTATACCGTGCTTCGTCAGTGTAAAACTGTCCATTCATCCGCCTGACATCTCATGTAACGTAGGTGTAACCGCATAACAATTGGGAACTTTGCATTACACGAGTAGAGCCGTTGCCAGAATGACGTAGGCCTGTTTTGAACATCGCCTGAGACGAATAGAGAAGAGGCAGGGAAAAGGCATTCTGCTGTAGTACAAAGTTTGAACAGCCCTATGTTCTGTCAGATGCTAATCCACCCCTACTCGTCTGCTTAGTTCACCACAGGCAGGGATTCATAGAATCCATTAAAAAGTTAAGAGCAGTTTTATTAACCAAAAGTTTGTGTAAACTATTGGCATACTCTGCACAAAATGTCTCCACATACCGGCTACAAAAATGGTAATTAGCTGTAATGACTGCAGATTCAAGAAGAGGAGCACAGATTTCAACATCTGTTTAACAAGAATTAGCAGGGACATTAAATAGAGGCTGAAATTAAAGTTTATATAACTGTACAATGCTTACGGTTCTCACTCATCTCAAGTAATCATTTGACCTTATTAAGAAAATATATTTATGAAGCACTTAAGAAGAATTTAAAGCTACCAACTGTTTTCGAAATAATTGAGTTTCTTTGAGTATGATTACGTTAATTTATTTGACATCTTTCTATTATCCAGAGTTGTTTCACTCATAGTTACGGTTCTTAGACATCTCAAGCATCATTTGTGCTTATTTATTATTTATGAAACGTTCAAGTTGCAAATATTCTATTAAAAGACATAAATACAATTCTCATTAAATTATTAACGTTTCTCTATATCCAGAATTGATTCACTCCGGTCAGCACATCGTTCTATAACTTAAGACTCAAATATCATAAGGAAGTGTTAACAATAAAAGGCAATTAATTAAATGGGTTACAAATGGGTTATTATTAAATAGTACTGCAACGACGGAACAATGGAGGGTGTCGTTCTACGTGTTTCCCGACCAACCGAGCAGGTGTGCGTTTCTGCCAAGGCCGCGATCAAGTGACCTCTAGAATTTTCGAGTGCTTGTTAAGGAACATTAGTCTGAAATCCTGCAGGCTATAAATAGGCAGCAGCTGCCGCCTCAGTCAGTTTATGTTGGGCGATTTGTCACGTGATATCAAGTGGTTGTCACGCACACTCACACATTCTTCGACTGACTGTGGACTGCTTCACATCGAGGCTCAAAAGCTCTTACAAGGCTAAGATTGACGTACGTAGCGGACTCTTTCGTGGAACGTTGTTGGCGGTAGGAACTCCTGCCCTATCTTGCGCCGGCAGTAAGGTCATCGTCGACTGAAGGTGTTGAAAACTACTGGATCACCTGCAGTCCCGGTCCAGTAACAAGTGAAGAGCGAAGCCAAGCTAGCTGCGGCCACGTATCTAGTGGGTCGTGCGACCGCCATCGACGCTCCTTGTAAGGGCCGCGTGGAAGCAGACGACAACACTAGTCCGGGTGGATCGATTGCTTCGACTTGTGTGCGCGGTAGTTTTCGTGTGCGCGTGTGCGAGTCTCTTGACGGCGGTAGCCGTTCGCGGTCTGGTGTCGGTTGGTGTGCGACCAGTGTAGTGTGCCTCCCGAAGCCAAAAGGCGGCAAGTGCAGTGTACCAGTGTTTAGTGCAGTGTGGTGCTCCGGCTTTCACGACACTCCGGACTAGTGGACCTGTAATTGGGATTACGTCGGAGGACCACTTCGAGGTAAGACTTTTTACTGTTTTTCCGCGGCTTTTGGTGGCATTGCCCGATTAGCTTCGTAGGTTAAGTAGTCAGGTCCCAGCCGGTAGCGGCCGTTCGCTTCGCCTAGTGTGGTGCGGCCTCCAATACTGGCGCTGAGCAGGTTAACAATTCCCGTAGGAGGGCTTCGGCCCGAGTATCTCTGCCAAGACGCGATGGGCAACCGTCGCGTTGCGGCCGGGCGACGGACTGGCCCTGCTAAGGGCCAGCCCACTGCTTCTTCTGTAGGCCCCGACCCTGTCCCTGACTCGGTCGGATCGTGCAGCGTTCCTTCTCAGGGCTGCAAATCGGTTTCGACCGAGTCCAACGTTGATACTGGGGTTACTCCCGCCCCGACGTTTACTGTTTTCCAGCCCACGCCTGGGTCCGAATTTACCGTTGTGGCATCTAAAAAGAAAAAGCGGAAAGCGGAGGAAACTTCGTTCCCCGAAGACCCGGAGCCTCTGGATGCTCCGTCCCGTCTGAGCCGCCATCCCCCCTTGTTCGTCAACGGCGTCAAGAACGTCGTTGACTTCTCCCGACGCTTCCGGCTCGGAGTTCGCCTCTCGGCGGACGTGCAGATGTCTCATCGCGGGAGAGACAGTCTTCGTGTCTGCTGCGCGACGGACGAGGAGTACAGAGCCGTTTACTTATTCCTGCAGGCCAATGGACTACAATTTTATACCTTTATAAATGAGAAGGCGGCTCACGTCCGGCTAATCATCCGCGGCCTGGACGAAGATACGGACCCCGACGAGGTGGCAGACGAGTTTCGCCAACTCGGCATCCTTGTGAAGGAGTGTATTAGGTTATATACCGTAAGCGGACCCAGGCGCAAGTTACCCTTCCTCCGGGTGATCATCCTGAAGGGGGAGCAGGCAAACAGACTGCTGGGACTGACCAGTATTTGCGGTCTGAAGATCAAAGTAGAAAGGAGTCGTGAGGCTGGCCACGTACCTCAGTGACATCGTTGCCAACGCTTCGGGCACGGCTCGGACAGTTGCCATAACGCAGTGGCCTGCGTCAGGTGCGGGAAACCGCATCCGACCATAGATTGTAAGGTTCCGGCTAAGGGGCGCCTCTTTTGTACTAATTGCGGAGAACCTCACTCGGCAAATTACCGTGGATGCTGGGTTTTCCAGCAACAGCTGAGGCAGGCCGCGGACAGGACTAACCCTCCTACCCGCCAGCAACTTCCAGTCGTCACGGAGCATGCTGCCTTCCCCCTTCTCCCGGAGAAGGTCAGCTCATCTGAACCGCAAACTCTCGCCCGACTTCGCCCACGTGCTCAGCCACGTGCATCGGCCCCGCCTGCTTGGGAAGAGTATGATACACCCGCATCGTCCCTGGAAGACCAGCCCGTTCCTATGGACGAGGAACCTGCCCCGGAGGTAGTCGAGCCAGTCCCAGAGAGGTCTGAATCCCCCCTCCCAAGGCTCGCTACACCCCTAAAAGTAGGCAGCAGAAGCAGAAGAAACAGAAAAACGCAGCTCCCACTGCCCCTGCCCAGAAACCAAAGAACAAGCCTACACAGCGCTCCGCCGCTGGGGTTGCTCGGCAGTCCAAAGTAGAGCCCCGCCCTGTAGCTGAAAGGATCGAGCGCCCATCCAAAGACACCTCATCTCGGGTGAATCCAGTCCGCAGCTATGCTGCCGCCGCCCGCAGCGACCCTGCCCCCTCTGCTTCGTCGTCCACATCCCCATCAGCTCTAGCCGAGCTAAAATCCTTCCTCGAGGAATATGATCTCGTCTAAGTGGCCCGATTGTATCGCTCCATCCGGGTGGGTCTTCGCACGGCGAACCCGATTATGAAATTCCTGATTCTCGCGGAAGCTGCAGCCGCCATAGCTCTTCTGTAATGCTCCACGCTAACAGAATTACCTCCATCCAACGCGACCTAACCATCATAGCGTGGAACGCCGACAGCCTTCGACCCAAACTCGAGGAACTTAGAGAGTTCTTAGCCCGTCGCAAGCCCGATGTGCTTCTCCTCTCTGAGACCTGGCTTAGAGCCTAAGACAACTAAGCGTTTCACAGGGACGATAGACCTGGGCGGTACGCGGGGGGAGGCACGGCCATAGTGGTGAAATATTGCATCGCGCATCACCGCGTGGTCTTGCCTCCTCGCCAAAATATCGAGGCCACCGCCGTTGAACTCCCCGGAGTTCTCGGAGGCGTCCTCCTGGTTTCGGCTTATAAACGGCCAACTGCTCCAGTTCTAGACGCCGACCTGTCATGCTCTTTTCGGGGCGCATAGGAAGGTTATTCTTGCAGGTGAACTGAACTGCAAACACCCCGACTGGGGTAGTCATCTGACTACACCATCCGGGAGGGCGCTTAGCAGGTACCTTCACGACCACCACCTTAGAGCCTATGGACCTGGACTAACGACGCATTACCCCCACCGCCCTGGATCCCGACCTGACATACTTGACATTGCTGTTGTCAAGGGCGTTGTCACCCAGATTGAGGTTTCCGTGTTAACGGAGCTGTCCTCTGACCATTGTTCCATTGAGGTGCAACAATCGACACACGATTGGGAGAGCAGCACGACGGGTGATCGAGTGGGGCCGAATCGGGCCTGCCTTCTGTCGCAGACTTCCCGAGGAGGTTCCGCTTGATACCACTCAGCACATCGACGAGGTGGTCGCCTTGTTCGATGATGCCGTGGTCTCTTCCGTCGGCGTGTGCTCACGGATGAAGCCTAATCTAACGCCCGATTACCACCGGATCCCTGAAGAAGTCCGTCTTCTCGCTTTAGAGAAGAACAGACTTCGGAGACGGTGGCAGAGGACGCGAGATCCGGCCGACAAGGCCAGCTTCAATCGGGCGGCCGGCAAGTTACGTCGTGACTTACAGGCCTTCCGACGAAGCTGCTGGGAATTTGTGGTCACCAAAATGGCTGACGATGCACCGGAGGAAGGCTCCGTTTACAGGATTCCTTCCGCGTTGACCGGGAAGAGGCGCCGTCCTCCACTCCCGGCCATCAACGGACCTGGGGGACATCCCCTTGCCAAGCCGGACGAGAAATCTGAGTTCCTGGCCGGGCGCCTGGAGCTTCAATTTGCTCCTAACCCGTCCGGGGACCCAGACTCCGATGAGGAGATAGGAGACGAAGTTGAGACTTATCTCGGCAGCCCGATCACCTCCGAACCCGAACTCACTTCGGTGGAAGAGGTAACGGACAGGCTTTTAGCGCTCCGGCCCCGGAAGAGGCCTGGACCGGACGGTGTTACTAACACCGCCCTACAGACCCCAAGTTCGCCGAGAACCTCCGGCCTATCAACCTGCTGTCGTCCACTTCGAAAGTCTTTGAACGACTAGTCCAGCGGCGATTAGCGGATCTCCTTCAACGGTTCGACATTCTGGTCCCCGAGCAATTCGGTTTTCGTGCTGGGCACTCCTCGACGCATCAACTGATGCGCTTCGTGGAGACCGTGGCCGAGCCCGGTGCTCGCGAGAGCAGACCGTCGCCGTTTTCCTTGATGTCGAGAAGACTTTCGATCGTGTTTGGCATCCAGGCCTTCTATACAAACTCACGGAGATTCTGCTTCCGGATTGCTACATTCATCTGATTGCTAGCTTTCTTCGGAACAGAACCTTTTGCGTGAGAGTAGATAACACCCTTTCTTCGGCGAGGGCTATTACTGCTGGTGTACCCCATGGAAGCGTCTTGGGCCCCCTGCTTTTCTCTGTGTACGTCAATGACATACCCAAGTTGCCTGGCACCAGGTTAGCCATGTTCGCTGGCGACACGGCGGTGTATGCCGTCGATCGTCGAGCTGAGACGGCAGTTATCTGGCTCCAGGAACAATTGGACGAGTACGTTAAGTGGGCAGAGAAATGGAGGGTTGCCATCAACGCGGCCAAGAGCACAGCAGTAGTCTTCTCCAGACGCTTAAGGCTCCCATACAGACTCTACGTAGGCGATACTCTGTTGCCCTGGTCTCGAGAGGTCAAGTACCTCGGGGTTCACCTCGACCGACGTCTCACCTGGCGGACACACTCTGCACAAGTAGCCCGCAAGACCGCCAATCGTCTTTATCAACTCCGTCCCGTGTTATGCAGCAACGTCATGACCCGCCGCCTACGGAAGCTTATCGTCTCCACCTATATGGTGCCGATGGTTACCTACGCGATACCCGTTTGAGCCTACTTGGTCAAGAGCCATAAGCGGAAGCTTCAGTCTGTCCTTGACCGAGGATTGCGCTGGGCATGTAAAGCCCACTACCTGACATCAAACAAAACGATCCGTGACTGCCTGCGTGTCCGTTCCCTGGACGCCATTATACGGTCACTGTCCCGAAAATTATATCGTCGCACCGCCCGATTCCAGGCCAACCACCTGATTAGCGCCCTCGGTCGCTACCAATCTGTGCCAGAAGAATCTTGGACCCGGCCTCGGCGTACTCTTACCTTCAATTAATTAACAATTAATTGACTCCCACGGCCGGTAGCAGGCCACACCCTTAATCCAGACCCCACCCATGGTCCCTGCGGCGGAGCTCTATTTGAAGTTCGGGACGTAGTATACGAGCGGGCGACGGGCATGCCCTTCGTCCCGCACAGCCCCTGGTCATCATCATCAAGTGGTTGTTGTGTTACAGTTAGTGCGGAATTCTTTATAGTTGACATTACTATTGCGTGTGGACAAATTTAAGTTGAATTATTGTACGAGTTGATTACGAATTGTCATTTGTGATAAATTAAAGCTGGATACATACTTCATTGGTGTCTGTATTTTGTTTTCCATGATCAGTGAGGTTGTCGTAACAGTATGTAAACGCAGCTGTATCTATTTAATGCGATAACAATTTTATATTGGTTAATCACGTTTAATAGTTCGAACATGTAAAATATTAAACAAAGAAAACGTATTTACATTTCCTTACAGAGAAGTTACTTAGATGATCTGTGAGTACTTGTTTATTGTGTATTTTTTCTATTAGATTTTTTGAAAATAATAAAAAAGTAACACAAAAATCTACTCGTCGTACTAATGTGTAAATCAGAAAAAAAATTAGTTAAACAAACTTATTAATTACATAAACTCAGTAAGTAAAATCAGTATTTAAAAAGAACTGATAAACAGGGTATACAAAACTAAAATTACAAACCCTGCGGGTCTGAACTTGAATCAATAAAAAAATCTCAAACCCTGTTAATCTTTCACATAGATAAACAGATTAAATCGTCACTCTGACTATGATCTAATTAAGCTTGTCTGGCCTGTTAATTTCGTTTGAATTTTTAATTGTTTTATATGATAAGTTACAAACATAATAAAAATGTAAATGCAGAAAGAACGATCAAATAGTGAACATTAGGAAATGGTGACAGAGATAAATAGAGCGTGTACAAGATGGCTCGGATACCTTCGAAGGATGGGCAAAAAAGTAGCGCAGATAAAAAGCTTGTAGGCAGCCTTGGAGAGAGTCGAAGAAGACAAATGCCGAAGAAAAGATAGCTTGATAACTTTAAGGAAGACTGAAGTGAGAAACCGGATGGAGAAGGCCAGTGATCGGTAGGCAAGAAGAGTATCGTGCAAGAAGTCAGAATTGTTTTTAACGTAACGAAGCACTGGATAAGGTATGGGTTTATTGTACCAGTAGGTTTTATAAATCGCGTTCAGTTTAAATGATAACCGGTACGGAGTATTTCTTCTTATCCTGCTTAATAAATCTCTCTACAAACCACCTACCGTAATACCGTGATCTACATTTTAAGGAAACCTGCAATGAGCTGTAGAAATGCTCAAAACACGAAAGGAATAGGATATAAGTCACGTGGAATGACTGGAATAAACGTCAAGTCCACATCAAGTCTTAGATTTATTAATAACACATTCATCAAATGGAAAGTAGGGAAGTGAAAATATAATTAAAAATTAACAGGCAGAATCAATACAAAAAGTAAATTTAATTACAACTCTGTTTTGTTTGAAGGAAAGTAATAGTATTTATATTGATTAACGCTTATTTATGATTTCTAAAATAGCAACACGTTCGAGTGGAAGACGCTTCATGGGGGTCAGCGTTCTGCAGTGGCATGCATCGCTCACAAAACGTACCACTTGCAACAACGTTCAGAAAGCGATTTACGTAATCCGAACAATAAAATTTACCCGCGTCACGTACCGTATGCTACAAAGAAAGGATGACCTTCTGAAAATATAATCATAAATTATAATACAGGAAACAAATACCAACACAACGTATGCGCGAGTTGTGTGTTCTGAATAACTTAACCCGTTTAGGGAAGCGTGCCACTTAAGTATTCGCAGTCAATCAGTTAAATGTTCGATACCCTAACTGAGACGAGAATAGAGCAATTGCCACCACGTCGGGGCGATACGAACATAACGAAAACGAGAGCGGTCGCTTGTGATTTGAATGAACAAAACTCGATACCTGAAGCAACAATCGAAACTTTCTAAACGTTACGCGTTACGCTTTAGATACAAAGTTATGTACTTAAATTGTGGGAAGGTATTGAGAAAGATCTTGGCTTCAGCAGTCAAAGTGGAAGGTACCATGCCAGAAAGATTGATCCAATATTGATTTTGTATCTTTAGCTGGGCATTATCAGAGAGAAAGTAGACTTCGAGACGGCTCGTACACCTTCGAAGGCTGGGTGGAGAAATATGTTCAAATGAACCCTTAGGCGGGGGAAGAAGGAATCGAAGATCAAGAAAAAAAGGATAACCTAAAAATTATTGAAGAAGGGCTCCCTCCCCCCTTTCTCTTTCACTGTCGCCAGTTGCCTTTCTTGTTTGATTTGGTCCTCGTACTACTGTTATCATGAGCCAATCTCTGAAAAACTACAAAATCCCTCATCCTTAAACTCTCCCTTCCCCTGTAGTCCTTCATCACCAAAGTCATTCACTATCCCTGGATGTCTCAGCCAGTACTCTACTAACCTGACTCGTCTTCTTGTTGTAATTCCCCACAAACGTCTTTCTCCCATTATTTCATACCTGCTAATTTGTTACGTTGTCAATTCATTTCATTTTTATATTCTCCAAAGAACGACTGTAATTAGAAAGCTGCGGAAGAAACCCAATCGTCGATATAGGAATGAAGAGTCAGTTATTCTTGGTCCTTAAGGGTGTAGGCGGTAAGATGAGGGTTTTGTTGTTATGTGTTTACCTATAATTTTAAAAAAGTAACTTTTGCTTGTTTCTAACAATTCCGCTCTTTTTATGAGAGTAGTTAATCGGAAAGATGAACTTAACTGGGCTATTCGCCTGTTAATTTAAAATCTTCGTACAAACCTTCCGCCTACCTTATAAGTCATTATATCTGTACAAACATAGAGAGGAAATGCTAATAACTGACGGTACGCAATCTCATGGAAACATGTCTTAAAATAAATTTGATATGGTGGCAAAAGTATACGAAATCTAGGATTGTCGACAAAAAAGTGTAATGTTTTCCCATGCATATGTAATACGATTTTAATTAATTTTTACGATATTGTGCTTTGGCAGTGCATACTAGCATATTCATCTTAATAAAGAGAACGAACAAAAGTTTTATTGTACATTCGAAATAAGAACGACAATTTTATGCCAACAAGAAAAATATATTAATATGAACATCGTTGTCTAGACCAGTTGAGACATAAATAATATATAATATAAATAAGTGTAACAGATGATTATTGTTTTACTCTTAACTTTGTATTTACGTATAAGGAATCTGATACAAGGTTATGTTTTATTTGTAAGGCTGGAATACAGCAGCTTTGTTAAGATTTATACGAGTTAACTACCATATAACCAAAATTTTAATAAGACCTGAAGTATGTGCCTAATGAATATTAATGAAAAGACACGCTGCGAATTGTTCTGCAAGTTATGTCTTTAAGACAGTCCCTTCTCTTCCCATAGGATGTTTAATAAGTTAATAGGCCACTTGTATGTTCTGTTAAAATCTCGAGAAAGAGACGTTCAATTTCAGGACTCAATGTTTCCGTGGAAGAAGCACAAATGGCGCTTTTTAACGTAGGGAGATGGAGATGGTACGAAACTTGACGGGCCGATGCAAACAAGTGAATGCTCTTCTTTTTCGCCTTCTTCATCTTCTACTTCTTCTTCTCTGTTGGTGTTTGTTCAGTAGTCGTGTCACATGAGTAAGGATTATGGTTAAGAGTTTTCGATTTTCCGCCAGTGTTCCTCTACCTACAAAGGTCCTCATGTTTACAGATATTGAAGGACTGCGAGGTCTGACGGTGGGTTGAGGAACCCACTTGTTGACCGTCCGCCTTCCCTTCTACGGTTAGTTTCTCGTCGAATGTCGCATTTCAAAAACTTTAATATTTTTCGCTGAATAATTGGTAGTCTACGGTTCACATTATTAGTGCGAAGTTCTCTCATTACCTTGAAACTTGTCCTGTGAACAGACAATTGAATTTACACCATCCTCGCGGTAGCAGGTCATTTCAAAATTTTAGACCTTCTTACGGTTGTGGATAATATTTTTTCAAAATTATAAATTGCACGTGGAATGGCTGAGACAATTAATAATTAATTAAACTACATTTTGAAGTGTATCTAGTTATCTGGGCGACTTTTTCACATTCTTTTTATTTTGTCTACTAAAGTTGTTCTATTTTATCCTCCTTTCGGTGCTCGTTTACAATTCGCATTGCTTGGCATTTGAACCCACATGTACAGTAGATAATCTGAATGCCTGTCATTAAGAATCCCTAAGGTTGTTGTCTTGATCTATGAACGGCTACTTTGGAGCGATTGTTTTTAATCGACTTCAACTTGCTATATCAGGTCTGTCATCTTTTTCTTTGAAGCTGAAAGAATCGTAGTAGTATTTGTAAATCGAAGATTGTAGACACACCTTCATCACTTCTCCATATGCACTGAAGAGTATTAAGAAAAAACAACCTTGTCTTTGGGTACTGTAAATTTTTCTGTAAATCACTAATTAACTGTGACACAGGTTTTTGTTCTGAAGATACCAGCATATCATGAGTCTGTTGAGGTAGGAAGCCTATTGGTTATCGAAAATGCTTCCACTAACTACTTACCCCAAACTGTAGTCACTAGGCAAGAAGGTATGGTATTCGCTACAAGGATGGTCGGCTAAAGAGTCGATTCTTCAGTCGATTCAGCTGTTTTTAAACAGGAATAATGATAGATTCGTAACCGAAGTACATCATTAAAGGATTCGTCTTTGTCTACAAAATTTGAACAAAAACACATTCTTGCAGTTTATATCAAGTAATTAATTTAATTAAATGTACTTAAATTAATGAAACTAAACAACATTACGCTTTCATAAGAGTTCAACGTTGTAATTCTGAATTAATGTGCAGAAGACTGGAATATTCAGTGCATTTATTATAACGAGGAAATTAATCTGTGTGAGCGACGCCAGGATCATGAAATTTAGAGTGTAAAATTCTCACAACGATATCGACAATGCCGCATTATGAACGACACGACATAACGACGTAAACACAGTAACCCACATACAGGTCAGGTGAAAGCACGCACAAAAATTCGTACACGAAATAAAAACTTCATTTATTTATAACACAGTGCATTCAGATGCGGCGCGGTGGCCGGCCGAATGCGTATTCAGAATGCTACGCCCTATTGTCGCAGAGCACGATAAACGTAATGAGGCAGTTAAATTGCATAACTCTTCCAGAAAACAGTTTTATTGCAATTTTAATATTCTATGCATTTTTATAATTTGACAAACGCAAACATTCGCCGAAGAATGCCAAACGGCAGGCTCGGTAATATTTTATTGTTCGCTGTGATTCTGAACCATGCATTAAAGCAGCCATTGAACCGGAATATACGTTTATTTTTACAGTTTTTTTTTATATTTACAGTAGGTTTTATTTTAGCTCGGTAAAAACATTTAAACTCGTCTCCTTTCGACTGGAAGGGATTCCATTTGTTTTTGTTTCCCTTGGCCGCGTTAAGCAATGTAGGTCGGGTGATAGGCCTGCCACCTTAACCCGACATGTTTTAGCTGCCTGTCGGTATGCGGAAGGTATTTCATTCTTTCTTTATATTTAGGAGGCGTTCCGGTTCCAACACTAGGGGACGCTCCCTCTCGGGATTGCAAGCTCCCGCGCAGCAGCACTATGACAACTCGAATGGATGCTTGACTTTCACAAAAACGTGTGTCAGGAGAACTGAAAGTGCGGCTGTAAGGAGAAATTACTGTGTGTGTGTGTGTGTGTGTGTGTGTGTGTGTGTGTGTGTGTGTGTGTGTGTGTGTGTGTGTGTGTGTGTGTGTGTGTGTGTGTGTGTGTGTGTGTGTGTGTGTGTGTGTGTGTGTGTGTGTGTGTGTGTGTGTGTGTGTGTGTGTGTGTGTGTGTGTGTGTGTGTGTGTGTGTGTGTGTGTGTGTGTGTGTGTGTGTGTGTGTGTGTGTGTGTGTGTGTGTGTGTGTGTGTGTGTGTGTGTGTGTGTGTGTGTGTGTGTGTGTGTGTGTGTGTGTGTGTGTGTGTGTGTGTGTGTGTGTGAAATGTAGAAAGAAAATGTGATATTTTTGTTAAGTGTAAACGATGTTGAACTGAAAATAGAATTTTTAGAAACACTACGTTCTCTTCTAAAATATCTTTGTCATTATTATTTGCCTTTCACAAGGAAACAAATAATATCTATAATAATATGTAGGCCTACATTGGTTTAACATAATGTGAAACGTTGAAGTATGAGACGTGATTTTAACATATATCAATCATTACTATATCTGTTGCGTACGGTAATAAGATCAGATTATGATTGTGAAATCCAGTGTGGGCAAAGATAGGGAGGTTTTGAAGAGTTGAAACTTACCAAAATTTGCCACTCAACTAAAAATCATAACATTATGTCTAAACACAATAATCGTATAAAGATTATACACAAATATAAATTAGTTTGGGAGCAAACTGTTTGATAGTTTTTAGGCCCTCTTAATGCGAGATGCGTTACTTCCTGCTTCCCGTATGCTGAACTCGACTGACAAAACTAATCAAAGATGATTGCAATAGTCGAACGAACAAAAATGTGACTAAAAGAAAACCCCATTTTGAAGACCACAAAATGCGTAGGATGAATTCATTTCATGCAGGCTAACTAATGTTTTTCAGTTTAAGAAACTGCTTCAAATTTTCACATCGTACTTCCAGCTACCTTCTAAAAGGCAATTTACTACACTGAAATACCAAAAAGTTATTTTAGGAACGCAACCAATCAGAATATACTGACGGTTCTTGCTCTTCTCTTAGTGAATCGCAGTACCTGTACAGATCTTGACAATACGATGGAGCAGATTCTTAAGCCACCGAGGCTTCGGTACGCTCCTTTAAAGTTGATTTAAATATTATTTATATTAAGCAATAACAATTAATTCTGAATACCTACAGAAATGTTGCTAGGATATGAGTGACTATAATATTTATCCCCCACCAGTTTTTGCTAACCTCACTTTAATGAAATTCTATCTACTCAATGAAATGCACATTTCTGCTTAAGAAAAATTTAGTTTTGTAAAAATTTAGTCAGCATTTTTCGTAAACGATGTTTAATGTTTTATTTTCTTTCAGTTCTCCGGGTAGAAGACCGTATACCATTTGCGGAGGGACGGTAGGACAAATGTCCACTGCAGAGGATAGAGCAGGCGTTCCCAGAACACGTCGGGTGCAAGGCGTCATGGGCAATGAACTGCAGCTTTCCTCTAGGATATTTCAAACAAAAAGTGAAGATTAAACTTTAAACTCAATGAACCTTTCCTCGTCGGTCGCCTGTTTCAATCATCTAGACTTTGTGATTCTTCATCAAAATGTTATTACTGTATGGTGCTTCATACGTTCCTGTTTACGCCCTTCCTAACACGTTCGATATTTTTGTTAATATTTTAGTGGACCGTGTAGGTGATCTCTTTCCCGCCCTGACCCTTCAACGTTACATTGTACCATTAGTTTCCTAGCCCGAGATTCCCCATGATATCCAAACTCAATGATACTGAAGACTAAAATTAAACTTGAAGACTACAGAGAATAAACCTTGTAAGTATAGAAATTAGACATTCTTAGAAACGAGGGAAGCTTTGAGAACATCAGTTCAGTGGTCTGATGATATCAAAATGTATCGGCTACTAACATTTTTATTGAAATCAAATTAATCAGACGATTCTTCGTGGATTAGAGCTGTACTACGTAAATTTCAGTCTTCAAATAGAATCAAGACTTGCGTTTGTTTGCCGCTTATGAAACATAAATTACAAACATTCACGTCATGCCGGCTATGAATTAAACAGTTGGTCTACATAAAACTTCATAGTTTACTTCATATGTTAATAGCAATTATTATAAGAAAAAGTTTTTGTTTTCATTAGAAGGAAACTTTGACGGTACTTAAATTTCTAAAAAGTGTTGGCAAAACGAAATTATTATATTGCGAAGTTTACAGTTGTTATGAGTGACCAAATTTAGATCTCGTTTCCATCCTTTTTGATAACTTTATTTTAGTGAAATTTCTGTTCTCCTATCTCCTGAGACCGGTACGAACGAATACACGTGTGAATTGGAAGAAATTTTGATACCTTTTTTACAATTTTAATTTAAGAACGGTTAAAAACGCCCATTAAATTATCAAAAGACGCATTTTAATGATACAAAAGTTTTATTACATTTTAAGAAATACAACTAAAGTAAATATTTCTAAAATCAGAAATGTGTTATACGTATTTTATATAACGTCGTCGAGTGCTATAGTAAGAAGCTTAGCGGGTGTGGGGGGTGGCGCATGAATACAAACAAGGGATCAGACAGTGAAAGGAGTAGCTACAGCATTTCTCAGTAATGTGCTAGCACAAAACCACGGAGCTTCCCTGCAGGGTGTATACATCACAAAACGTTACTAAATCCGACCCGTCTCTACACACACATACGACAAAATGCATCGCTGTCTTACCAAAGAATGAATGGAACGCTGGAGACAGCTTCAATCTTCTACAGATAAAGCAGTTTTGTTACTTGTTGTAGATTGCACTCGTGTTAAGGAATCACGATTCTATATCAGTAAGTCTTCAGTGAAATTTCGAGTTGCATAATATTATTTTGTAATATAATTATTATTGATGTTGACGATGAAGACGATGATAACAATAATAATAATAATAATAACAACTGGTAAGGTAGGCTACGTGAGCTCCAGAACTCGCTCCCTGTTGTGGAAGAAATACAGTTTTTACTAGACAAAATTAAATTAATAATTTTATTATTTGTTTATAAAGCTGTGAGTAAAGTTTTTCGTATGTATGATTCTTAGCGTTGCCCGAGAAACACCGCGGGGAAGTGACCATACGTAGTTTATACGGTTAATGAGGTTTTGCTGTACCGTAAAAACTAAAAAAAAACTTAAATCAAAAGTTATAAAAATCGAACTACTTTACTACATTTTTAGTAACATAACAAGTCTAAATCAGACAATCATTATTACTTTTTATATTAATGTGCCTACAAAAAACACTAAAAATCCTGAAAACTGTATTGTTTTATTTTTTTTAGTTAAATTAATAACTCTATAACAAAATGATAAATAACTTACTGCTAGCTTTGAAGTTTGTATATGTTTTTATAAATACCTACAGGGCTAT
This sequence comes from Magicicada septendecula, assembly GCA_034769895.1. NCBI lineage: Eukaryota > Metazoa > Arthropoda > Insecta > Hemiptera > Cicadidae > Magicicada > Magicicada septendecula. Next base: position 503,096,602 of record CM068367.1, read on the forward strand.
ATAAAATACATTTCACAAACATGTGTAACTGATAAGAATATGTAGTTTTCTTTTGCAAACACCTTACGAAATGTTTGAAGGCGGTCCAGAATTTTCAACCATGTTGATAGATATTACTTTTTATCAAATTATTGAAGACACTGAGTTCATATTTTGAATAAATATCCTCAGAATTTGATGCCCCTCTTAGGCTTATACAATTTTTTCAAAATTTTTACTTCCATTTTGATCCGTGGTAACTCTAAAGTTAGAAAATTTCAGTATAAGCACTACATTTGAAGTTGAGTTAAAATTCCCCTTAGTCTAATACATCCATTGGTACAATCTTTTTCAAAATTTGTTATTACTTTTTTAGGCTCATTTATCCAAAACTGCAATTTCCAAGCTGAATACTCCATCAGATTTTAGTTAAAACGATATGAAATTTGATATCGGGATGGATTTTTTGCGACTTTTTCAAACTTTTGGTACACTTTTTTGACCCTGCTTTCCCTGAACACTATATTCAGATTTTGGTGACATTTCTCTTTAATTTGATACCCCATATGAGGTTTGCGGTTTTTGAACATTTTCCTCTTAATGTTTTGCCACCTGCCCCTCTTTCTGTGAGGGAAACTATCTCGAAAACATTGTGCTCTATAGATTAGAAGTATGGAGATTCATTCCAAGTTTTACAAAAGTCGGTTGATACATACAGAAGTTATCGTGAGACATACTCAAATAGAAATCAGAAGTTATCGTGAGACGGACAAATGGGAAAGGGTCTAGTTAACACTGACAACTCGTTTCGCTCTTTCAGCTATTAATGTAAAACATATTATTACTAGTATGCTGAATATCACTAGTATAATAATAACAACAGCAACAACAACGTTAATAATAATAATAATAATAATAATAATAACTGATAAGGACCTTGAGGTCCAGAACTCGCTTGCTGTTATGGACGAAATACATTTATTACTAGATAAAATTATATTAATATATTATTATTTTTTTAAGCTACGAGTAAAGTTCTTCGTCTGTATGATTCTAATCGTTACCCGATACACACAACGAGGAGGTGAACATACTTCGTTAATGCAGGTAATGAGGTTTTACTTAACGTAAAACATATTACTGTTACTAGAATGCTCCTTGAGCTGTGTGGAACTCGATCACTGTTTTAAACGAAGAACATTTAATATTAGGTAATTTTCGTTATTAAATATTTTTTAAATTATCAAAAGTATTACAAAAACCTGATTACTCAACTGTTTTTTAAAGTAAAATAGCAACTCAAGAACAACAATACTTTACACTCTAAAATTCCAGACATTCAGATTTCCCCTGTAGAATTCCCTTTAGTCTGACACCCGGCTGGATTTTTACAAGTTTTTCAATATTTCGGTCCCTTTTGGGGCCCTGAGGTTCAAAAATGTTGAAATTTTAGTTTTTTATGAAAATTAAAACTACATAAGATTCAGATTGTGATTAAAATTCTCTTTAATTAGATACCCTGCATAATCTTTTGCAATTTTTCACAATTTTAACACCCTCACATTTTTGTTTCCTGCCCCCAATAAGATTTGGGGTGGATCAATCTCAAAAGCAATAGGGTTCTGTAGGGTAAAAGTATGCACAAGCTTACCAGGTTTTACGAAAATCGGTTGATGCGTTCGAAAGTTACCGTGAGACATACCCCAAATAGGTAGACAGAAATATGTCAAGCGTTCGGGTAAAAACTGAGAACTCTGTTCGCTCGTTATATAATAATATTATTTTCATATTCCCGTAAAGTACTCGAGGTTTCATAATTATTCTTTTACTTTTAAGGTGCAGCAGACTTGGTATCAACATACGGTCACCTCCTCGTGGAGTTTCTCGGCTAACGGTAAGAATCATTCTTAAAAAATACTTTAGTTACAGCTTAAAAAAAATATTAGTTTTATTGTACCTAAAAAAAATTACATTATTCAAAATATTAGGCAGTTCTGCAGCTCAAGGAGCTTTCTGGTGTATTTTAAGTATTTTTAGCATCTGAAGACGATCGTAGTGGTCGAAACGCTGGATTTAAAAAATACGATAGAGTACACCAATATTCAAACAGCATTAGAACAGTTTACTGTAATGAGGCAGGCTTATTTTTCAGTGTTATCATTATGTGGTATTTAACTCCCGCCATTAACATAATGTTGGATACCGTATTCCGCTATCTTATTAATCGATGTAAGGATTTTTCTTTAGAAATAAAGGGATGAGCGCAAGATAAATTTGATCTTGTATGTATAGCTCAAATCCGCAATTAATAACTATATAAATTAACAGAGCAAAATGTTGATGAATCACCTAAGATGCTGATGTTACGCCTATTTCAGGAATCCCCTTTGGCCAAAGGAAAGGATATTATTATCGTTAGCCAACCTTAATGTTAGTGCTCTATGCAGTTTGAACACAATTGTAACTGAGCAAACAGTCTCCATAACGCTAACCTACCACCCACCGAAATTAAATATTGTAATCACGTTTAAAGGTCGTGTACCATATTCATGATTTGGCTTAGGAAAACCCAGAGGGACTTTTGGAGTTGAATGTATAGATCGTCAAGGCGTTCGTGGCCCCTGAGTCAGAGACCCGCAAAGGTATGTTCGGCTACAAACCAGTCCGCTACTGATGTACACGTGACAAAGTATTCTCCTTGCCGAAGTAAACATACTGTACAAAGTAGATGAATGGTGTAGCGTGGGGTTCGAGGGGTAGACAAACTGTGTTTACTGTGGGAACAGTAGGGGATTCACGAGAGACCTCGTAGAAGCCTCCGAGGATTCTAGTACTCCACGGAGTTCCGCAGCTTGTAGATTTGCCGCTGTGTGGAAACATTTGTACAATGACTGTATTTGTTTGGTATGTAGCGAGCATAAACGTATTAATCACCACTTTTCGTCCACAATAGCAATTATTATTATCAAATATTAGGCAATCAATTTCACTGTTGAACTGCTGAATGGGACGTGATTTCTCACACACACACACGACAAACACTTGTTTTCCCATTAATGACTCATTAGCAGCGCAGCTAAGTTACTCTAGTCAGTGTTTACGAGACGAGCGTCAAGGAATGTTTCGTTGATGTATCCCGACTGTCTATAGTCTGTCTATACAAGTATTAGTGTAAAATAAACCAGATCCAGCTGCTACATATAGTGTTTAACTAGACCGTCAATATGTTTACTGGTTACATTGTTTGAACAATATGTGTTGTGGTTTCTGTTATTAGTAATCTAGGTCGATCATAGTATTCAGTAAATCTTTTGAGTATATGTAAATATACAATTGTTCTCATGTGTGTGCCGGTGAAGACACATGCTAATTAGGCTATACATACGTTCCTACGCGCGCGCGTATATGATGGTTTCCTAAGCTCAGTATGTTAGGATTCTTGTGCGTCCGGATTTGACTGTGTCGGATTTTAATTTCCTCTCGACGTTGCGACGTTTGCTCTGACAATGAAAAGAGTCAACAGAGCTCTCCGAGCGAACTAATAGAGAGCGGAGTTCGAATAAACGTCACGCGCGCGCAGTCCCCCCCTCTCTTTCTCTCTCGCACTCACTCTCTCTCTCTCTCTCTCTCTCTCTCTCTCTCTGAATATGGAACTGTATAAAAACTGTACAGCTAAGATGTCGTTTCTTACCAATCCTGCCACAACTGCCATTGCGGAGCGCTCATTTTCAAAACTTGGAATCATAAAAGATTATCTGAGAAGCATTATGAGTCAGGAAAGTTTGGTGATTTACTAGTTCTATCCATCGAGCAGCTCGTAGCTAGGAAGCTGGACTTCAAAGAAGTTATAGATAATCTTGCCGATATCAAACCCAGATTTGATATCTATTGTGAAATAATTATTGGAGATTGGTTCCTTTTTGTAACTCAGTTAAATGGATTTTGTGTGTGTATGTCTGTGTATAACTGGGACCCTCAAGATGCTAGTTTACACTTAGTTTAGTTATATCATGAAGGGAATTAAATTAGATTTATCACCTCGATCTACTTACCGTGGTTAAACTAAAAAAGTCTAGTACCTGGTTAAATCAGTGTAGGCTACTTCTGAAGGAAAATAATACTGTTTCAGTTTCATAAAATATCATCTTTATGACACAGAATTCATGTTTCAAAATTTTCACAGAATGTCTTCCTGTGATATTTACACTGTCACTTAAATTATATAAATGTATGGAAGAAGAAGAAGAAGAAGAAGAAGAAGAAGAAGAAGAAGAAGAAGAAGAAGAGGAAATATGTGTAACAGAAATTGTTTCGAACACATTTCTTACATAGTGACATTAAATTCAGATAAACTTATGCAATTCAAAGCTGGATGTCATTTATTCTTGACCTGTATGAGATATTACGTAATTCTGATAGTAACTGTTGATGAATTTGTTTTCTATTCTATAGATAGAAATTATTTGTGCTAACATAATACGTTTGGTTACAATACTATATTAACAATAGATAATCATTGTGCAGTGCTCTATAGAAAAGTGGAGAATATGGCATTTGTGTATGTGCAGAGTGTATATATTGTATAAGAAGAATCAATAAGTTATTATTATTGTTGTTGTTGTTATTATTATTATTATTATTATTATTATTACTATTCACCTGGTGTTATAGTTGGGAGGTTAGAGGATAAGGCCTCACCTGAGAAGTATAACCAAGTGTCATATACATGAATACAAAGCCTGGGTGGCTGTGACCACATCTGCATTCAAAAGGATGGATAGACGGCTAAAGATTTGATTGGACTGTGATTGATTAGATTTGATTATATTATGTTATTATAGTTATTTTATAATGTTTCCTAATATTACATTAAATTGTATCTGCATAACAACAAACAAAATTTTGCAGCAAACATAAATGAGACAAAATTTATAGGTTTTTGTAAATATCACTTTAGGTCATAATAAAAATTGAAACAGTTGTTCCGTTAAAGCCTCTGAAGATGGATTATTAATTGATAAGAATATATGAATAACAGCGAAGGTCAACTATTTGACCACAGCTGTGTTAGAAAAGCCAAATGTACATGATCTATGATCTTTGTGAACACGTAACTAGATAATAATTTATATTAACTAACACAATAAATGAAAGCTTCATTATTTATAGCATCATGTTCTTAGTAAACAATATTTTATGTCAAGACTGTTCTAACAAAAGGATCCATTCATGTTCACAAACAGCATGCAGTACGTCATGGGTGGTGGTGCAATAGTAAATACTCATGGGGACTTCGACTCAGATTATCAGTTGAGACAAAAATAGGAAGAACAAATAATTAATTTCACTACTGCAATATTTGTTTAATATATCTGATTTTACTGTGCTCTTGCGGGGCTTTACTTGAAGCTTAACAGAACACAAAATATTTCATTTCATCTTGTGTGTGTGTGTGTGTGTGTGTGTGTGTGTGTGTGCCCGCGCGCGCGCGCGCTCCTGCTTATAGCTCTCACCATGTTTCCGTAAAAATCAGTTTGTTCACATTAAACGTGTATGTAGTGTACAGCCAAGTGACTTGACCAGATTGATGTGTTCTTGTAAGTCGAAAGATGATGTATACCAGCGTAAAACAATCCATTTTACGTACCTATCCATTAGGTACTTGTATTTCACTGACACAAATTGATAAATAGCACTTTAAAATCATCATGTTGGAAACAAAATGCACAAATGGTTCAGCTTCTGAGTTTTTGTGATTTCATTACTATTATAATGCATTACTCTCTTTACATTATAATATTTATCAGAAATCATAAAATGAAATAAAATTGTTCTTAACTGTTGATGGAGCAGGAGGATAAGATATCTTCCCCTCTTATTTGCATTAGATATTTTGTATAAGAGGAGGGAACTTAATTTAATGTCACGTACTTTATTTAACATAGAAAATAGTTAGGATCAGTAAAATTAAACTATATCCATTTAACATTTGGATGTAAGTATGAAAATGTGACTATATATATAATGTTTAGTTGGGTGATACTCTGTGTAGTTTCAAGTTAAAACTTGGTGCTACTCAGCGCACAATCCAAAAACTAATCTTTGGTACCATGACTGTATCTTAATAAGATATCTATTTATACAGCACCATTGAGCACAATGTAGCAGTGTTTGCTAGAGATACAAGTGCCTTCAACTAGGCTAGTATCATCGTCATCGTCGTCGTCATCAATTATTCAGGCATGGATTAGCTCTGGACCCAAGAACGATCACAATTTGGTTCTCTATTGTTTCCTCAGCCTATTAGTCGTTCTGCTATCAGAATAGAGCTTCGTTAAGGCAAGGTTCAAGAATTAAATTTTCGCTTGTTCTTATAAAATGAAGTAACCACTTTTACCAGGATGCATCTATGTACCTTTTCACTGTCATCTAAGACCATATGAATATTCTATTCAACTGAATATCGTAGTAATGAATAATACAAATTATTAATTAACAAGGAAAATAAACTTTTCGAACCTGAGAACAGATGCTGCTGCTTAGAACAGAGGAGTAATTAAAATTTTTTAATTTAATTCCGAATCCATATTTAACGTAGATTAAGACATCGTAGATCAGTTATTCGTTTTATTTCCAAAATGTATACAAACACGCCTATGCGTTATATTCTCAACTACCACATGTATTGTCTATTACATGATTCTTTTATACAAAATCACATATAACTCTATATCTTATACAGTAATAATAAAACGTATTATGTACTTAATTAGGCTTGAATTGTAGTTAAATTAATGTATACGGATATTAGGTCTATCAGTGGATGAGATCTTTATGTATGTAAATATGTGTAGCATCTCTGTGGAATTTGATTCTGATAGTCTATATAGAGAGTCTGTAATGCTCAAAATAGAAAGTTTATCACACCAGTGGAGCAACTCCAAACAGTACAAGATAACTTTAATTTAATTATATAATCATTAATTGTATTATGTACAGATAACTTAATTGCTGTCAGTTCTTTGAATTTGTTTATGCTTTATTTTACCACAGGCCACTGTTACCATAGCTGTGTGAGAACGTTGACTTTGAAATGTGTTGATTTATGTATAAGTTATACAAGAAATCACTAACGATCTGAATAATGAAAATACTCGTCGATTTAAGTATTAATTAAAGCTGAAGTTGGTTTTAGATCAGAAGGCAGGTAAGCTATACACGTAGCAAACGTGTTGGAAACCGTGGCAGGGCATGTAACACATACGTAGGCTTCAACACTCACACCTCCGTAGAGGTATTGGAGAAGAGAGAGAGAGAGTACGAGGGGGGAGAGACAGAGGGAGGATGGTAGTTAAATGACCTTTTCTGCGGTGTTTATTAAGCTTCGTTATTCTCGGAACCCTTTCGCTGTCTTCTTCAATGTTATGTTTCATATCAGTTAGTGCTACAATATATTATTTTTCTCCAATATACGTAAGAATATAAATTACGCGGTGGTAAATTTCTAAGAAGCCGGGAACATTTTCCAACTGCCATGTCGATTCAAATTCTATAAATCACGCAGTTTCTGATTATCAAAATAAATTTGTGAACCTCTGTGTACCGAACGCAGTTGGTATTTACCCAGCGAATGTTTGCCGTTGGTTCTCTTTGTTTAAGATTAGCCGCACAATGGGATCACAGGACACATGGGACCATGCATTGTGTTCTATAAACTGTATTATTTATTACGCGTCCATTAGTACCCGCACCGAGTGAACGATTTGTGTGGTTGTTTTGGAGCCTGCCACTGTTTCCTGTTTGATTCTGCTACGACGTAAACACATAATTTAACTGGCGCTTACACGTCGGAATGAACTTTTAATATGAAAATGTATGATATAGAAAGCCACAATACGTAGTGTAACTGTACATGTAGTCCTCAGACGCGTTGGCAAGCTTTTTGTATTATTAGCATATATAAATCGTATTGGTTTTCTTTGACTATATACAGTTTGTGCGTATGTATAAAGCGGATTAAACATATACAAATAAAAAATTACATACTCGCAATTACTCTTGCTAATTAAAAATTATTCTTGTTCATTAATGAATATTAACAATAAATAATATTTTATATACACGAATATATTCTTTATATCTCTTTGTATTTTATTTATTGCTGTCGTCTTCAGATATTATAAAACATAATAATATTGTTATATTCTCACGGATCGCCGTATGGTACAGTGGAAACAAAATACAGACACCAATGAAGTCATTAATTACCAGCTTTAATTAGTCACAAATAACAATGTGAAATCAACAAGTTACTCTCATACAATGATTCAAGTTAATTTTGTCCAATTTGGCCACACGCAATAATAATGTCAACTATTTCCGCACTAATTATAACACAGTACTCACTTTCCACAACCACTTGATCTGCTCTGTACAATCTCGCCAGGTATAATTGACTAATTAAGCCGGCCGCTGTTGCTTATATAGCCTATAACCCACAGATGTTCCAGAATAATTTTCCATTCTTTTGGCGGCGTACCAGTATAATTTGCATAGTTAAAAGTGCTCTCGAACAGTCTGGAAGGTACTTATGTGCGGCCTTGACCGAGACATTGCACCTGCTCGGGTGGCCGGAAATCGGGTGGAAGAACGCTCTCGACTCTTCGAGAGAGTTCCGTAATTGTCGTAGCAATATATTGATAGTATCTTTCGTAATATTCTGCTTTATTATATCTGAACTTGACAGTACAAAAAACTATAGAAACACTGTTATAAATAAATTACAAATAAATATAAAAAGAATATTCGTGTATATAAAATATTATTTATTATTAATATTCATACTTGCACGCGCGCTCGCGCGCGTACACACTATATATATATAAAGTTTATAAATATGTACTGTATAAATAAAGTGGAGGCTACGTAATTGATCACTACCATTCACGCTACAGAGTTAAGAAGAGCGGCTACATTTCTGTGTGTTATGTTTAGCTGTAGCTTTACATAATGTTGGTACACGTATACATATTTGTCATGGGTGTTATAACAGGTAGTTAGTCTTTTGGTAGCCATAACTTCGTTTTTTGCCCTAATTATTAATAAAAAAACCTTCGGCTGGAGAACAGACTTTCCACATTGCTGCAGGAACAAAAGCATACATAAAAACAACAATAGATTAATCACTTAACATTACGTTTTCACAGGGACACAATACATTGCATTAATTATTCTGCATAGTAAATGTTAGTATACGAAGTAAAAATAACAGTTCAATGATTCTTTCGTTAAAATAGTTAAGTGGTTCCGAAACATGGGTGTAGGTAGGGGGGGATGTTTAGGGATTCAAATCACCTCTAAAGCTAATATCCTTATAATCTAGATCTAAACATTATTCGTAATAAGTTGTAATAATTAACTGTACATGTCTGTACACATATTTTTTGGAGATGGGTGATCGTATTATTTACCAACTTCAATATTTGTTGAACATCCTCTGAAATCGAATTCTGCATGCGACCATATCCCGAAGATACAGGTGTTTTAACAAACCTTCATTAAAAGTTCAGTTGCTTGTAGGCCTATGCTTTTAGGAGACACGGCTAAACAGATTTAGATGAAATAAAGGACACATTATTTGCCTTTTTAACGACGCCTAGGGCAAATAAATTTGAAAAACATTAAAAATTGGCGGACCACAAATTAAACATATCAGACGTCATGTAACGAACCTGTAAAATTGAGTCTGCCTTTGGCAGTTTGTTATTTTTCAGAATATTCAGTTTTTAGTACCATTATGTAAATAAAAAATAAACATTTTAACGTTTGCTTCATTAAAGTTGATTACGAGGTTCCGAAAATGCACTGATTGAAACAGGGATCCTGAGACCGGAGAGTTATAAAATTCTTGCTTGTGCACAGTTGGGTTTAAAAATTTTGTAAATACGTTCCCTGGGACAAAAATACCCGGGACGTTTTGAGAATATTATGGTTCTAGTACCACTATGTAAATAAAAAATAAACATTTTACGTTTGCTTCATTAAAATTGATCAAATGTCCCCCAAATTGTACAGGTTGAAACAAACATCCCCAGATGGAAATCGTAATAACTCCTGTTTGTGCACACTAGGGTTTAAGAAATTCTAAAATACATTTTCCGTGATAAAAGTACCCGGGAGGCAAAAGTGGATGGTTTGACAAGAGGCTATCAAAATCGGTCCTGCCGCCACTCTTTGCGATCATGTAAAGAACCAAACTTACTTGTGAGAAACATTACCGTCTATTTCCGAACGCAGTCGGGTAACAAGATACGCACATCTTCTAATAACCTTATTGTACTTTTCTAAAAGCCAGGAAAGCGTAGTCCGTATCTGGTTGTATATTTACATTGACACGGGCTCAGTGACAAAGGAGAATCTATATAGTTAAAATAGTTGTTAAAGCGTAGATATCCGCGAGCGAAACGCATAACACGCACGAAATTGCGGTCCAAAGTAGAGGGAGTAAATTTTTGCCGAAAGTAATCCTTAACATCAATCAATCACGCCCTAATATTTTTAAGTATTAAACAAATGGCTATCATTTTTTAATTTATTTCTGACAAAATATTTATATTTATAAAATCAATCAACAACAACAACAGTGTATTGCCTCCAGCGGCAACGACCGTTCTTTAAAATTCCTTACAGTTTATTCTCTACGTAGTGCCTTCTACTGTTTTTCTTTGCCGGTTAAGAAAGTTGTGGGGCATATTACGGAATGTGTTTATGGCCGTTGGTGCCCTTGGATTCTTTGAAGTTTAAAAACAACTTATATGTTTGCATATCGGTAAAGTTAGTGGACACCTCTGTATGAGTTGTCGATTGAAACAACGTCCTTGCTCTTGTTTAGCCCAGTGCTATTGTACCGAAGTACTAAAATATAAAATGCCTGTTTTTTTTTTGGGGGGGGGGTAAAAATACTCTTGGACGAAACCAGAACAGAACGTCAAACGGAATTCAGTCATAGTTTTTAAAAACATGCGAGTATTTAAGAGTTCGTTTTTCACGACAAAGGAATTGGCTTTGAGATAGTAAATATGATTTTGTGGTTAGCTTTATAAATGCTGTTATAGATCCATACATAGCTGGTTTAGGATGCAAATTATGTTAGAAGTTAATAGAGTATGACACACTAAAGAGCAATGGCAGAAGCGTCTCTAGACGTTTATCGGTTGGGGAACTCTGAACATTACATGCAGTATCAGGAATTATTGCATGAAAACAAATAGGCCTAATCATTACATTATATAGTTAGTGAATGTGTAAAATTTAAAAATAAATCTTTTCTGACATTGAACTCTTTGATAATTTAAAATATTTTCTTCTTAAAACAATGAAATATTTCGAAAATATCGGAGAGTCAGTGGCCTTCAGCCTACTGAGGTAATTACAATCTCCGATGCTGCACCCCAAAATGAGCTTTGGCTTCACAGTTCGTCTCCACTCATTTCTGATTCTGTATATCCCTTTCCATTACCTGATATACATTCTTTTAAGATGTAAGTCTTCTACATGTACTTGCCACCGTTTCATCTACTCTGCCTTTTGAATCGTGTGATACTCCCTACACCTTTTATGCATTATACTCTCGTTTGTTGGGTTGAAATTTTCAGACGAGCAAAGGATTATGTTAATGTAGGAAAAATAATACGTATATATTTTGGCTCTAAGATTACATAAGAAAGTTTATGATTGCTTCAATTCAGGCCACACATTTTTAAGAAAGTATTAAGTATCATACGCAATTCAGAATTCGGACAATAAATTTTTTTAAATATAAAAAATTTAATGAAACGTATGACTGAATGTTATTGTAATTTTAATTTAGGTCACGTAAATGCAATCATTGTGAGCGCGTGTACACACACCTCCAACTATTCGTACGTTATGAAAATTTTAAAGTAAAATTTGTTCAAAATAATGGTATTTATTTAGCCATATTTTGACAGTATTATGTATCCCTGTTCACTTAACTCATATTTGCCGTCCTTTGTTTAGCTTAAGAATGTTAATAAAAACCAACACATTCCTTCACGTATGCAGAAAATTTATTCCGTTTTGTTCACAACCGTCTACGCTATAACGCGTGTCACCGACATGGAACGGAAAGAGAGCTTCAGAAACTTGTTAGGTTTTTGTTACCAGTTTTGTCCGATTGATCAGTGAAGTCGATGAGATCATACTGATACGTTTCCTCAATGACGTTATAACCTATCAACACAGGGCTACGGTAGATAGTCTTCTCATTCTATCAGAATAATAACATTATTCTCTAATTAACAGAACTATTCTATCGTCTCATTCTATCAGAATAAAACAATTCTGTAATTACCAGAACTGTTCTATCGTCTCATTCATTCGTTAGACTAAAACTATTCTGTAATTAATTAAACTGTAATTAATTAAAGTTCTATCGTCTCATTCTATCAGAATAAAACAATTATGTAATTAACAGAACTGTTCTAGCGTCTCATTCATTAGACTAAAACTATTCTGTGATTAACAGAACTGTTCTATCGTCTCATTCTATCAGAATAATAGGAGCACTGTTTTTCACATTTTTAAAATTGGGCGAATAACCGCAAAAAGAAAACTGGATTTGACACTTCTAAAATTTAAATTATACAATCAAATGTTTACTACTCTGTTATTTTTATAATAATTTTTTTAGTGATGGTCTTCGCATCTCCTATTATAACCATCCCAACCTCCTTGAATATTTCTGTCTAACAGAGAAACAGAATGACTATATTCTGATGTATGGAGAGTGCGCATAACAGTATGAATACATAATAATAATAATAGTAGTAGTAGTAGTAGTAGTAGTAGTAGTAGTAATAATAACAATAATAATAGTCTATTAATGAACCCCTTTTCTTCGCCTAAGCAGTGTAGGAGCTAGGAAGGGTTTGGCTGCATGCAACGGTAGGCATGCAAGGAAGATAGTGTGGTCGGCGCTACGATGCAGCCGCTCAACATGTTACCCCCGGTACTAATTTGCACAGGCTGAAGGGGACGTGGGAGGTGAAAAATGCACCTTGATTTTATAGTACACCTGGTAATTGAATCGGGAACTCTGGATTAGTAGCCAGGCGCCATATACAGTGGTTCACTAGTCCCTTGTTATTTTAAACAAATATTTATTTTTTTTTTTTTATTTGACTCGTAGCACTCTTACCGTGAGGTGCAATTAGTTAATTAGAATTTATATATTTTTCAGTGTATTTCGACTTGAAGTGTTGGAATTTAAATTCGTTTGAAGTGCGGGGATCTCATTTGATTATATTACAATGAAAGACCTGATTTGATAAATATCTACACTAAAAATTACTCTAATAAATAACGACAGTGTCAAGGAAAATCTTTAAATTGCAGTAATGATAAGAAGTGTCAACAAATTAGTTGTCGCTGGAGAAATGGGTATTAAATGCACTGATATATTTAAAATTTCAGCTTCAAATCTACGTATCACGTAAACTATAACTTACTAAAATTGTGACTGCAGTAGAATATAGTGTGGCATTATTATCATGCTAAAGATTTACAGGTTGCGTGCCGGGTCACGTCTGATCTAACGTTGCGTAGTCTAAACTTTCGTAGTCGCAGTAAACATCGCGAGACACCTGTGTATCCTTAAGTTTGTTGCATTTTATTCATCCTACTCGCGGGTGGGGGCGTCTCCTTTATCGGAGCGATGTCTGGGAATGTGGAAAATGCTAACAAGGTGTACTGATCTCACTTTGTCACTGCGTCTACCTCTTCCTTTCCTAGCCCTCTTTCTGTCGTCACCACTCACGTAAAGATCACAGATTTAGATTCACGTTAATGTTTACCATGTTACTAAAATTACCAGGTTAATATTTATCATACATGTTAAACAGTGTATTAAACAACTAGGTTTAGTATAAACAACTACTTTTAAGGAAACAAGGTGATAATCTAGTTGTACGCCAGTGTGAGAATTAAACAATTTTATGAAATCATAACCAATTTTAGCAAGTAGACCTATATATATGTGGCATGTCCTTGTCCTGCACGTGTTATAGCTGCTCCTTGGTGGGGAGAGGGGTGATAAAACTAGCTTAAAGGTTGGACTCCCCATTTTCTCAGGACAAATGATTCACAAATATATACAAATCCTATATTTGTATATAGGATTCAAGATTCTTCCTATGCAGACCCTACAGTTATTTATAACCCTTAGTTTAACAATTAACAAACACAAGTGGCTTAGAAATAGACCTACGTTAAATGATTATGGAATTACACTTAATTCCAATTTTGTCGTGCTAACCTGCTGAACTGCTATCTGTCATGCTGCGGACGAGGCCTTTCAGTGTCCATTGTCAAATCCTAAACCACTACCTGATAAAGGTGGAGACATTGAAAAGCCTCGTCCGGAGCATGACAGGTAACCGTTCAGCAAGTAAGAGCGACGAAGTTGGAATTACGGAGCCTGCTAATTCAAATAACAAGATGAACAGTTACACTTATATTTTTAATACCTCTGGGAGTGGGATTGATCCCTTATGATCCTCCCCGTACTTACGCCATTGTTTGAGGCCACTGCCCTACTCTAAGACAGGTCTATACAGACCTACAAACATCGTAGATTCACACTTGCGTCGTAGGCCTAGACTTCCTTAAAGCACTAAACAAATATTACTTATTAAATAAATAAATATTTAATAGTTTTTATGATTGCAAAATTAACTATTATGGATATACGGATTACTACAAAATTAATGTTAACAATTTAAATAAATTATGAATATTAGTTTGCTGGAGAATTTAAAACATTAACAAGAAGCCTTCCATAACCCAAAACAGAGACACTATTTATATCAAGTTGAGACCTGGAATGCAATGAAGTTGGACAAAAAAAGGTATAAACGATATGTGTGACAAGAATCTTACAAAGAATGGGCGGAATCTAGCAACGTGCGTACTTCCGTACAGTCATTACCGCGATTGTGACTCACGTTATCTTGATACGCCGCAAAACCATTGTTGTAATTTCATTCATGCTAAAATTACTTAAATTGTGATGAAACAGCTCACATGAACCGTGTACATGTAACGACCTCAGATTATAGGTAGCAATTATCTGAATCTTTAGGATTTGTTGTCCATGACGTGTCCGGTTATCAGTTACTAAGTAATGCACCTTTCCGACTTTTGTGTGCTACATTTATAGGCACCTACAAGTTTTACCTACAGCAACTATAATTAAATTTTACTTATAAACATAGTGTTCAAAGTTCGCTTATATAATAATCTATAAATTTATTACTCCATAAGCGTCGGAAATGCTGATCGTTAACTCTTCGAAGAGTAGGCGTAGCTTTGATTTCAGCTCTGTCTTATGGGATCGAGTGATTCATTCGGCAGTGTGTAGCCTACTTATACTCGTTCTACAACACATATAATTCATGACTACCGACAGGATCTAAAATCTGGCTCTCGCTAATAACACGTTCTGTCTGTATGTAGATATTTGTGTTGTAAATTCCAACCAAATACGTAGATACATCGATTATTGGTCGCTGCAATGAAAGGATATTAACACTGTTTCCATCGGAACTGTAAGGATACACGAACAGACACTGTCCAGGGTGTAGGAGCCAGTTTTGTCCGTTCGATTCCAGTCTGAGGTGTTCAGCTGAAAGGGTTAAGAGTCTCTGTAAGTAATTGGTGACTTTAAAATTATCTTTATTCCAGTTGTAGAGGAATGGCGTGTTCGCAATCTCACGCTTGAAGCAAGAATGTTCGCATCATGTCACAACTGGAAAACAATTAATTCAGTAACACATTTTCATGCCTTTAGTGGTAACTTGTTCCAGTGAACTTCAACTATCATCCGATCCTTGGCTGCCACTTAAAACTTCATTTATATCTAGTGCAATATATATAAAAAGAATATATTCTTTTAAAAGTCTTCTACTTAGACTACTTTTTCATATGGCAAAACGTTATCTGAATTCTTCGAAATCACTCGGAATCTGTAAAAGCATTTTATATTTGCTCCGGCTAGGTCTGTGACGAGATTAAGTTAAAAGAGACGACGGTATTCAGTGATATAGAAAAAGGAGAGTTAATTTATGCTACATCCTTTCTGAATAGTTCAGTCACACTAACCTTGCAATGAAATACAAATGCAAATAAACTGCTTGGCAGGCGATGGAAATGTATTCAGATGAGATATTACGAATCACTTCAATAAAAGAAGTGTTACTTTGTGGAAAATGTCAATATTACTTTGAAATATGAAGAAGAATTTACATGTAGGTGTTATTTGCGCAAATGCTCATAAATCTTCCGAATTTACTATAATCAGCCATATTTTTTATCAAAGCTATTTCAAAGTATACGTATAAGAAATTTAAACACAAAGCGAAAAGAATACCTGTACCGTTCCCTACGGTCATTTCAATAACAGTCATAATCCCCCTTTACGTGTTTTACAAACCATTATCACGTTGTTACAAATCACTAAAGGAAACAAATAATTTTTTGTTTTAGCGTAGATGATTACTTTTCTACTTGGGTTAACTGCGTTATCTTAACCATGTAACATATTTGTAGAATTTTAAATGGAATTATTCTTATCTGTTGTTTTGCAGATTCCAGTTCGTTAAATAATGATTTAGTTTAGTATAATAAAAGCAATTAACGTCTCTCTAACTGAACGAACGAAGCGAGTTCTCAGCCTTAACTCGACCATTTGGCATTTGTCCATCTATCTATTTATCTGTCTATCTGTTTGAGGTATGTTTAAAGAAAGGTTTGGATCCATCAACCGATTTTCGTAAAACTTGGCATACCCGCACTTTTGACCTACAGAATCCTGTTGCTTTTTAGATTGAACCCCACAAAAATAGAGGCAAAAATGTGATGGATGAAAATTGTGAACAAATCTAAAAAATCTATGCGGGCTATCAAATTAAAGAGAAGTTTAACTACAATCTGAATACAGTGTTAATTTTGGAAAATTTAAAAATTTTGGGACACTAGGGCCTAAAAAACGAGTCAAAATTTTGATAAAATCGCAAGAATGTATATGCAAAAAATGTATATGTAATGTGTATGTATATGTAATGTGTATGGTATTAAAAGAAAGAGAACTTTATCCAAAATCTGAATATATTGTTAAATTTTGCAAACTCCAAAATTTTGGGGCACTGGGGCACCAAAAATGGGTCAAAATTATAATAAAATCGAAAAATCCACATGGATTGCCCAATTAAATAGAATTTTACGAAAATATGAATATGGTGTACAGCTTTAAAATATTTTTAATTTTGGGACACTAGGGTGCAAAAAAGGGAACAATGCTAAACTTGCTAAACTGTAAAGGCATCGCGGGAAAAAATGGAACTCATAATTTTAAGAAAATTGTAAAAGCTTATGAGGGAGGGCGATCAAGTTATAATTTTGTTCAAAATACAAATGAGTTAATATCTCTCAACACTTCTTGCAAATTCTGCTTCGCATTCAGAATTAAGCTACTTTTATAAAGAAACTGTATACTTTGTATACTGTTATCAGTTTTATATATCTATATATATATATATATATTCTTGAAAAGTATTTGAAATATGCCTACAGCTATGTATAGAAACATACATAAACTTAAAAGCTAGAACTAAATTGTTTGGCATTTATGCATTGTAGTTATAAATTTAACCAAAAACCCAGTGTAGTGGTTTGAAATGTTTAGTGTTTTTGAGTGGTTATTATTTCACTAAAAAAATGTAGTAGCGTTTCAGGGGGGTTTTCGTGATTTTTATGATAATTAAAGAATTACCTAATATTGAAATTTACTTAATAATAAATGTATTTCATTTAAAACAGTGAGAGAGTTCTCCAGCTCATTGAATTTATACTTGTTACGTCCGAATGCCTAGCACGTAAGAGGTACACAATCAACTCTTGATTAGCGATAAAGCATTGATATAAAGTTCTTATAACGTTATTATCAACGTACGCCCATGTATATGACGTCAGGTATAGATATAATGTGTGTGTGTGTGTGTGTGTGTGTGTGCGTGTGCAAACCTTAATATTTTTGTATTCTTTTAAAGATCTGAATGACTTTATATACAAATATATGTGCATTTAAATGATAATCCGTGGTTCTGCATCTGCTCACACATGACTCATACGCAATTAGTGTATTGTTACTACGTTATAATTATTAGGTAAAGCTGTTGTACCGGCTTACAGCACGTATGTTGAGAACAGGTCCCGTGTGAAATTGTAGAGCATTACCACACGGAGGACAGAGTGTGTAGTGCTTGAATGAATACGACGTACGCACCAGCTGTACTCACTCCGTCGGTAAGGTCGTGTCAAACGACTGTCTGCTCCACTTACACGGCAATAAATCCCTTTTGCGTCAGCGTTTTTCGGAACTGAGTCAGTGAGCAATGAGACGGCCGTAACGGCGGACATCTGACGGACGGTTAATTTGTTAATTGTCCTCTAAACCGCGTCGTCCTCGCCCGACTGTCCCTAATTAAAGCCAAACTGCGACTTCCCACCAACAAGTAGGTGCTGTGTAACTTGTCTCATGGCGGAAACTGTTTTTTCCTTAAAATTTAATCAAGCCGAAAGCTTGTTAGGCTTAAAAGTAAACAAAGGCATTGCCACAATCAGGAGTGCAGCCCGAATTTCCTTCTGGGGACGGGGGTAGGTTTTTGCGAATAAAACTACAAAAATTAAAAGAAAAAGGACTCGCCATTTCCTACTTTTTGTTGATATCAAAACTTTTAAGTATGGACTCATATTACAGTTAAGTATTACGTTAATAGATTTAAAATTTAACGGTCATAAAAAATAAAGACGCATCTTGCATTAGAATTTAAATAAAATAAAGGATACCGGAAAAATAGCACAAAATGTCTCTTATCTTTTCCAGACGCTGATAGTATTAAATGTTTTGTACACATTTTTTAAAACTTCGCTTTAATAAGTACGTTCATTCATTCATTCCTCTGGCGATACAGCGCACGATGAGCCTCGGCCTCCCCGGCTAGTCGCCTCCAGACACCTCGGTCCTTCTACGTCCTGTAGCCACGTTCTTCCAGGTCTTCCTTTCCTTCTTTGCCCATCTATTGTCCCTCTAAGAATTGCTTTGGGCATTTTGCCGTCCTTCATGCACATCACATGTCCCAACCAACTGATCCTCATAGACTTTATGAACCTCACTATGTCCTCGGCATCTATCAATTCCTCTAATTCCATGTTGTTCTGTATGCGCCATTCTTCACCTTCCTTCACTGGTCCAAAGATTTTTCTCAGAATTCTTCTTTCAAAGACTCCTTAATTTCAAAGTACGTATCTCTGAATATCTGCAGTAAATTGAATTAAATCGGTCTACTCGTTTTTGCCGCAGAAATGAATCTAAGATTTTCATAAATAGGTAATATAGGCCTGAAAAACATACATTCAAAAATCGCACTATGGGTATGCAAATACATGGTTGGCCGCGAATTTTGTTCGAATTAGGATATACATCAGTTCACCGGTAAGCCTTGTAAACGTAAGTCTTAGGCTGTATGTATTTACGGAATAACGAATCGTTTTAAGATTTTAATTGTTTATTTATTTTCGTAATGTAATGAAGCACTACTTTAAAAAATACGAATAATTATTGAATACGAATTGAAAGCAGTGTAAAACAACAGGCAAACCCGTGTAATAGTCTGTTAGCAAGCTGTTGAGAATATACTGGAAAACTCTACATTCATTCTTAAGTGGGTGTACCTGTCATTGTAGAGGTGAAAGTTTGTGTTGTGCGGTGGGGGGTCGAGCTGCCTGGGCGGGGCCTCAGCCCGCACACATGCGCTTTTACTGTGAGAGTCTAGAAAAGTAATGTTCTCGAAGTTTTAAATAAAAGGAAAGATCTGGAAGCTGTTTTTCTATATAAATAGAGATGCACTCGACAAGTTCAGTTCAGTTTTAAATGTGCTCTTGTAATGTGTAATTTCGTGTGTCCGTTTTATGTATACTTGTACTAAACTGTTCCTTCAATAAAGCGTGTGTTTGCTCCTGTACTTAAATTATTCATTATTTTTACCCATACCTCAACAGGTTATGGGCCCAGTGGCATTTTAAAATCGGAGTGCAGTATGTAATTGGAGTGCAAGTATAAAATATTTGTGCAAAAATGGAACCGAATATAAAAATTGAAAAACTTCGAGACAAAGATAATTGGCATCAATGGCGCTTCGTAGTACGCACATTGATGGAAGAAGATGATGATGTGCTGGATGTTTGCGAAGGAAGATTAGCCGAGCCAGCTGCAGGTGCAGAAGATCGTGACGCGTTGTTGGAAAAGTTCAAGAAGGCGGACAAAATTGCCAGAAAGTTAATTGTTACAACAGTGGAGAGAAAGCCTCTCGAACTTATAATGGGTTGTTCTACTGCCAAGGAGATGTGGGACAAATTGAATACAGCATATGATCTAAAATCTGATGAAAATCTGTCGATGATTCAAAAACAAGTTTTTGAGTTTAAGTGGACAGAGAGTGAATGTTACGTATAATATTTCAAAAATAGAACAGTTGGCTAGAAAAATGAAAAATCTCGGGGGAAAAATTGAAAAGACTATGGTGATGACTCGTGTTTTAACATCTTTGCCACAAAAGTTTAATAATTTTCACAGTGCTTGGGATTCGGTATCTGACGATAAGAAGAATCTCGAAAATTTGACTGAGCGCTTGATGGCAGAAGAATTTAGATTACAAGAGCAAAAGGAAGTACACGAAGAGACGACAGCGTTGCTAGCTAATCTGAAAATCGGTCATAAGGAACAGAAGAATGACTCTTATAAATATGAGAAGAATGATTTGAAACAAGAGCACTGTTATAATTGTGGAAGACAAGGTCATTTAAAAGGGTACTGCTTCAGGTGTTATACGTGCAAAAGAAAAGGTCATAAAAGTAACAATTGCTTCATGAATAAGAATAATGGACAGCGAAGATGGTCGAATAATCAAGAAAGAAGTAAGTCGTCTTCTGGACAGAAGAAATCAACATCGAGGATAGCACTAATAGGTGAAAAAGGCAGCTGTGGCAATCGGGATGATCTCTGGATTGTGGATTCGGGTGCGACGGATCATATGTCGAAGCATCGAGAATGGTTTTCATCGTTCGAAGAATATACAACACCAGTCAGTGTAAGAATGGGCAACGGTATGACAATGTCTGCATATGGTAAAGGTAATATTGACTTTGAAACTTATAAAAATAGTGAACGAGTAGAAGGTACTATCTATAATGTAGTATATGTTCCTGATTCAATGTATAATCTGTTTTCTGTTAAATATGCGGGTAAAAGGGGTATAGATTATGAAATAACACATAATGCTACGAGATGTACTTTAAAGCATGGTAATGAAATTCTTGTAACTGGTTCCGAATATGAGCCTGGTAGTTTGCTAAAATTGGACATTCAAACTTTAATTCCAAAAGAATGTAACGTGGTAGAACAAAAGAGTAGATCGAGCATTGCCAACGGTAATGTTTTACAATTATGGCACGAAAGACTTTGCCATCAAAATGTAAAACATGTGAAGAATTTTTTGAAAAATCTAAATATAAAATTTACGGATGAAAATTTCTTTTGTGAAGGTTGCGCTTATGGCAAAAATCATAGATTGCCTTTTCACAAAAAGATCGATCGTGCCACTAAAACTCGCGAAATATTTATACTGACGTTTGTGGTCCTATGGAAGTAGAGTCTCTCGGTAGAAAGTCATATTTCGTTTCTTTTAAAGACGATTTTTCAAGTTATAGAGAAATTCATTTTATTCGAGAAAAATCTGAAGTAATAGAAAAACTAAAATCATTTTGTATCGGGGTTGAGAATCAATTTGCAACAAATATTAAAGAAATTCATTTTGATGGTGGTAAAGAATACGATAATAAAGCTGTGATCTCTTTTTTAAATAGTAAAGGTACAAAATATTCGATTAATGTTCCATATACGCCCGAACAAAATTCAATTGCAGAGCGCGATAACCGAATCATTGTAGAGGCTGCTTGATCAATGTTATATTCAAATTCAAACTTACCTCTATTCTTATGGGCAGAAGCAATGAATACTGCTGTACATGTAATTAATAGAACAGGCCCAACAGAACAAAATAATAAAACTCCTTATGAGTTATGGAATGGAAAAACAGCTACTGTTGATAGATTTAAAATATTTGGAACCATGTGTTATGTACATATATCAAAAGAAAAGCGTAAGAAACTTGATAAAAAATCGATGAGGGGTTATCTGGTCGGATATCATGAGGATTGTAAAGGTTATCGTGTATATGTTCCGGAAGTGCGAGATGTCATTATAAGTAGAGATGTACTTTTTAAACCTGAAAGAGTATTAGCTGATTCAATTATTTTGAATTCTTTGAACAATAATAATAAATAAACTGAAGAAAATGAAATTATAACTCCTAAAAATAATGAACTTTTACTTAAAAATGAATCAAATGAGTTTGAAGAAAGAGAACCTTTACAATCTTCAAATAGCGATAACAATCAAACTGGACGACAATTGCGCAATAGAACAAAATTAAAACCTATAGAATATTATGGATGTCCGATCACGTTTATTGCTGAAAAGTTACCATCTAATTATAACGAAGCAATTACAAGTAAAGAAAAAGATAGTTGGCAAGCTGCAATGCAGGACGAAATGAACTCTTTGTATGAAAATAAGACATGGGTATTAGTGGAAAAGCCAAAAGATAAAAAGGTGATTAACAATCGTTGGGTTTTTGTGAAGAAGCTCAATCCAGATGGTACAGAACGTTATAAAGCGCGGTTGGTTATTAAAGGTTATTCGCAACAGAAAGATATAGATTATAAAGAAACTTTTAGTCCGGTTGTTCGCTTTGATACAATAAGATTGATACTTAGTATTTCTGCTCGTGAAAATTTACATATCGTTAAATTTGATACAAAAACGGCTTTTTTATACGGTGAATTAAAGGAAGATATATATATGAAACAAACTGAAGGTTTTGATGATGGAAGCTCACGCGTATGTAAATTAATGAAAAGTTTATACGGCTTAAAACAAGCACCAAGATGCTGGACTGAGCACTTCACTAATTTTCTTGTAAATTTAGATTTTTGTCAAAGTACGGGTGACCCATGTTTATACATATATAACAAAAATAATAATAATATCTTGTTAGCAATTTATGTTGATGATGGACTTATTGCAGCTTCAAATGAAAGTTTGATTGATAAATTGTTGAATGATTTGAGTAAAAAATTTAAAATTACTAGTACTAAAGAAGTTACTAATTATCTTGGAATGGAAATTTGTAGATTGAATGATGGGTCTGTTTTCATTCATCAAAGTACTTATATTAACAAAATCTTTGAAAAGTTTAATATGTCAGAAGCTAATATTGTATCCACGCCAATTGATTGTAATCATGATGAATATTTATCAAAAACTATTGTAAGTGCAGCATTAGCAACAACTGAAATAATGTGGTTAAAGAATCTATTTAATGAATGCGATTGTAAGACTGATAAATATGATTTATATATAGATAATATGAGTGCATTAAAAGTTATAAGTAATCCTGAATTCCATCAAAGGACAAAACATATTGATGTGAAATATAATTATGTATGTGATTGTTTTCAAAATGGAGAAATTGATCTACATTATGTTAAAAGTGATGAACAAGTCGCTGATATACTTACGAAAGCTTTGTCAAAACCAAAATTTGTTTATTTAAGATCTAAACTTGGACTTAAGAATAAAATTGAATTTTTTAAAAATTAATGTGATTGTGAGAATGTAGAGTTTTAGGGAGGGTGTTGAGAATATACTGGAAAACTCTACATTCATTCTTAAGTGGGTGTACCTGTCATTGTAGAGGTGAAAGTTTGTGTTGTGCGGTGGGGGGTCGAGCTGCCTGGGCGGGGCCTCAGCCCGCACACATGCGCTTTTACTGTGAGAGTCTAGAAAAGTAATGTTCTCGAAGTTTTAAATAAAAGGAAAGATCTGGAAGCTGTTTTTCTATATAAATAGAGATGCACTCGACAAGTTCAGTTCAGTTTTAAATGTGCTCTTGTAATATGTATTTCGTGTGTCCGTTTTATGTATACTTGCTACTAAACTGTTCCTTCAATAAAGCGTGTGTTTGCTCCTGTACTTAAATTATTCATTATTTTTACCCATACCTTAACACAAGCAAAAACTATTTAACGTAGAAATGTTTAAGTTGCTGTGGTATAAATTATTGCACTACAAATGTAGTGCATCGAGATAGATACACTGTGCTGTCTGAATAAACACTGGAAGGCTACCTGTTTCCAACTACATAGTAAGAGGACATAACTTCAAATAAAAAAAAACAAAATTTGAACCGTCAGATACTAAACAATTAGGATTATTTACACAAAGCGATTTCCTTCTCGCATACGAGTGTATCGTAGTGTAGGCCTACCACAATGAAAGCTATTCGCACTCGCATAACTAATAAGTCTAATTATTCAATTCGACTCTTACATAAATACATTTTTATCGGCACTTTTTAAAATTTTTACATTTCTTTTTATCTTTATCTCTCTTCGAAGCGAATTTAATTCCCAAAACCCCTCGCTGTAACCACTGCCGCTGTAAAAAACAAAATTGTAGACATAGTTTAATTGTATGTACATGCGCTATTTTAATTTTATGCCTATGTTCTCTTTGCGTTTCGTATAGTACTATTAAAAAGTAATGTTGTATCTGTCCAAAAGATTAATCAGTGTCTTGTTTGATAAAGTTCTGTGAGATCCAATTAAAATTCTGATCTGTGAACAAGCTTCGGGATGTGTACCAGCTCTCTTCACACGCACCTTTGGCAGATTACTTTACATATTTGGTACAAAGCAAAGAATACTTGTACCAAAGAAGAGATGGTGAGATGGATAGACAGATAAATAGATAGGTAAGCAAATAAATAGATAGATATAGGTAAAGGTAGACAGAGTTAAGAGGGGGAGGGTAGAGAGAGAGGACGAGAGAGAGATATAGACAGACAGACAGAACAGTTTCTAACATGTTTTGGCATTTCATTCACTACTATTCACTATTTATAGCACAGGAGAATAACGATAAATATTTTAAATACGGCCTTAAAATAGGCGACATTGTTTCTGGGTATAGCGTATAGGCTACCGCTATATGTCACGCTATACGATAGTACTATATAATACCCTTGTTTTATTAGTTTTATGCTCAACAGACCAGAGGGATATTTATGGGGGGAAATAACGGGACCGAAACCCCCCCCCCCCAGAGGGTCGAAAAAAGTCGACGATTTTGTCTGAATCTCTTAATTATTATTCTGTTTTTTTTTTAATATTATTTTTCAGCCGTGTACGCTAATATAGATCTATATTAAATATACAAACAGGTTTATTACACAGCATTTGCGTATACGTTTGAAATATTAAATATAAGAAAATAAAGTCAGTCAATAAGTATCTTGGAAATGATATTTCAATAACGCGTATTTTTGTAGTGTTCTTTATCGCTTACTGTAAAGGGACTGATTTCAGGACGTTGTCACACGTTTTTCAGCCACTTTAAAGGTAGTAATGTTGATTAGTATTAACTTGTTTTTTTACTTTTGTACGAAGCCGACTCGACCGGACCCCTCCCAGTCCAAATTCTAGATACGCCACTGCAACGGATATGATATCATGAAGCAAAACTCCAGAAAAAGTCATAAATGTACGTTGGTCAGTTTTCACAGTTCCTGTAGACAATGCAGAAACATCGCTCTTATATCGATTTTAATAATGCTTTTCTATGTAATAATTTTTCATTAAGCTCGTTGATTCCTTTGTCGGCATTTTTAACGTTTCTACTTCTTCTTCTCCTGATTGGTGGTATCGCAGAATTGTCTGGCTAGAAAGACTGAAGTGACATTTATCGTGAAGAGTGTGCACTTAATGTGAGAAGAAAATACTGTGTACAAACAACAACAGTATAAAAATATTCACGACAGGTGAGACAATAAACAAATCGCAGAAGTGGTAGGTGAATATCCCGTTTGGTGTAAACAATGGACAACTGCCAACTGTATCACACATTAGGTGAGTCTGAGCGCTGTCCGACGCTTCCAATATTTGTGTTTTGGTGAACCACTTTTGACGACGCGCCGTTGGTTTTCTCAGAATTTATTCAATTTTAATGATTCCCATAATTATGTTCAAAAGGTTCGCAGAATTCTGTTCTATTAAAATGAATACTGTTTAAAAATATCTTGTGCGGCTTATCTTAAACCCTAACCAAATTTTTCTTAGTTGAAATCCAAGGAAACATAAATCGCAGATTGGCTGGGTCACTTAAAAAGATGGATGGATGGCGTGAGGTACTGAGGGAGATGGGGGCAGAAAGCGGAGAATATCGTGTAGTTAGAAGACGAAATGGGGGAAAATCGTTGTGAAGTCTAAAACCCACTCTTAAATGAGAAGCTAATAGAAGAAGAAGACAACAGGAATCATTCAAATTGTTACTGGTACGAGATTATAAAAGTGCGGTTTACGAGCAAAGTAACAGTGCGGCCGGGTAACACTAGGAATTGGCGGTAAAAGATGTTAATGGAAACTCATGTTTTTGTTGAAGGGAAATGCGATAGGACTCTCCATCTGAACATCACTCCACCTACATCACTCGGTGGCCCTGTTACGGCGAGTAACCCGCTCAAAGATTGTGGCAATCTTCGGCTGGTGTGGTCGCCGGCACAAGGAGGCGGAAGAAGAGAGTTCGCCTTCCTGAAAAACTAAGGGTAACAACGTGGGTCCTGCGCGTCTAGTGCGGTCGCGGATGACTTCAAGTTGACCAACGGCTACACATGTGAGCTGAGTTAGACAGCTTACTACGACTGAGCAGAAACCGCTCGTTAGCCGAAACGAAGGGGAGTCTCTAGCGGAAGAAAAGGACTATATAAAAAGTCCCCGACTCGAAGGTTGAGGTTTAGGTAGCTGGTTAGAAACCTGTTACTGTAAGAAAATAATTGTTTTAAATCCTGCAAAACCTAGGATTGGACAGATAAAAAGGCAACGACTAAGGCAAACGTATTATGTGATTCGGGAGGCCAGGGCACAAAGAGGGCTCTAGTGCTGTGGTAGTATTAGTAGTAGTAGTAGTAGTAGTAAATTATTTCACGTCTAACGGAAGTATAATTTTCTGATCTTTATTTACGCATGTAATTAATTGGAAAGTGTTATGACTTTGATAAAACCTGCAACCAGACAATAAAAGTTTAAATAATTACGAGATACTCGTTAACAATTGTAGTGGAATCCTTTCGGTATTCCGTATGAGTCGTCTGAAAGATCAACACGACACGAAGGATCGTTTGAGAGATAAACAAATGTACGTGACCAAAGAACAAAATATTTGTTAACGTCCTGAATAAATAACTCTCGATTTTCTGATAGGATTTTACAAGCAGGACGACTGTGTATGTTTTGTTACTATTTTGACAGGTCGGCGTGTGCAACTAATGCTGTTTGCTGAAGATAAAAATGTGCAAAAACTCAGTGATAAGGCGTCGGACCTACGTGCTGTGGAGTCTGTTGTGAAAAACTTGAAATATGCGGCTTCATCACGCGCACTCACACGCAAGCATGCTTGTAAAAAACGTGTGATATATTTGCCAGTCGGTATTAAATAGTAATATGCAATAAGTAAATATAAATATTTATCATTAATTAGTGTTAACAAATGGTGCTGGTTTGACAGACCGCTGAAGTAGACCGCGATGACCCCTCAGCATACTGCGTCGTACATTGCTCATGTTAAATATTATTTTATTTAGTTTTTTGATTCTAGTGTTTATCTTGGCTGGAGAACAGACGGCAACATTGTTCGTCGCCTCTGCGTCGCTATTAACTGTACATCGTCCTTTTAAGTAGTTCATTGTTTTCATTTCATAAAATTTAATTACGTTTTTTGGCAAGGAATACTGGATTTGTATATTGATGCGTAATTTAAATTTGCCTGTTGATTTTATGCCATTTACTAGATTACTCTGTCTTTTAGATAGACTTTCCGACATTGGAACCGTCCTGATTTGGTCTACTTTCGTTTAAAAAAAAAGTGTTTCAGAATAACAACCAAATTGTAAAATTTCGGAATCTCATCCATTGGTTTGTCAATTGGCGTGATGCGAAAATAATAATTTCGTTAGCAGCGATGATGCCATAATCGACTCATTTTAATTTTCTCTGCAGTTGACATTAATTAGGCTGTATGCAAAAACTAATACTTTATTTTTTCTCCCTCGTTAATACTTTTATTTTTCCGCTCATAATATGGATATGGAAATATTTCTTATTTATAAACTCTTAGAAGAAATAAAGTCTCTTCAACACACATTACATATTTTGTATAGGTATAAATTAAATATAGTTTCATAAATACGACGATGAAGATAAAGAGTCTAACAGAACAACTCGAGCCAACTTATAAATTAATGAACAGGGCTACCCGTCAAGCGGAATTTTCTCGGATTAGACTTACTTGCATTGAAAACTACTGTACCTTTATTATATAAACTACAGTACAGCAAACGAGTTTTGAAACTGATCATTTCTTTTCTAAGAATATTTTGGTAATAATACGTGTGATATATTAGGTTGCGCATCTCAAGATATTACTCCAGTAATTCCGGTATAAGAGCCGTATAAGTTTCGGTTTTATGGAACACAAGAATGGTTTTACATTGTCACCTTCGACAATGTGTGTTTTTATATAAGTAATAGATTTTACGTTTTGTGAAACTGCAATATTTTTTTCTAACCATTTTGTATTGATTATTGTTACAGGCTAGCAAATTACATATTATAATTAAACCAAAATCGTTGTGGTTTTTCTTGGTAGATATTAGCTATCAAATTACATTCTGCCATAGTATCTCAGGCTGTGTACTGTTTTTGTAAGTTTCTCGCTTTCTGATCGTCGGCAAATAACAACGTGTTGTTCAGGTGTACTGAGAGGGTATACTGAGGGGGCGACTCTCAAACCAAGAGATAAGTTGTCTTTCATTTCTTTGCAATGTCATTTATATAAATATTAGATAATATCGGGGACATACTGCAGTTCTGTGTTACTCGTTGATTTATAAAGATCTTTGCAGTGAATTCTTTTCCGGTGCCTATAACTGTTTGGTGTCTCTATATATTTCTACTACTTGGGTTGTGACGTCTCTTACGAGAAAGACAAAGACTTCCACAATAAGACGAATGTATACGCATAAAGATGTAGCACCATAAGAAGAACTCTAAGAGGGAAAGCTACCAGAGAATCACTGGTTAAATTTTACCGGTGATGGCGATGCCAACTCGATTGTTATGTAATGTTATCATCTCCCTCTGACTACTTTTTCGAGCCCGCTCTATTGTACGGGCCGAATATGATAACCATGGACATGAGGATTAAACATCGGAGATGAAATTTCTGAAGTTCGTCAAGGGTTTTTCTAGAGAAGACAGACTTAGAAATGAAATTACACCGGAAGAATTGAGTGTACAAACAATGGACAAAATTGCAAATGGATGAGAAAAATGAAAAGGCTCATATTAAAATGGTAGCCTCGGGAAGAATTGTGAAGCTGCCTACGAACTATCGGCCAGAAGTATCGGTGGACCGAAACGAAATAGTGAAGTCTGAAAAAGGCGTAAGGCCAGCTGCGTTAATTTGTATGGCATTTTTGCTTGTGAATGTCACCGTTATTTGTATATTTATCAAAGTGATTTCTTCACCACATCATCATCAGTGTTCATCATCAACAGTGTACTACAGTTTATCAGTGTATTGTGTCGTGCGCGTCTGGTGTCCGTGTTCTTTGTCTACTATTGTAGTGATTCAGTGCTGGTGAAAGTCACTCTTTCCTTGCCCTTTTTTGCGTCTTCAACGTTCATTTCGGTCACCCAAGATAGCGTCGAACGCAACGCCCGTTCCTTTGCCGGCACTGCTGGTAACCTTAATGGAAACCTGCGGTACCGGTCCTCAATCTACCCCGCTACCTTCCCATACAATTAGTGAAAGTGATTGTGCCTCGATGTGTAGTGTGGGGACGGGGGACGGTGAATTTTCGCTTGTGGAGGGCAAGTCTGCCAAACGCAAGCGAAAATTAGTTACCAGCCCGCCACCGGCCGCTCCAACACATCGGGTACTCAGTCCTGGTAACAGTGACAACCATCCGAACCAGTCTACCTCTCAATCTGTGCCCAAACCGAAAATTCCTCCGATTGTCATTCCCGACAATCGCAATTATAGGGAAATTCTCCGTTCCCTGCAGAATCTGCTCCTTCGGCCAAACTCGAGGCCAGGTGCCAAGGCGCCGCGCTTCGAATTGCCGCCACTACAGTCCCGGACTTTCGATCGGTACAACAGTTTCTCACCGAGAAGAAGATTTCCTTCCACACTTTCGCGCTTCCTTCTGAGCGCGAAATTAAAATAGTTCTCTCAGGACTTCCTTCCTGGACCGCTTCCGATACCATCAGGCAGGATCTTGTCGCCCTAGGCTATTCGCCGACGGCGGTAAGTGTACTGCATGTTGGCAAGGGGGAAGATCGCCGACCCGTGAATAGTTTCATAGTGAAATTACTCAAAGTAGGCCAATTCGAGGAGGTCTATGGCCTCCAAAACTTCCTGCACCTTCGGGTGCAAGTCCGTACCTTCGACCCGCGGCCAGGCCCCTCGCAGTGTTTTAAATGCCACAGGTTTGGCCACTCCAGCTTGTTCTGCAACCACCCTCCCCGTTGCGTGCGACGTACTGAGCTTCATCGTGGGTGTGATAAGCCCAAGACGGGGTTCACGGCCATTTGCTGCAACTGCGGCGGGGACCATCCGGCTAGTTATAGAGGATGTAAAGAATTTATATCGGCCATGAAGCTGCAGCGGACTCCTGCTCGCCCTGGCGCGCAGGCAGGCCGTGTTGCACGTCCCCTCCCTAACCGCAGAGAGGCCTTCCCCCCTCTCTCCGGAGCATCATCTCAGGCCCCGGCAGCAGTTCCGGCTGCTCCCAGGGCCCCAGTTCCGTCTGCAGTCGTCGTTTCGGCGCCGCCTGCAGTCCCCTCTGTCCCGGCGCCTGCCGGAGCGCCCGGTCCTTCATACGCGGCTGTGGCCGCTACATCTGTCCCGCCTTCCGCTCCTCGAAGCTCTAAAATAAAGCGCACTCGTGCCGTCAGCGACAAGTTCCGCCCCGCCCGCCCCCAGCCATCATCCTAAGCTCCCAACTGAGCAGACCTCACGTCTGTCCCCGAACCCTGCGCCATCTACGGCACCGCCCGAGGCCAGCCAGGTCCGTCTTCCGGAATCTCGGGATTCTTCCCGGGCCCCGGTGGACCCCCTGACTGCCTGGGCTGAAACTTTGGTAAATAACATCAGGTCTGCTCTAGATACAACCACGGTTCTCGCCCTGGTGTTTCAATCCTTGTCCACCCTCTTTCCTCTTCTTCCTTTGAATGGCTAGGAGTCTTAGGATCGTTGCGAGGAATGCCCATGGGGTAGTCCCTCGACGATCTGAACTGATGACTTTGGTAACGGAGTACGACGCTGATGTCGTCCTACTTTGCGAGACTCATCTAGCTCGCTACCATACCTTCGACCTGCCATCTTACATCTGTTTTCGTCAGGATCGTCCCCAGCGGCCTGGCTGTCGCCCCTCGGGGGGACAGCCGTCTTAGTCCACAGGCGGATATCCCACAGGCCACAACCCCCTTTAGATACATTTCTTGTTGAAGGTTGTGCGGTGGCGATAGACGCTGGCGGATCGGAGTTGCGCGTTGTTGCGGCGTATCTCCGGCCCGGCCTGCGGATACCTCCACCGCCCGAGGAGTGGGACGCTCTCCTCGATCATCCCCTACCAACCATTTTAGCCGGCGACTTAAATGCCAAGCATCCCTCTTGGAACAGCAGAGTAGCCAACACCTACGGAAAATCTCTGTATCGGTTCGTCTCCGACGCCCCGATACTTCAAGTCATCGGCCCAGAAGACCCTACTCACTTCCCCTTTTCCGGTCATCGACCGGACGTCCTTGTCATTGTCATAGCCAATGACGTGACCCATCACATCCAGGTCTCGTCAGTGTCGGATCTCTCATCCGATAACAATCCCCTTTTTATAACTGCCCGTGAGATGTCGGCCTCACCCCGACCTCCCGCTCAGATTGTTAGGAGAGTCAACTGGCGCTCCTACCATGACGAGCTCTCATGGTGGTTTCCAACACTCCCCGCGGACCCGATCGTCACTTGTGACGATTTGGATCTCCGAGCCACTCATCTTCAGGAGTTGGTCCAAGGTGTCATGGATCGACACACCTATGCTCTCTAGGTGAACCATCCACGCTCGGCCCTACCACCGGAAGCTCTCCATGCCATCTGGTTACGGCGCAAGCTCCGCCGCAGATGGCAAAGGACCCGTGATCACGGCGTCAAAAGGCGCTTTCAGGCCCAGTCCCTTTACGTCCAGCAGCTACTGCGGGATGTAAACTCTGATCGATGGGACTCATACCTTGAGTCTCTTGAAGTCGACCACGCCTCCGTCTGGAGAGCGGCGAGTAGACTGACCCGCGAGAAGAGAACTCGCAACCCACTTGAAACTCCGAACGGGGTTGTATCTTCGTCAGAAGGCAAGGCTGAGGTCTTCGCCGACTGCATGGAGGTGCAATTTACTGTTCACCAAGGCGTCTCGGACCCTGCCCACTCGGCAGAAGTCCGTGACTTCCTATCTGGACATTTTTCTCGCCCTCCCGATGTCCCAGCCCTCCCGTTCGACAGGGATGAACTAGTTTCATCTATCTGCCGAGTAAATCGCCGTCGCGCCCCCGGTCCTGACCGGATCGGGGCCGCTGGTCTACAAAATCTACCCGCCTCAGGCGTTGACCTCGTTCTTGAGCTGTTTAACTCCTGTCTCCGGCTACAGTACTTTCCCCGCCTGCGGAAAACAGCCAATATCGTAATGATTCCGAAGCCTCGTAAGCCGCGCATGCTTCCTGAAAGCTATCGACCAATCTCTCTCTTGCCAGTCATCTCGAAGGTGTTCGAGCGTCTTCTGCTGGCTCGCATCTCGCCGCTGCTAGATGGTTTCATCAGCAGCGAACCGTTTGGGTTTCGCAGAGAGCACTCGACCACGCTTCAATTGGTCCGCGTTGTTACGCACTTGTCAGACGCCACCAACAGGCGAGCGGCTACGGCCGCCGTACTGTTGGACGTGAGCAAGGCCTTCGATAAAGTCTGGCACGAAGGTCTTCTCTTCAAACTTGCCAATTCCCCTCTACCATTGGCCATAGTGTTTTTCCTCCGGTCGTATCTCAGCGACCGAACCTTCAGGGTGAGCGTCGACGGGTCCTGTTCTACAGTTCGACCCGTCGCTGCCGGCGTACCACAGGGATCTGTCCTCGGCCCCGTTCTGTACCTTGTGTACACGAACGACCTGCCTGTATTGCCCGGAGTCACGTTGTCTTTGTTCGCTGACGACGCTATGTATCACTGCAGCTCCCTGTCCCCGCGTTTTGCGAGTACAAAGCTGCAGCGTCAGTTGAACCAGCTTCCGGACTGGCTACGGAAATGGCGGGTGACGATCAACACGGAGAAATCCGAGGTGATCTGCTTCACCCGTAAGTCCATCTCCCAATGCCAGCCCCTCTCTCTAGAAGGGAGGCCCATCGCCTACAAAGAATCGGTGAAGTATTTAGGCGTTCGGCTAGATCGTAGCCTTTGCTTCAACGTCCACGTGACGGAAACCCTTGCCAAAGCTCGCGGTGTCCGAGCCAAATTATCTCCTTTCCTCTCGTGTCGCAGCCGCCTGTCCATGCGCACGAAGTTTACCATCCATCTGCTTTTTCTCAGGTCTGTACTGACCTATGCGGCTCCCGCCTGGTGGTCTCTTTTATCCACCACCAACAGATGTAGGCTGAAAGCTTTCCAGTCCCGAACCCTCCGATCCTTGACGGGGTACCCTCGGTTTGTAAGGAACGACGTGATTCGAAGGGGTCTCCGTGTTCCTACCTTGACTGCCTTTGTCCGGTCGCTGGCTCTAACTCTCTTTGCTAAAGCCTCGACCTCCACCTTCCCATACCTACGAACCATCAGTGCATCAGAACCACCACCGCCTATTCGGGTCAAGCGCCCTCGGACGCTTCTTGATGACCCGCCATAACGCCATCCTCTTTAAATTAAAATACAAAATGTAATCATCAGTCCCAGACCAGAGTTTTTCACTTAAACTGTCCTTCTCTCCTTCCTGACCATCTCCTAGCACGCTGAGTCGGCTGCTTGTCGCTGTCACCAATCATTGGTACGGAGGCTCTCCGCCTCGCGGGGAGCGACCGACGCCCTCAGGGCGTCTGCTGACTGGACTTGAAACGGGCAACATCTGTTGCTCGAATCGGTACCAGCGGCAGAGCACAAATCAAAATAAAGTGTATACTCCCCCGCCTTCACAGTTAACTGGTTGGCGGTTTCCTTTTCAAGTTTTAGATCACCAGTCGAAAATGTACCAGCACTATGTTCACTTCTGGCAGCCATTGGACACGTTCCAGATGCTTCAAATCAGCCACGGGTGCAAAGACACCCCGCATCCATAATGCAATGCAATCTCATTTACCTTTATTGAATCCATCCGGCTGCAATCTATTTCGTTTTTTAACATTTTCTTTTTCCCAATGAATGGGGAGTTGGCTCATTGCATTAACACCCAACCTGGAGGATCAGGCAATTTGTAATCAAGGTTTACTTCCTTTAGCCTTTGATAAATCAATATCCAACTAAAAGGCAGCAGCTGCTAGTTGTGGTCCGTCTCGAGTATTTTATTGCCCCGGTACCCATCATATCTGGTGACCATATCCCTATCCGCCATCTGGGGAGGCGCCCTATGGGAGACTAGCAACTCCACACGGGATGATAATAACAATAATAATCATCATCATCATCATCATCGACGAATATAAACAATGTAAATCCTATGGAGTCGACTGAGCTAAACGTGACTTGTTTTACGTTGCTGGCCAAGTGATAACAGTTTAACAGTTTATTAGTCACTGCGTTGCCCTTTGCTCTGCACCAGCTTACCCTCATTGTAATAATTAAAATATCGGTATTGAGAACCATACATGACTTCCATGTTCTAAGATTTATATTTAAAATCATTTACGAAATTAAATGTTTCCATAGAAACTACTTCTTTCCACTTATTGCTTCAGCCTTAACCACAGTACTGTGTCACTAACGTATACCACCAAACGTTATCGCACTCGATTTTCACTGATGGTGGCAGTCGACGGCACTGGCGAAACGTCTGGTTTTGCAGAAAACATTGGACAACGGCCAAAAAGCCCGGGAAGAAATTTTAACAACAAACTACTACTTTGTTGCCGATAACGTAGTACACATATAAAAATTATCCCCTCCCCATTCAACTATAATTTTCATTTTTGAAAATTACCCCCACCCCGTTCAACTAGCCTCTTCATTTATAGATATTTCATCTACGTTTCTACAGTGGATTATTAAGATCTTCTTATCAGGATACTTTATTTATCAAAATTAAGTACTTTACTCTAGTTACAACAAAAAATGTTTCTGGTAAACTGCCCTTTCCCCGTAACCGATCTTCACCAAAATCAATCGGCCTTGAGTATTCTACAACTCAGGCACATATGTAAAAAAAAATATAATTCAGTTTGAATTTACGGCAGTTATAGTTCGTAATGAAAATATTTCTCTTGTTACAACATAAAATGTTGCAGGTAAACTACCCCTTTCCCTTAACCGATCTTCACCAAAATCAACAGACCTTGAGTACTCTACAATTTAGGGACGTATGCAAAAATGTATTTGATTATGTATGAATTTACGGCAGTTATCGTTCGTCATAGAAAAAATTACCCTTCTTATCTCATAAAACGTTGCAGGTAAACTACACCTTCCTCTTAACTGATCTTCACCAAAATCAATAGATCGTGAGTCCTCTACAATTTAGAGATGTATGCAAAACATTATTTGATTCTGCTTGAATATGCGGCAGTTATCGTTCGTCATAGAAACAATTACGCTTGTTAAAACATTAAAAGTGGCTGGTAAACTACCCCTTTTCCTTAACCGATCTTCACCAAAATCAATAGACAATGAGTACTCTACAACGCAGGAAAATATGTAATAAATTATATGATTCTGTTTGAATTTACGGCAGTTATCGTTCTTCAAGGAAAACGTTCTCTTGTTACAAGGTTGTTTGGGGGTAGGTAAACTACCCCTTTCCCTCAACCGATCTTCAACAAAATCAACAGACATTGAGTTCTCTATAGCTCAGGAAGGTATGCAAAACATTATTTGATTCTAATTGAATTTATGGCAGTTATCATTCGTCATAGAAAAAATTACCCATGTTAAAACATAAAACGTTGCAGGTAAACTACCCCTTTCCCTAAACCGATCTTCACCAAAAACAACAGGTCTTGAGAACTATACTATTCAGAGTTGCTTGCAAAACATTATTTTATTATGTTTGAATTTGCGGTTGTTATCGTTTGGCATAAAAAATACCCTTGTTAAAGCATAAAACGTTGCAGGTAAACTACCCTTTTCCTTTAACCGATCTTCACTAAAAACAATAGGTCTTGAGTCCTCTACAATTCAGGGATGCATGCAAAACATTATTTGATTCTGTTTGAATGTACGGCAGTTATAATACGTCATAGAAACAATTACTCTTGTTAAAACATTAAAGGTGGCCGGTATAACACCCCTTTCCCTTAACCGATCTTCACTAAAATCAACCGGCCTTCAGGACTTTACAATTCAGGAATGTATGCCAAAAATTATTTGATTCTGTTTGAATTTACGGCAGTTATCGTTCGTCATGTAAAAATTACCTTTGTTAAAACATAAAATGTTGCCGGTAAACTACCCCTTTCCCTTAACCGATCTTCACCAAAATCAACAGACCTTGAGTACTTAAAACTTCAGGAACGTATGCAAAAAATTGTTTGATTGACGTTATGTCATCGTTATAGTTATCGTTCGTCATGAAAAAATTTCTCTTGTTACAACATACAATGTGGCAGGTAAACTACCCGTTTCACTTAACCGATCTTCACCAAAATCAAAAGGCCTTGCGCTCTCTACAATTTAAGGATGTATGCAAAACATTATTTGATTCTGTTTGAATTTACGGCAGTTATCGATCGTCGTAGAAAAAATTAACCTTGTTATTACATAAAACGTTGCTGGTAAACTACCCCTTTCCCTTAACTGATCTTCACCAAAATCAAAAACCCTTGAGTACTCTACAACTGAGAGATGCATGCAAAACATTATTTGATTCTGTTTGAATGTGCGGCAGTTATTGTTCGTTTTAGAACCAATTACTCTTGTTAAAACATCAAATGTAGCAAGTAAACTACCCCTTTCCCTTAACTGATCTTCACCAAAATCAACAGACCTTCATTCCTTTACAATTTAGGAACGTACACAAAAAAATATTTGATTCTGTTTGAATGTGCGGCAGTTATCGTTCGTCATATGAAAAATTACCCTTGTTAAAACATAAAATGTTGCACGTAAACTACCCCTTTCCCTTAACCGATCGTCACCAAAAACAATAGGCATTGAGAACTCTATAATTCAGGGCTGTATGCGAAACATTATTTGATTCTGTTTGAATCTGCGGCTGTTATCGTTTGCCATAGAAAAAAATTACCCGTGATAAAAAAAAATGTTGCAGGTAAACTATCCCTTTCCCTAAACCGATCTTCACCAAAAACAAAAAGTCTTGAGTACTCTACAAGTCAGGGCTGTATGCAAAACATTATTTGATTCTGTCTGAATTTGCGGTTGTTATCGCTTGCCATAGAAAAATATCGGTATCGAGAACCATACATGACTTCCATGTTGTAAGATTTATATGTAAAATCATTTACGAAATGAAATGTTTCCATAGAAACTACTTATTTCCACTTATTGCTTCAGCCTTAACCACAGTACTGTGGTCACTAACGTATACCACCACACGTTATCGCACTCGATTTTCACTGATGATGACAGTCGACGGCACTGCCGAAACGTGTGGTTTTGCAGAAAACTTTGGTCTCCAGCTAAACAGGACGGGAAGGAATTTTAACAACAAACTACTTCTTTGTTGCTGATAACGTAGTACATATAGAAAAATTATCCCCTCTACCTTCAACTATAATTTTCATATATAGAAATTACTCCCACCCCGTTCAACCAGCCTCTTCATTTATAGATATTTCATCTACGTTTCTACAGTGGATTATTAAGATATTCTTATCAGGATATTTTATATATCAAAATTAAGTACTTTACTCTTGTTACAACAAAAACTGTTTCAGGTAAACTACCCTCTCCCCCTAACCTATCTTCACCGAAATCAATAGGCCTTGAGTAGACAACTCAAGCATATATGTAAAAAATTATTTGATTCTGTTTGAATTTACGGCAGCTATCGTTCGTCATGTAATAATTTCTCTTGTTACAACATAAAATGTTGCTGGTAAACTACCCCTTTCCCTTAACCGATCTTCACTAAAATCAACAGAGCTTCAGTATTTTACAATTTATGAACGTATGCAAAAAAATATTTGATTTGGTTTGAATTTACGGCTGTTATCGTTTGCCATAGAAGAAAAATTACCCTTGATAAAAAAAAACGTTGCTGGTAAACTACCCCTTTCCCTTAACCGATCTTCACCAAATACAACAAGTCTTGAGTACTCTACAAATCAGGACTGTATGCAGACAATTATTTGATTCTGTTTGAATTTGCGGCTGTTATCGTTTGCTAAAAAAAAAACAGACACAGATAAATAGATAGACAGATAGACACACAGACACACACAGAGACACTTTTCGAAAAATGACTTTTTTTCATATTTTGAGGGTAGTAGAATCAGAATCTGCAATAATCTCGAACACGATTTTTTTTGTCATCACCATACTTCCAGTTCCTTAAGGAACATGGAAGTAAAAAATACCGTTGTTAAAACATAAAGTGTTGCGGGTAAACTACCCCTTTTCCTTAACCGATCTTCACCAAAATCAACAGACCTTGAGTACTTAACAATTCAGGAACGTATGCAAAAACTTATTTGATTCTCTTTGAATTTACGGTAGTTATCGTTCGCCATATAAACAAAATTACCCTTGTTAAAACATAAAACGTTCCAGGTAAACTACCCCTTTCCCTTAACCGATCTTCACCAAAATAAACAGATCTTGGGCACTTAAAACTTGAGGAACGTATGCAAAAAATTATTTGATTCTCTTTGAATATGCGGTAGTTATCATTCGTCATAAAAATAAAATTACCCTTTTAAAACATAAAACGTTGCAGGTAAACTACCCTTTTCGCTTAACCGATCTTCACCAAAATCAACAGGCCTTGAGTACTCTATAATTCAGGAAGGGTTGCAAAAAATCATTTGATTCTGTTTGAATTTACGGCAGTTATCGTTCGTCATAGAAAAAAATGAAATGTTTCCATAGAAACTACTTCTTTCCACTTATTGCTTCAGCTTTAACCACAATACTGTGGTCACTAACGTATACCACCACACGTTATCGCACTCGATTTTCAATGATGATGGCAGTTGACGGCACTGCCGAAACGTCTGGTTTTGCAGAAAACAGCCAAACAGCCCGGGAAGTAATTTTAACAACAAACTACTACTTTGTTGCCGATAACGTAGTACACATAAAAATTATCACCTCCCCCTTCAACTATAATTTTCATTTATAGAAAATTACCCCCAACCCGTTCAACTAGCCTCTTCATTTATAAATATTTCATCTACGTTTCTACAGTGGATTATTAAGATGTTCTTATCAGGATATTTTATTTATCAAAATTAAGTACTTTACTTTTGTTACAACAAAAAATGTTTCAGGTAAACTCCCCTTTCCCCTTAATCGATCTTCACCAAAGTCAATAAGCTTTGAGTCTTCTACAACTCAGGCACATATGTAAAAAATTATTTGAGTCTGTTTGAATTTAAGACAGTTATAGTTTGTCATGAAAATATTTCTCTTGTTACAACATAAAATGTTGCAGGTAAACTACCCCTTTTCCTTAACCGATCTTCACCAAAATCAACAGGCCTTGAGTTCTCTACAATGTAGCGAAGTATGCAAAAACTTATTTGATTATGTTTGAATTTACGGCAGTTATCGTTCGTCATAGAAAAAATTAACCTTGTTATCACATAAAACGTTGCAGCTGAACTACCAATTTCCCTTAACCGATCTTCACCAAAAGCAATAGATCTTGAGAACTCTATAATTCAGGGCTGTATGCAAAAAATTATTTGATTCTGTTTGAATTTGCGGCTGTTATCGTTTGCCATAGAAAATACCCTTGTTAAAACATAAAACGTTGCAGGTAAACTACCCCTTTCCCTTAACCGATCTTCACCAAAAACAATAGGCCTTCATAACTCTACAATTGAGGACTGTATGCAAAACTATTTGATTCTGTTTGAAATTGCGGCTGTTATCGTTTGCCAAAAAAAAATCTACAGACACACACACACACACACACACACACACACATTTTTCGGAAAATGCTTTTTTCATGTTTTGAGTGTAGTACAATCGGAATCTGCAATAATCTCGAACACGATTTTTTTTGCCATCACCATACTTCCATTTCCTTAAGGAACATGGAAGTAAATATCGTTATGGAGAACCATACATGACTTCCATGTTCTAAGATTTATATTTAAAATCATATTCGAAATGAAATATTTCCATAGAAACTACGTCTTTCTACTTATTGCTTCAGCATTAACCACAGTACTGTGCTCACTAACGTATACCACCACCACCTCACGTTTTCGCACTCGATTTTCACCGATGATGGCAGTCGATTGCACTGCCGAAAAGTCTGGTTTTGCAGAAAACATTGGACTACGGCTAAAGAGCCCGGGAAGCAATTTTAACAAAAAACTACTTCTTTGTTGCCGATAACGTAGTACACATATAAAAAATTCTCCCCTCCACCTTCAACTATAATTTTTAATACTGTAATAGAAAATTACCCCCACCCCGTTCACCTAACTTCTTCATTTATAGATATTTCATCTACGTTTCTACAGTGGATTACTATGAGCTTCTTATCAGGATACTTTATTTATAAAAATTAAGTACTTTACTCTTGTTAAATCATAAAATGTTTCAGGTAAACTACCCCCTTCTCTTAACCGATCTTCACCAAAATCAATAGACCTTGAGCTCTCTGCAACTCAGGGGGTGCAAAAAATTATTTGATTCTCATTGAATTTTCGGCAGTTATCGTTCGTTATAAAAAAATTACCCTTTTTAAAACATAAAACGTTGCTGATAAACTACCCCTTCCCTTAACCGATCTTCAACAAAATCAACAGAACTTGAGTTCTCTTTAGTTCAAAAAGGTATGCAAAAACCTAGTTGATTCTGTTTGAATTTACGGCAGTTATCGTTCGTCATATAAAAAATTACCCTTGTTAAAACATAAAATGTTGCTGGTAAACTACCCCTTTCCCTTAACCGATCTTCACCAAAAACGACAGATTTTAGGTACTCTACAATTCAGGCCTGTATGCAAACAATTATTTGATTCTGTTTTAATTTGCGGCTGTTATCGTTTGCCATAGAAAACACCCTTGATAAAACATAAAACGTTGCTGGTAAACTACCCTATTCCATTAACCGATCTTCACCAAAAACAATAGGTCTTGAGAACTCTACAATTCAGGGCTGTATGCAAAACATTAGTTGATTCTCTTTGAATTTACGGCAGTTATCGTTCGTCATAGAAACAATGACCTTGTTAAAACATAAAACGTTGCAGGTAAACTACCCCTTTCCCTTAACCGATCTTCAACAAAATCAACAGACCTTGAGTTCTGTATAATTCAAAAAGGTATGCAGAAGAGTAGTTGATTCTGTTTTAATGTACGGCAGTTATCGTTCGTAAAAAAAAAAGCCATTGATAAAACATAAAATGTTGCTGGTAAACAACCCTATTCCCTTAACCGATCTTCACCAAAACCAACAGGTCTTGAGAACTCTACATTTTAGGGCTGTATGCAAACAATTATTTGATTCTGTTTTAATTTGCGGCTA
Source organism: Magicicada septendecula (assembly GCA_034769895.1). Taxonomy (NCBI): domain Eukaryota; kingdom Metazoa; phylum Arthropoda; class Insecta; order Hemiptera; family Cicadidae; genus Magicicada; species Magicicada septendecula. The sequence continues at coordinate 503,138,783 of CM068367.1, forward strand.
TCATTTGCCATATAAAATACCCTTGATAAAACAAAAAACGTGTCTGGTAAACTACCCCTTTTCCTTAACCGATCTTCACCAAAAACAAGAGGTCTTTAGTACTCAACAAAACAGGGCTGTATGCAAAAACGTATTTGATTCTGTTTTAATTTGCGGCTCTTATCGTTTGCCATAGAAAATACCCTTTTAAAACATAAAACGTTGCTGGTAAACTACCCCTTTCCCATAACCGATCTTCACCAACACCAATAGGTATTGAGAACTCTACAATACAGGGCTGTGTGCAAAACATCATTTGATTCTGTTTGAATTTGCGGCTGTTACCGTTTACCATAGAAATAAATTTCCCTTGATAAAAAACCGTTGCTGGTAAACTACCCCTTTCCCTTAACCGATCTTCACCAAAAACGATAGGTCTTGAGAACTCTACAATTCAGGGCTGTATGTAAAATATTATATGATTTTGTTTGAATTTGCGGCTGTTATCGTTTGCCATACAAAATACCCTTGATAAAACAAACAACGTGGCAGGTAAACTACCCCTTTCCCTTAATCGATCTTCACCAAAAACAATAGATCTTTAGTACTCAAGAAATCAGGGCTGTATGCAAAAACGTATTTGATTCTGTTTGAATTTGCGGCTGTTATCGTTTGCCATAGAAAAAAAATCTACAGACACACACACAGAAAGACAGACAGACACACAGACAGACAGACACACACACAGACACTTTTCGAAAAACGACTTTTTTTCATGTTTTGAGTGTAATACAATCAGAATCTGCAATAATCTCGAACACGATTTTTTTTGCCATCACCATACTTCCATTTCCTTAAGGAACATGGAAGTAAAAATTACCCTTGATTAAAAAAAAACGTTGCTGGTAAACTACCCCTTTCCCTCAACCGATCTTCACTAAAAACAATAGGTCTTGAGTACTCTACAAATCAGGACTGTATGCAAAAATTATTTGATTCTGTTTGAATTATCGGCTGTTATCGTTTGCCATAGAAAAAAATCTACAGACACAGACACAGACACACACACACACACACACACACACACACACACACACACACACACACACACACACACACACACACACACACACACTTTTCGAAAAATGACTTTTTTCATGTTTTGATGGTAGTACAATCAGAATCTGCAATAATCTCGACCACGATTTTTTTTGCCATCATCATACTTCCATTTTCTTAAGCAACATGGAAGTAAAATACTTTCTTATTTTCCTCGTCAGTTTTTGTAACATTAAATAGCGGCCATAAATGAAATAGCTGTAATCATGATTAGATCTTGCGCGTACTGCGACCTTACAAAAAAAGAACACCTCACAACCGAAAAGTGAAAAGTTACTTTCATTAGAACAAAGATACTAGGTGTGTTAATTTTCAGTACATTGTTTTATTGTAATACAATACAAGTAACATACCAGAATTTGCAGCAATTAACATTTATTAGACAGACTGTGTCAGAGGAAGTTGCTGTATAGACTGGCCAAAAATTATGTAGTTAGTCCAAATACCTAGGTTGCGACTTATCCTCACTGCATCGTTGTGTGTTTTATTTACTGAACGATCGTTTTCAAATTTAAAGTTGATTAAAAACCACACCTGATTACCAACGTGTCCGACAGACAACTTCTTCGCTTTGCTGTTATCAACTGTCGGACGTGCCGCGAAATCGGTTTTGCCATCTGTCGTTAACGCAGCACTTACTGAGAACATTTTTATAGACAAGTTCTGTACAACTGTTAATTTTGTGCATGTCTGTACACTTCGTTGTGTGTTTTACTGTCTATTTCTACATTTGTGTATTAAATAGATGTTATTATGATTGTTGAGATGAACATGCTCACCGGCTCTCTCCAGTGAGATTTTAAGGCGCTGGAAGGTATAATTCGCCTAGGGTCTCGCAAATTCTAGACACACCACTGATTTTAAACACTTTTGTTGTTTCCTGAGTCCTTTAAACGCCTTTAGAATATAATTTCATTGCTACAACCTAAGGACAGGCTATACTATAGTCAGAACGAATTGCTATCATTACAAAAAAATTAAAACCTGATATAAAATAGTATTAAAAAAGGTCGGAGCGTGTCAACATATTACTGAAGAGCTCGCGGTCACGATGGACACATTTGTGGCCCTTAGGTGAGGAGAGGTTGACCAAGGTGATTATACATGACCCACATCATTTCCCAAGTATTGTACTGTAGAGAATTCGTCATTCCAATCTGTCAAATAACTACCCTAACATAGAGTATACATACTAAGTATAGGCTTACACTGTACATACCATTTCTGCGTTATCAGTAATTGTGTAGTGTGTATTTTTCTTATAGCCTATATCTCACACCGAATGGAGAGCTTAACCGACTAGCTAGCCTCGTTAAAATGCGCGCAAAGATTGTATAAGTTTAGTTGTATTATGGCCGATGAGCAGACTACGTTTGGACCGTGATCGGAGAAAAAAATCTGAGCTATGATGGGATTATAGCCTATAACACACTGATACAACCACACAACGCAGGCCTATCCAATAAATATGTGTGTGTTTGCTGTAAATTCCACACACAACAGTAATATTCAGATGATAGACAACACATTTGGAGTAACAAACTGTCCGCGGCTTCGAACAGCGGAAGAAGTAGATAAACTTTATTTTTGGTTTCCAACCACAGTCTTCTTTACACTTTTTTGTTTTCTTATTTTGTCCTTGGGATTTCCCGCTTTAGAATCGAGGCTTGACGATAACATTAGCAGTAGCCTACTATATATAATTCCGGCTGTAACTTCTACTTGCAAACAGCAAGTATTGTATAACATAACCACCTAACTTATACTTTGCCTCATTGACTTTAGACCTATATGTCTGTCTGTTGTTCAGTCCTACACATGGTGGAAGTAACAAAAGGAATTGATTTTCATAACCTACAACAAAATGAATTAAATAAAGAATGTGGAGATCATACAAAGATTGATATATATTTTTTTTATTAATATCAGAATTATAAACCTAATAACAGTTTGTATTAGCTAATTAGTTTGCCTTGCCATCTTTTTCAACTCACCGCGTCTTTTCTTCGACGACTTTGTCCTAATGAAGAAGACATTAAGAAACATATTGTATTCAACACAATATAAATATTAACGGGAAGACGCTCCAACGTTCGTTCTGTAAATTATTCTAGTCATTTCGTCGGATTTTTGAAAACTCATGGGTGGTCTGTTTCCCTCGAAAGCGGATATGCGATTCAGGTAAAGTAATAACAAATACAATCCCTAACAAGTTTCACCATTAACCTCCTTTGTCAAACAACAGGTGATTCATACATACATTTACACATTTGCATGTGTGTAAAAATCCAAACTTACGTAGCCATAATCACAGTAAATTGAAGTGAAATGATTACATAATAACATATAATCATTGAGACGTATGTAATTAAGTCATATTATGCACGTTATAGACATAGAAGTAAATTCTAGACACACAACTAATTCCCAACTTGTAATTGCTTTGGATTTGGGACAGACGTACCTGTGTAGCGAACCACGAAAGACACCGGACACGAGACTACCACCAGTTTGGAGTGAAACCACAGTCACCACGAACGCATTCCTGAACTAGGTAAATACCGAATAACACGGCCCCAGCCAGACTGGTTCACGACTTGGATACATCCCTGAATCCTCGAATACGTTGCCTGAGCATACGACGATCCCCGAAGTTCAGAATAGCCGTGGATACCAACCTGACACGAATGCAGATATAATCATTATATATGTTCGGAAGCCTACGGATTGTCTTCAACCTTCTGGCGCGGGTAGGGTAACATTACTTCACCGGACCAGTGTGAAGCCGGATGCCCTGTCCTACCACCTGAGTCCGCCGAATTCCCGGACGCTAGTAGTCCGCCAAGGATGAGAGTACGAGCATGTTAATATTCCAAGCTCTACTGGGATTCACTGTGCTTCAACGAATGTCACGAAATGGGCGTGAGAGGCGCAAAGAGCTCTTGGCCAGGAATGCCGGCAACCTTTTCCCTTTCACGCTATTAGGATCTCAGGATATTTTTGGTCAGGATATTTCGCGCAGTTATCAGTGCCGGTGCCGCTAAAGGATTTGTAATAAAATATAGTATAATATTTCGTATACTGTTATCAGGGCCGTAACAAGGTACTCCTGCGCCCTTGGCAATTTTGACAAAGCTGCGCCCCCAACAGTGGTGCCGATCCCCCCCAAGCCCTATGTCGCTTCCCCCCCAGCTCCAGGCTCGATTACTAAAAAAAAAAAAAAAAAAAAAAAAAAAAAAAAAAAAAACTTTTTATATTGTACTGTGATTCGTGGATGTCTCATCACGTGATACACCATGCAGCCCCCTCCAGCAAGCTTTCACGCAAATTGCGACCAGGAAATACGTTCTCACATTGTATTCGGTATTTTTGTAATAGTAAATTTCATACAACAGTAAAAAAAATTCATAACTTTAGTCGGTGCTTTAGTTCTATAATTTATCTCGATTTTTTTTACACAGGACTTCAGGACTTGCACTTACAACATTCTGTTGTTGTAACTGCAGGTACCATTTTTTTGGCTCTGGGGGCTGGTAAATAACAAATTGAAACTCTTCAGTAAACAAATATATTGCTTTTACAAATTGTTACATACAGTATACAGCAGAAAAGCCATGGAACTAAAACTTTACCTTTCTTGCTTTCAGCAAGGCAAACTCACTAATTATTTCATTAAAATCAAGTTTTGAAGCAATCTCATATTCTATGGACAGGATAGCTAAGTTTGTCAATCTGTTTTCACACATACTTGACCGTAAGTAGTTTTTGATTATCTTCAGCTTGCTGAAAGTACGCTCGCAAGACGCCACACTGACGGGCATTGTCAAAAATATCCTCAATGCTATTTCGATGTTTGGATAAGCATCTCTTAATCCATAGTTTGAAATAACTTTCAGAATATCCAAATGGGAAGCCTTGTAAATGTTCTTCACCAGCTCTTTTGCATGAAACTTGAAAGCAGCTACTTCGTTAACTAGCTCAACTCTATCAATGTCTCTGCTATATATCGCACCAAGATCAGCTGCACACTTTTCAAGAAAAGAAACAGAGCATTCACTTAAGGACTTTCCTGACAAAAAACTGAAGTCTGATGAAACTGTGTGGTAAATGTGTGCCCTTTTTTCCATTTCACTTACAATTCTATCAAATACAGTGTAACATTCTATCTCAAATGATTTATCAGAACTCAACAAGTGTGCTTCAACGCAGCGCCATCTAGTTGCCGGGGTGTTGAACTACGGTTTATCACCCCAGAAAGCTGACCCCACTCGCTCCATAAGAAGTGTTCTTCTAGTTACGTCTATATTCGTTGCTAAAACCAAGAAGGCGCAGGTACAGTGCAGTGACCCAGTGACTGACACATCAAGGGGTGGGCGGAGGGGAAGGGATTTTCGCTTTGCGCCTGGCCCGACTCCGCGCCCATCAGTAGGGCAAGGTCCAGTGCAGTTACTAAATTTACGTAGCTGCTTTTTGTTTATTGTATAATAGACACAAATATAGACAGTTCACGTACAGTAACTTTTAACAATCTGAAACTGAAAGATTTTTTCCAATAACGTGGAGTTTTTATTTGCTTGACAAATTGTACCAATCTAACTCTAAAAAAAGATATTTTTCATGGTCAATTTTGCGCCCTCTTTGTACCTGCGCCCTTGGCGGGGGCACATCTCGCCAACGCCTAGTTACGGCCCTGAGTTATAATATAATAAGTTAATACAATTTCACTAAATTTTATATTAATTAAATACAATAATTTTACTACCTTATTCTCCGCGTCCCCCACAACCACTCCCGGACAGGGGTCGCTACAGCGTACAACGCAGCTTCTTCTGTTCACTGGCGTGGGTGAAAGTAAGAAATAATTTGCGACTAATAACGATTGTTTTGGTTTTGATTGTCTAAGTTAACTGTTAAAGCGACAGGGGGGTAGTTATACGAATGATAACTGTTTGTTTGGTTCCCGACGTTATCGGCTAAAGCGGGACAGTAATACCCGTTCATGCAGCGCCATTTGTGTCCATTTAGCCTACATCTCTGAACAGCATTTTGTCAGGGAGATTCCAGCCCTGGTTTCCTTATCGCGATTCTACTTTGGTTCACCGTACTCGTATGTAGATACTGGCCAAAGAAGACAGATCTCTGGTTGGATCCCGTTCACAAGACACACGCGCTTGGCATTGCGCACACAACTCCAATACAGTCGAAGTATCGGGTTACTCCTGTACCAACGATGATGTATGGAGTCGAAGATATTTTCGAGAGAGGGGGATCACATCTATCATGGATTGATGATATCGGCTTCCGGGTCTATGGCCCCGGGTTCTCATCCGCGGTGGCGTAAATGCTGTATACAACTAAATATCTGATTAAAATACCAGGCTAACGGAGAAAAATATACTTTCATAAGAGTACTAAAAGCAACAAGACTATTAAAACCGCCGATCAATAAGATAGTGAGGTATTAAGTCGATTATGAATAATAGCAAGAATATAAGAGTAACATAGGATATTCTTGGTCAGGATATTTCTCGCAGTATTGAGCGCCGATCCCGCAAAAGGAATTGTAATATAATCTAGTATAATATTTCGTATATTGTTGTAATATAATAATACAGTTTCATTAAATTTTATAGTAATGAAATACAATAATTTTACTACATTACTTGTCCTCCGCGTCCCCCACATCCACTCCCGGACAGGGGTCGGTAACATAAGAGTAACCCAAAATTATATTATGGGTTATATTATAGAAAAGCTAGGACAGTACTGAAATTGTACGATAGTGAGATAAAGATGACTGAAAAATTGCCTGTAAGTGCATTACATGAGCTTACGCCAGAGAAGGAAAAGAAGCTCTGAACACAGTAGCCTATCAAAGATAAACTACTAGAAGACTTGAAACATAAGTTTATAGAAGGAAACAAGGCCACAGAAGAAAGAAGTACGATGTTTGCCAGTTATAAGACAAAATTATTTATTACGAAGCGATGGAAATAACAGACTTTATGTTTCATAATTGACATTTGGTAGGTTTAGTGGTTAAAGTATCTATCGTTGCTCCACTCACATGCATTTATACAAAAGTTCGGGGGGGGGGGGTAATCTACTTTCATAAGGGTAGACAGAGGGTAAAGACTAATAATATCCGAAATAAGTAAATTTTTGGTAAAAATGTATGTAATTTAAAAATAATTTGTTTTTAAATGTAAGAATTTATACGATAATAAATGCCTAATGTACTGCATTTACAAATTCATCATTTAGGGGGTAGGTGAAAATTTAGTTTACTATACGTGTACACACAAACACACAGTCTTACAAATACATAATTAAGTGCATGACGTAACGTTATTGATATACTGTATGTACTCAGGTTTCGTTTCTGGAAAGAAGTTTTCATTTCCCATTCAAAACATTAAAGCAAACAAAGTTTTTTCACCATGACAGACGGTAAGAAAAGAAAACTTTAGGATATTATTACAATCTATTTACAAAATTATTTTGCTGCAGATTAAAAAGTAATCTGCTGGAAGTTGATTATTTACGAGTATAATGAAGTATACTGAGTTCACGATATATATACTCAGTATTGAGTCTACAACGTAGTCTACAGTGCACTTCAATCAAACCATACACATGGATCACTCACAATTTTCCAGGACTTCCCTTAGAAGGAAGATAACAGCAAACCTGAAACAAGAATAATACGAACTATATGTCACACGTTTCGCCTAAGTATAAGTATTTCTCATATGTAAAGTTTTGTTTCCTGGAATGTTTATACACTGTACCGCGTTGACATTGAAAAATATATAAATAGATAATTTATTAATTGACGAAATAAATAAATAATTTTATTTATTTTTATTTATTTTTGTTTGTAAAATAGGTAAAATGACTAGGAAACATTGAAACGAGATCCACCGTTTACGATCAGGGAACCCTAGCAGAGATCTAAATATTGAGACAAGCTTGAGTATGTACATACTGCATGTCTAAAACTGAATAGTTTTAAGCGGATAAGATAATTCAATATTGACATTTCACTATATTATAATAACTAAACGCGTTAACGCCTATCTTTGGTTAAGGACGAGATTAACAGTCCAAACGGTTTTATCAAAATATAGACTTCTAAGGGAAACGTTTTGCTACAGCACGTTTTGAATGAAACTAAAGCGAAGTTGAATTGGAAAATATGCTGTGTCCTGCTAGACGTACATCGCGGTGAGCAGGCGCGCATACAAAACATTTCTAACCGAAAACTAAAACTAACCTTCCTTAAATCCGGTTGGTATGTTGGAGCTTGTGAGGACAAGGTTTACTTGAAATTAAAACATTTGAATGGTTCGTGTAGCACAAGTTGGAAAGTGAATTAAAATCTGTATATAGTTTAGCTAAATTTAAAGTAGTGAAGAGAAGTAACAGTTTCAGTAAATACGGCGTGGAATTGTTTAGTTTTTAATTTTAAGTCATCATAACACAGTACAACAGGAATTACGTTTAAGGGTTCTGTGGTGACTCGGCAATTAAAGAAGAACGATATCTTGTGAAGGCGCCGACACGGCGTCTAGATGCTGTTGTAGCTTCCGATCTTGGAAATGATGTTTACAGTTATGTGAAAGCCGATAGAAGGTGGCCATCGTCAAAAAGTTTACCCGAGTAGTAATTAAGTTATACAAACAACCAATAACTAGAACGTGTGAAGCGTGAGTGTATCAAAGTAACCCAAATTACATGTAGGTCTAACACCACTGTTTGTGTACATTGTCTACGGTACACGGTAGCAATATTCATTCACAGACATAATTTCTCGCAATCCGGCGCCGCATATAATACCACCAACTGAATTCTACATTCTTAATTGTAATGTTAATTTAATTTCAACGTTACATTACTGGTACAATTTATACCAGGACTATCCGTAATACCCGTAATACCAGTGTATGCAGCGCCATTTTTGTCCATTACATTTCTGAACAGCTTTTTGTTAGGGACATTTCAGCTCAGGTTTGTTAACGTGATGCTGCTACGGTTCACTGTACCCGCCTGTAGATACTGGCCAAAGAAGGCAGATCTCTGGTCCCGTTCGCAAGACACACGCGCTTTACTTATCCATAAGATCCCTTTTCAGCTCCATGAACAAGTAGTGAAGTGCCATAGTGAGGAGGAGGGGGTCGTATGATACCAACAAGGCCACCAAGGGGGAATTTGTGTAAGCCTACTGCTAAGAGTTTAAATAAATTTTAGCAAAATTGTTGGTTGAGGTTACAATTTGAGCCGCAGTGACTATATTTTCTGTATATAGAGCGTAGGATTTACCTCATAACGCTTTCACTAACTTTGAAAAATGCGTTAAGTAAACTAAATGACAACTTAATGTCTTAAAGTAAAGACATAATCGTAAACTTAGATGTTTACAGCTGTATCTTACAGATAGTCACAGTGACACTGTGCGAAAACCATGCGGTATGCTGATGAAATGTGTGAAGAAATGAACATTTCTATTTCTACGGAGAAAAGAGGGGGAAGGAAATTGAAGGAAATTCCAGAAAATGGTGCCAGGAGAGTAGGCCAAGGATGCTGTTGGAGTTGAAAAGGACCATACTCAAATGTGTAGATCGCTTCCATAATGAACTGGGTACACGGTCCAAGACAATGGAAACCATTTTTTCAGAGTCCGATGTTGTCCATCCGAAGAATTGGACACACGTTCAAAGACAACGGAAAATATTTCGTTACATTTCGATGTTGTTAGTCGAAACAATTTCGTTAACGGATCACATCCAAGTGTACATGAGCTTGCTCCGAATTTTGCCCAAACACTCCACAACTTCTTCTAAGGAGACACAATGCTCGGCTCAGGATACATCTACAAGCGGTTGAAATCAACTAAGAACAGTGTGTAGGCAAAGATCATCACTGAAATTGCCAGAGTTTATTGTTGCAATGAACTTTGCCGATTCAGTTGCAACCTTGTCTTTAGCATTGCTATATTTCTGGCTGTTTGTCTGTCCGCTACGTCGTGTGAAATAAATTTTCAAAACTAAGGTAATAAAAACTTCCTCCGGTCTACCGACAGCCTGTCAAAACTCTCAAATCTGTCCCTACTTTCAACCGAGCTCGAAGTAGTTGAAAAAACTAATTTTGATAACGTAATCACCAAGTTTGCATTATTGCAGGTTTGTAAACACAAATTTTGAGTACTATTTAAGCTGTTCTTTTATTAAACTGTTTAACTGCTAAATTAGTATTTAATAGTATTTACATTTTTTGTTTATATGTAAAATAAAATTTATGTTCCGTCCATCCCATAAACTTGATTTATTTAATTTTTATTATTCTCAAATAATGGCCTATAAGTATGGCAGAGGTTATTCGATTAGAGTAGGATTGCAAGAGGCGGTAGTATTCCAAAAGGTTTTTATCCATAAAGAATATTAATTAGTACGCAATGTTTTTCAAAAGCATCATAAAATACCTTATGTGGCAGTATTTATAATTTTAAGATGCTTATTAACTAAGAAATATATGTTGTATTCAGCGGCGAACTGGGCAGGTCGGATGGTCTGCGATCGCCGAGGGCCCCGGGCTCCGAGGATGCTCAGAGGCCCCCGAGCCTTGAAAATTTTATTTCGAGATAAAACGAGATATACCGGTATTAAAAAGCTTTTCTCGTCTAAATATTGTTGGAAATAAATCTTCAGGATTTATTTTGGTCAGATTGGAAGTGATCACTTCTCAGCCTTATTTACATACAGCCTATTTAGTATTTACTAATGGAGGAAAGCGAAGGGCCTTATACTGGGCCACTCGAGTAGCTCGCGCGCGCAACAGACTAGACGCCCGGGTAAACCACCGCTGTGGCCTGGCCTGGCTTCCGCGGTGGCATGGGTAGGCTTCCGCGGTGGCCTGGGTTGGCTACTCCTTCACTCAGTATGTGAGATGTCGTCGTCAAGTGAAGAAGACGAACTTTGTCTGCTTCTCTTGCTAAAAAGAAGCAAACAAGGAGAAACAAGGCGATTGGTGTGCATCCATTACTATTAGGAAGACCCTCTAAAGGAAACTTTTACACTCTTTATGACGACCTCAGGGAAGACGACAAGACGTTTGTTGGGTATTTAAAAATGTTTGACGAACTTTTATAAAAAATAGAAGTAGACATCACAAAATTCTTGAGTGTATCAAGAATTTTAACTACCCACTCTAGGGTTTCTTTTTTCGGAATTGTGAACGAGAGCTTGTAAACAAACCACCTGCTCATACAACACCAAAGGGAATACTGAGTCAAAGTCGAGGCTGGGGACGCGACTGTGGTGCGCGTCAGTGGCCCAGTATAATAAGCTCCACAAGAAACAACGGCCCGCTACCGCCGCGACAGACGCGCGGGTGAGCCACCGGTAGCGGGGATGGGCGTCTGGAGTGGCTAGCCCGCGCGACAGACGCCACCCCTAGCTTCCGCGGTGGCCCAGTATAATAAGCTCCATGTGGTTACGTGTATTGCTAAGAGTGGCTTGTCTGAGCGTTTGAAGCTGTCGCGCGCGCGATCTACTCGAGTGGCCCAGTATAATAAGGCCAGAAGGAGGTTACTGTAGAGGCGCACCACACGGCAACTGACTGACGCGATGAGTAATAGGCTACTGTCATTTTCGTGTGAATGTTATTGCAACATTCAGGGCTGGGGGCCCGAAGGCCTGGGAGGGCCTCAGGGCCTTATATCAATATTCAAAAGGGGGCCCACGGCATAAACTTGCAGGTGGGCCCGGTTAAAAAAGTTACGCTACTGGGGCTATGGATTGGTGGGACGGAGTGACAATGGGGCTCCACCGCCATAATACACTGTGAAATGTTTTTAATTGGGTTTTTATGTAGATTTGTAGGGTATAAATGTTCTTTACAGTCGAAACAAAAAATTAACTCTTTAAATAAACGGGAAACAACAACGTAGAGAAACATGTATAGTAGGCTTAATGTTATTACAGGTCTATTATAATAATTTTAAACAAGTATACGCACACAAATACGCGCGTGCGCGTTTATGTGTGTAGCTGTACGGGGCCGCTTGACTGCTTCCAACCGAAGGATGCCAGTCCGCCCCTGTTAACAGTAGATTGTTTCTTATTGGAGGCGCCGGAAATCTCGTTGCACCCTGTCCCATCTTGGACTTCGGAGTAGGATTTGCTGGCAGAACTACGATATGAATCGTAACTCGATTGCGAGATATGACTCAATCGCTAGTAGGCGTACCAATGGTCGTTAAATTAAGTTCAGTGAGGGCGGCTCTGAAATAACACCTTTCGGTACCATTCACCAGCCGCCGACTCCTCCACATATATAAATGCGAACATGCCCCTAAGGTATATACATAAATGTTAAAATACTATTACAAGAATAACGTATAGATTAAAAATAATTTAATTTATGATAAAAAAATGAACTCACATGCTGAGAGATCGAACAGGTTTTATGGGTTGACCTGTGATGGAGAGGACACTGATGATGATGATGGTAAGCAAATTGTCATAGATTATCTGTCACCTAATATTGACCAAATCGCTTTATACTTTAACCCATACAATTCGGTTGTTAAAACACAGGTTAACTTTTCATACATAAATTGTTTCATAAATTATTTCTGTTTCTAAGCAACACAAATAAAGAAAAATAACTTCATCTACATTTGAATACTTGTAATTACAGCGAGTATGTAGTTAAATTTAATGTTTTCTTTTTTATTTATAGAAAAATGTTTTTTGTTATATTAAAAACGAAGACGAGACATTAGCGAAGCTTATTTCTTCTACAATTACTGTTAAAGAAATAAGATTTAATAGTATACATTATGTTTTGATTATACGTTGTAGAAAACAAAAAAGGAATAGAGAACAGAAAAATTATGATTAAGATGAAAATATGTGTACCAAACGTGGACCAGCAGTATAATCTCTAAATTCTTATTTTATAGCGCCTTATAATATTTTTTATTTTATTATTATTGTGTAGTTTCAACTCGAAGTGCGTTGGTTTGTAAACACAATAGGTTTTCTTGGATTGCGTTGCCCATGACGTGTCCGTTGATTAACTAAATATAATTATACCACTACAGACTCGGAACACAAAGTTTTTTGTTAGTAAAAACGTAAAAGTTTTACCTTATAGCCTGAACCAGTTTTCGCTTGTTCAAACAGAACAACACACTAGAAGAACTTATCACAGAAATAACAGAAACTCTGAACACAATCACAAAACAAAACTACTTCACATATAACAATAAATTTTACACACAGAATAACGGTCTACCCATGGGCTCACCCTTATCCAGCACATAGCCTGAATCAACAAATTGTTTTGTGCTTTGTGCTTTGTTGGTTCAGGCTATATGCTGGATATGCGCCATCTGCATATAGTTCAGGAAAGACTGGCGGTCCTATACAGCGCGGTCGTGTTTTTGCAGCAGAAGGAAGAAGTTAGTATTGAGAGTGTATGTGATTTTTGTTGGTATCGTTTGTCACCCTGACACCACGTCCGGGGTGCATCTCGGCGGATTTCTTAAGGATTCGTCGGCAGGAGGTTAGAGCCACAGTGCCGCGGGCGACTGGGCAGCTGCCGTAGGCGTCAGCTAGAATGGTGTCCTGCCACTCCCTCAAGAAGGCACTTGATAGCCTCAGGGAATCCTTCGTCTGACAACTCAGCCAAGGCGTCTTGAACATGTTTTCTAGAGCTCCTGCAGTCATAGACGCGTTAGGTTCGAAGTATTCCCTTAATGCTTCTTTGTTTTACTTTCAGCAGAATTAGTTCTTGTCACTTTCCGACACTTCTGAATTTCTATTGCTTTGATGTCGGATTTTCTCTTGGCTTCTTGATCCAACTCTCACTGCCATAAAAAAATATGTTTCTCACCACTGAATTTATTAATATGTTTATATACTTATACAAATATACGAGTGTGAATGTGAGAGTAAGTGTTAATTTCCTGAAAAGTACAAATAAAATAAAACAAATACACGGAAAATTTTGTTTATTAATTATTTTTTGTTACAATCTTGAATAACAAAAAACGTAGACGGAAAGGTGTGGATGTTTACGTTCCCCACAAGTAGGACAAGTAGGTGGTTGTCTTCTTCAGGTTTCTTTGTCAGTTCCTTGTGAAATGCAGTCAAGTCCTTGTTTCTGGCGCCATTTTGTCAAAGCCTAAAACACAAAACAATTACTTTTAACTTATACAGTTGGTACTGTTTAATTTATTCGAATGCCTTATTGCGTAATAATAACGGAACTGCCAACACACTAACTTATATACGTTCCTTCCTAACCTTAAATACAACTCATACACAACAAAAATATCTCTTGTATACTTGGCTATGGCGTAAGCGGACTACAGAGTTATCATTAAAGAACGGACAAACTAAGTTTCCAAAACTTACCGGTGTAAATATTAAAAGGCCCGATGTTTGAATTTTTCGTCACGTCCAGTACCACTTCCCACGCAACCAGAGGGAAGCGGGCGCAACCGTTCTTGTCGTGACCACGGAGCCACTTCCCACAAGTCCACGTGGGAAGTGGGCGAAGCGATGTTATAATGTGGCAAGTCCGGTGAAATCCGCTCCCGTACGTCAGACATGCTCTGGATGGATTTCGGGGATGGATCTCCGCCCGAGAGCCCTTCGGAGGCGCCCAGGGTCCCCCGTCTTAGCGGCTGCTGAAGGTGCTACGTCCGACATAGCCCTCTGGGGGCGCCTGGGTTCAAACGTCCCTCTCCCAGACGTTGGAATGTTGCCGCAGCCGGGTATTCCAGTCGTCACACCCGGGATATTAAAAGGCCTGATGTTTGAATTTGTCGTCACGTCCAGTACCACTTCCCACGCAACCTGAGGGAAACGGGCGCAACCTTTCTTGTGGTGACCACGGAGCCACTTCCCACAAGTCCACGTGGGAAGTGGGCGAAGCGATGTTAGTGTGGCAAGTCCGGTGAAATCCGCTCCCGTCGTCAGACATACTCTAGATGGATTTCGGGGATGGATCTTCGCCCGAGAGCCATTCGAAGGCGCCCAGGGTCCCCCGTCTTAGCGGCTGCTGAAGGTGCTACGTCCGACAGAGCCCTCTGGGGGCGCCTGGGTTCAAACGTCCCTCTCCCAGGCGTTAGAATGTTGACGCAGCCGGGTGTTTGAGTCGTCACAGCCGGGATGAATCTAAAACAAAAACAAATTGTTATCAGTTTACTTTTAAATAAAAACTGATTAATTATTGTTGACGTTAGCTGCTGAGTACATTGTGTCTGATAATTACAATGTAATAATTGTAACTTAAAAATATTATCGTAGTAGGTACATAATTTAGAATACCTAGGCATATATTGTTAATGCTAGTTAATACAGGCCTGATAAAATTTTCTAAACGAGCGTGTAAAATAATTAAAATTCCACTCTTTTAATTATCTAATGCATCTGCCTTCACTCAGTTATTCAGTATGACAGAATTAGGAATTTATTACTTCAAAAGGCAAAATATTTGTTTTTTGTTACAAAAATCTTATTTTTTTAATGTTTTCAATTTAGTATTTGTTTATAAAACAACTTACAATGTCCGTCTTCATCGGTGACTTGTAGGGATGTGTTAAAAAAAATAATTTTTTAGAGACTAAAAATTTCCGTGCCGGCGGCGGTTCCAAATCTAATGAAAAAATTCTAATAATATTTCTGTGGTTACGATCTATGTAAATTTACAAAAATGCAGTGATTGTTGTTCAAGTATATTTAATTTTATTTCATTTGAATAAAACTGACTATTACGAAGAAACTAATATCTTTAAAATTAAAAGTATCCGGAAAAGAGATTCTCCATATATCTCAAGCTGGGACAGGGAGGAACACAAAAGAAAATTATATCATGATACTTAAAAAAATATTCCACAACCTTAGTGAGAGACAATAAAGCCATCTTTATTTTTTGTAGCAATCTCACTTTTCTATTTAAAATAGAAATTTTTAAATCTTTTCTATTCAAAGATGAAATTTGAAAACTTGCTATAATTAATTCGATACTATTAGTGTATCCTCCATCGTTGGATGTAACACGATACGTATTTACAGGAGAAAATGGGCTAGCGGAAACTACTGCCAACTTTTTAACTTTTCAAGGAATCTGCTCACATACTGTAGTAGTAGTAGTAGTAGTGGTAGTAGTAGTAGTAGTAGTAGTAGTAGTAGTAGCAGTGGTGGTAGTAGCAGTGGTGGTAGTGGTAATAGTAGTAGTAGTAGTAGTAGTGGCAGCGTAACCAATCTCTATTTCGATTTTAATTATTCCCTTAAGCCTATATAGATCTGAAGTGCGCGAACCACACACAAACGCGCGCGTGCGCTCACGATTACATGGTTTTAGTTTTGTAACTTATTCTTAAAGCAATGTAATCCTACTAATAATACAAATGATGTTTGAAAGATACAGACATAAGATTCAAAAGTAACACTAAACTTGTTACAAATTAATAAGAACATCTGCTTTTTAAAATAAGTTTTAATTAGACCAAGAGTTCAGTTTGTTAGAAAGTAAACTGATCAAACTTCATAAACAGTTATAAAAAAAATAAATAAAGATATCCTTTGAAGACGGCCTAGACGGCTGTGCACGAGCACGACTGTATTTGTTATAACAAACTAGACGCGATTTGAAACTACTACCAGCGAGGAGAGGAGTGCTCTTGTAAAGTGCAATTGAGTTGTTGCGAGTAACAAGTTGAGAACTGTTGATTATAGCAGTGTACACTCGTTCCAACATGTTGTTAGACTGAAATTACTTCTGTCTCTTACACGGTTTAGAAACAGTAGAGTCACGGTATATTACACAAGTCGTCGGATAGTCTCTAGACAGCTTTTGGTGATGGGGCGTAGGGGTGCGGGGTTTTCCGGACATACCCGCTTTTTCATGTAAGAGGGAAGATTATTGTTTAAGTCCAAGATTTTATAGATTCTTAAAACACGGTTGGTAACAGTGATTTTAATAAGCATGTTTAATTGTTCAGGGGCGTATTTACGAAGGGGGGGCGAACGGGACCGCCTCCCCAGAGGGTCAAAAAAATAGACGAATTTGGTTAATCTCTTAATTTTTATGCTGTTTTATTATTTTTTCAGCTGTGTACGCTAACACAGTAGTACCGGTAACTATTTCTTAAATATATAAACAGCATTAGCGTATACGTTTGAAATACTAAGTACAGTATAGGAAAATCAATTAAGTCAATAAGTATTCTTGGATTTCGTTGTCCATGACGTGTCCGTTACTTAACTAAATATCACTATAATATTGACGACTCGGAACACAAAGTTTTTTATAAGTAAAAACGTAAAGTTTTACCTTACAGCCTAAACCGGCTTTCACCTATAGAAGGCTTCATCAGAGGCTGTCGTTAGTAGCGCTGCTCGTCTTGTTGTTGGCGACGAGAAAGTGTTTCGAAAGATTGAAGCTGTGTGTGTACTATATAGAACACATCTCACCACACACACACACAGCTTCAATCTTTCGAAACACTTTCTCGTCGCCAACAACAAGACGAGCAGCGCTACTAACGACAGCCTCTGATGAAGCCTTCTATAGGTGAAAGCCGGTTTAGGCTGTAAGGTAAAACTTTACGTTTTTACTTATAAAAAACTTTGTGTTCCGAGTCGTCAATATTATAGTGATATTCAATAAGTATCTTTTAACAATGTTTGAATAACGCGTATTTTTATTGTGATAATATCGTTCACTTTAACGAAACTGATTCCAGGATGATATCACACATTTTTCAGTCACTTGAGAGATAGTGATGTTTATTAGTCTAATTTATTTTTTATTTTGTATGAAACCGACTCGACCCCCGGCCTTCCAGGTCAAATTCTAGATACGCCACTGTGATTTTTGGTATCAATTGTGCTAAGTTTAAGAAGTGTTCCTCGTGTTTATTTGGGTTGAGATTTTTGCGTTTAAAGTTTAAATAATAAAATTCAGGAAGATCTTAAAAAGACGAGCACACAAATAAAGTATGGAATGTTACTTCAAAAAGTAAAGCAGTTGTATATTTTCATTTACTTTATCCGAGCAATGTTTATTTTTGTTTACTTATAAATGTTTCTTATTTAATTAAATTATCGTTTCCCTTAAGAAAAGGACATATTTTATAATAAACAAGAGTAGCGTGCTGTCTGTTTATCTATTTTCATTACTAATCAGTTCGAAGTGTTTTTTATGAACTCAAAAATTTGTCAAACCAAAAATCATTTTGAAAATCCTGTTTGGTTTTTTTTCAACAACACGTTTTACTATGAACGATATGACGATGATACATCAAACGTGTAGTACTTTTGTTTAAACGTACAGTTTTCTTGTTCACGATTATCCTAGATTTGATACCTATTCTCCTACGAGTTCATTTTAACAGTTGGCAATCCTGAGTCGTCCGATGCTGAGTTCGGTGCGTACATAATTCTTGGGAACAATCCACACTGCCGCATTCGAACATTGGCGCCCCGGTATCCAAATGAGGGCGTACGTAAAGATCTGATTTTCTTACATATATCACAGACATCGTTCATAGGCTACACAGACGTGAAACCTGCACGTCGCCTAAACGCCTACATGACAGTGTCGAGTCGACTGAAAATTTCACCCCGATTTCAGAAGTCTCATTTTGCGACAAATAAAATGGTACACTTTCGTCATTCTATATCTACAAAAGGGACTTGGTATGGGTAATTGTCTATAATCTGTTGCGTAGTACCAACAGATTCTTTTAAGGTTTGAAAGAAAGATTGTACGCGCGACGTGTTTATGGCCTGGTTAAGGAAGATGATGAATGGAGAATAAGATGTAACCAGGAGATGGATGAGCTATTGAAGCATGAGGGTATCGTAAGAGCATAAAGGCTCTACAAATACAATGGCTTGGTCACCTAGATCGGATGGATCAGCGTATGCAAAGAAAATCCCGAGGGCATAGGTCTATAAAAGCAGAAAGAGGGGTCGACCAACGATAAGATGGTTGGATGATGTGCTGGAGGATATCAGAAGAATGGATGTGAGAGGTTACGCTGAGATGGCAACGGATAGGAGATGTTGGATAAGGTTGGTGTTGATAGCCATGACTCATTTTGGGCTGTAGTGCTAAAGAAGAAGAAGAATAAAAACTATATTAAAAGTATCCAACGTGAAGCCGAGTCATACGTGTGGACTGAAAGTTAACGAATTTTCGCGCGTTAATTTTTATTATAACAAGAGCATAAATAATGTTCTTATTATAATTATGTGATTCAAGTAAACCATTGTTGTTACTCATATTCAGCAGGTGTATTAACGTTTAAATGACTTGACGATGTATACGCAATCCAGAGAACGTTGTGATTCATTGAGAACAATGTTACAGTCAATCAGTAATCTTACGCCGTACTTAGAGGGAAGTACATTGACTACAGAAAAAGAATGAATCACTCGTTAACCACAGTAAAAAATGATTAGAGTGATTCACCAGCAACAAAAGACTTGATACAATCAAATATAAATTCCGTTAATAGTTTACATGGGCATCATAATAAAGTAATTACTTTTTAAAGTATGTAAAATAACTTAGAACTGAATTTTCAGTAGCATTGTACTTATAAGCCTTGAAATATCATTTCGTATGTTATATTTTCTACAGAACATACGCTAACAGGCTCAAAAGTCATGAAGTAGGAAGTCGAGATGAAACATTAAGTGATACGTTACAGTTTATCAGAAATGCTTATCATTACATTGCGTACTGTGTGCGGTCGATGACAGCATCTACTCCTTCCTTGTTAATATCTAATTCTGACAATTATTATTTTAGTTTTCTTCCTTCCTACTCATCTATCTTATTTTTTTAGCATTGTTATTTTGTTCAGGCCTCTTGTATTGTTTATACTCGATGTAAACATATGTGTTGAAACCGACGGGAACTAACAGCCACGGCTGGCATAATACGTGGAACAACGAAAACAGTCACTGATGGAATGTTAATTAAAAATATTATTATTGTATTTAGACAATTCTTCCTGCCATGAATGTGTGTCTGAACTAACACGAGATACTAGCATGTATATATGTATAATAACTAATACTGCTTCAGTCAGAAGGATAATATTTGATAGCGTTTGATGTAATAATGTGTTCTTAATTGCGAAGCACTTCCGACACTGTTTCTGTGCACCGCTAGTAAGACGAGACTACTTACGTTTTCAGTCCAAGTTGCTACAATTATTATTCATCGACCACAGCTTGAACAAAATTCTGCATCTGCACGTTTTTAAAATAATTTGGAATTTAGCTGTGAATTGTGTACCTGTTACTGATACACAATTCTGAATATACCATAAAGATACGTTTTAATGGTGTCGTCTACAGATGGCATATTATTTTATCGGATGCTTGATGTATTGGAGGTCAGTAGTTCGCCAACTGTGGCACGCGTATCCTTGCGAGTACATCCTTGACCATTCACAGGTAGGCAAGAAAAATTTAGTAAATGTGAGTTAATAAATAGGCCTGTGTCAAATTTATGAAAACAACCACGAGTACCTTATGAAATCATCACATTAAAGAAGCTTATTTCAAAGTAGCCAAATTACTGATATAAAAAGAAGTTAATTTAACTTTTCAGGAAGTTAATTTAATTTAATTTGACACTAATTCTTCTTCTCTTCTTCTCCCTTCAAATATCAGGAGGTCTGTTGCGCCCCTCCCCCTACAAGTCACGTTGTAGCCTACGACTCATGGTATAACGCACGTTCCGCCACCGTCCGAGAAAAATAGGCCATGTAGTAACCACGTGGTATGGCGAGTCGCACGGGGGAGTGTGTGTGTGTGTGTGTGTGTGTGTGTGTGTGTAGCGTAAGTATGCCTCTGTTACTTTTCCAGCCGAGGCATACCAGGCAAGACCGTTGTATGCTTTGTCTTCATTGATAGGGTGGGCAGGTGCTGAGGTCGATCCCACTCACCTTGACTTGATCCCACGACTGCATTACAGGCGTTGAGAGTATGAGTCTCGAACGTTACCACTGACTGATATTAATTAAGAGTTGATTTAAATGAAAGTGTCTTTTTGCTTCCTAGGCAAGTGCCAGTAAAAATTTAAACAACCCACTTTAAGAATATTTAAATGTATCTTGCCTTTTACAAACACAGAGCCAATGGAGAGAGATTTCTCTTCTTATAAAAAATAAATATCCCAAAAAGATATAAAGCTACATAAAGCTGCATGCATTAAAACAAGCTCGAGTATCTTACTAACGCGCGCTTACAGAAATATATGGAACGTGACAGGTTTTTAAAAAACTATTGTCTTTTAAATTAAATGACGTTATAAATGAACACGTCATCAATTCGCGTTTTATAATGTACGATAACCGAATCATTTTCTTACGTTCCGTTGCAATGTCGTCTTAATTTGTTTTCGGTTCGTGTATAAATGTGCGAGTACAAACGTATCAATTAAAAGTGTTTAAAAGCATGATACTATTTTAGGCAAGGTGTGTTGAGGAGTAAACAATCAACAAAAAGGCTTGGGAGCTGCTACTCTCTCTGGATGATAAACAGATGTTTTCAACACCTATAGGTCCCAAACATCAAAGAATGTAGCCGTGATCTCAGTTGGTGTCATTTACTCCTCGTGGCGAGTGTGTTTTTTACATTTTTAATCTTTATTTATTAATATAGGCAGTTGATTCATGTGTGCTGAACTGAAACTTTCTGATTTAACTGGAAAAACGATACGGCTGTTACAAATCCCATTGTCTGTAAATACGTCATAACTGTATTTACTATAATATCTGCGTCTCAGTATTTCATTTGCTCGCCGTGCATAATGTTCGACCACGTTAAACGCATCAGTTGTGCATACCACGTTTGCTGCACGCAATGCCAGTTCATACAATAGCCAGTACAATACAAATTTCACGCCCTTTTAATTTATAATTCTTCCTAACTTAAGCGATTTTAATGTTCACGCTCCTTTCCTGTAATGCATAATAATATGTTTACGTCAACAGTGGAATGTAAAAAATTTTCCTTTCTAAGAGGACGTAACACGTATTTAACAAATGAAGCATAAAAAAAACTTTCAAAACAAACAACGTTGTTCAAAATTTTTCGCATCCTTAGGAGTTTCACGTAGTAATATAGTCATGTCTGCCAGATCAATTCTTACACACTCCTCTCTTAACACAGTGTATCACTCTTATCTTCCTCCCACATCATTTGCTCTTCCCTTCCATTGTCTCCTCAAGAACAGTCGTTAACATTCCTTGTCCTCCTATGAAATGTACTATCCAGTTTCTGTTCCTTTTCAAGAATTGTATCTAAATTGGTCTGTTTCCTTTTTTTCCGGCTGAGAACCTTCTCCATTTTGTCAACCCGTTTTATTCTCTCCATCTTCTCCATATTCAGATCTCAAAAGCCTCAATCCTTTACCAGTCTCTTTCTCATTTGCAGACTCCTATTGTTCCAGAGGCTTTTCTTTTAAAAACTTTTTTACCCAAGACAATTCTTACTTTAATCTTCACGTCGTTCCTCCTTTTCTCCTTTAGCCCACTCTTCAAATATCTTTACTTTTCAATTTGTACTTTCCCTTCCCTTGCTGTGTCTGTCACGTTCTCACTGTTATAAGTCTAAAAACGTTTGTTTTCTCTTATAAGTATTTGTTTTCTAACTATATTCGCGAATGTGGGTAACATGTATAAAAAAATTGACAAAATATGTTTTGCTAGTGTATTCAATCATATCACGATTCGGTTGTCTATTCAAAGTAAACGTAGGATAAAATGTATACATTAGAATAAAATCTGCATTTCAGAAATACTTGGCTGAACTAAAAGAAACCACGCTGTTGAACGAGCGAGGGCGTTATCAGTTTTAACTCGAATGTTTGATATTTGTCTGTCTGTTTATCGGTCTTTTCTTTAAAATGTTACGCCCATTTACTAGTTTCACGTACCAATATAGACAAATGTGTAAACAAATTATAAATTCTTTTCAACTAAAAATTCGTTAACTTAATAAATAAAGTTATATATCTGTTTTTTGCTCCGTAGATCCCTACTGTTTCTGAGATCGGTACCCCCTCTAAATAGGGGGCAGGGGGCAAAAATGTGCGAGGTCAAAAATTTGAAAAATCGCCAATGTGCGGTATCAAGTTAAACAAATCTTAACCAAACTCTGAACGCTACGAACATTTTAGAAATTTCAAAATTTTAAGACACCAGGATCCAAAATATAGTTTAAAAAAAAAGTAAAACCTCTACCGGCTATCAAAGATAAAGGCATATTTTACGCAAATTCAAATGTAATATTTACACCGAAATTTTTAACTTTAGAAGCATTATGGGACAAAAATGGAAGTCAACATTTTGAAAAAATTGTAAGAGTCCATGTGGAGCATCAAATTATGAGAATTTTTATTCAAAATATCGAACTTGGTATCTTTAATAATTTGACATAATTAATATCTATCAAAACCCATTGCAAATTTCGAACCGCTGTCGTAAGCTATATAGCCTACTGAAAAAAAATGCATATTGATTGTTATCAGTTACATAAATTTATGGAAAGTAGGCTATTATATATTGGTTTATCTATTGAAACATAACATAAACTTAAAAGCTACGACTAAATTATTTATAATTTTAGGTATTATAGTTATAAATTGAACTACAAAAAAATTAGTTCGATGTTTGTGATTTTTTTATGTTTATCGTATTCATAATAATGAGGAAGTAATAATGATTGTCACCTACATAATTGTCATTTCACTATAAGAAAATAGTATAGTTGTCTGATATTTCGTATTTTCTTCTTTCTAACGTAAAACAAAACCTCCATTAACCTTGGTAATGACATATTTTCATCTCGCAGTAGTGTTTCTCAGCTGATGCTAAGGATCATTCGTACAAAGAAATTTATTCTCACCTCAACAAAAATAAAATTGATTAATTTTATTTTATCTAATATTAAATGTATTTCGTTCAAAACAGTTAAGGGAGCGAGTTCTGCTCCTCAGCAAGTTTAATAGTGTAGTTTTTGATTAAAAATACGTGGAAAACATAAGAATTACAGTCCCTATCTGTGGACTGACAGTGAGTACGCGCTGCACCTCAATGTAAACCAAGTAGAGAACGTTTTAAAGCTCAGACAAAATAGAGTAAACGTCAATTGAAAGCCGTGAAGACGTGGGCAGGCGTTATCAGTCAATGCTGTGAAGATATGTTATCGCGGTTTTCACCCCCACGACCTTCATGTCACTACTGCATCAAACTTTAAAATAACTCGAGAAGATGAATCACCTTCATCGCGTAGAACTCCATAACTAGTAGTAGTACAGTACTACAGATTGGCCTATGTAATTAACGTCATAAGAGAATACGACGATTCGTAATAATGCAATTATATAAAACGCTAATGATATGATTCTACTTGTACTTGACTGGGAAGATGATTATGGTCTTGTATTTAGAGTGATACAATAATAGCTCTCACTTATATC
Organism: Magicicada septendecula; assembly: GCA_034769895.1. Lineage (NCBI taxonomy): Eukaryota > Metazoa > Arthropoda > Insecta > Hemiptera > Cicadidae > Magicicada > Magicicada septendecula. The sequence goes on from CM068367.1 coordinate 503,163,404, forward strand.
TAAGTAAGCAAAAGCAACGAAAACAAGTTAGATAGTAAAACGTCTTTTCTTTCTCACCTCTCTCTCTCTTTCTTCCTCCCCCTCACTCTCTCTCACTCTCTCTCTCTCTCTCTCTCTCTCTCTCTCTCTCTCTCTCTCTCTCTCTCTCTTAATATATTGTGCTGTAATTTATTTATAAGTATTGTAATTAAAATATTTAATTACAGATATTACTTTTTTCTATCTGCACATGAAAAGAAAACTCTATCTCAGGGTTAACAATTATTAAGTTGATTTATATTATTTAATACTGTGTATGATTTATTCTTTTCTTTAATCCGTACCAAATAACGTTAGTGTATAAAGTTTTTAATAAATAACAAGGTAATAATATTTACCATAAAAATGTAAATAGTTTGTAAATAGTTTGAATCTGAGCTCTTCACAACTGCACTGGGTTCAATTCTCGCTGATGTTTATCATCTTAAATGTAATGTTAGGCTTCGTGGTTTGTTCCTTCTCTGGGATTTCTTATTAGATTCAATGTTGAATTATATTTTCTTCTATGATTACTAAATTGATGCTTCTTCTGAATATCGAATTTTATTGTATTGACACTCAAACTATCTTCCAGGACAGGCTTCTTCTTTTAGTTCGGCGTTCTATAAATGATATACTCAGACTTCTTAAAATATTGTTGTTTATTAAGTTGTATAAAAATTATAATTCTTTCAATGTTACAGGTTTATACTCTTGTATTGTTATTAGATTCAATATCAATGTTAACTCCCTTCCTTTAAAGGTTTCCTTTATTAAATACAAAATTAAACTCTTTTACAATACCACTCTTAGATGTTTATGTGATTAAATGTAAAAAAGCAGAGACAGAATGTTAAAAGAACTTTTATTAAGTATAAAAACATTACACGTCATGATGTTGAAGTATACCTTCATTTGTGTGAGCCTTGTAAAAAAAACAAAAAGGTGTAAAAAATGGTATAGTCGTAAAACCAATAATTTCATCCGAGTTTAACTCTCGTTGCCAGGTTGACCTCATCGATTTCCAGTCCCAGCCAGACAGAGATTTTAAGTTTGTTATGGTTTATCAGGACCATTTAACCAAATTTGTTGTCCTTCGGGCCCTCAAAACAAAGACTTCTGAAGAAGTTGCGTACAACCTCGTTGATATTTTTATGCTATTTGGAGCTCCGTCTATTTTACAGTCTGATAACGGTAGAGAATTTTCTAATAAAATTGTAAATAATTTGAAAGAATATTGGCCTTCATTAAAAATTGTTCATGGTAAGCCCCGTCATTCACAAAGTCAGGGCAGTGTCGAACGGGCAAATCAAGACATTGAAAATATGATTGCAACTTGGATGCAAGATGAGAAAACCGACCAATGGTGTGAGGGCTACGGTTTGTTCAGTTGATGAAAAATAGAGCCTAACACTATGGCATCAAACGATCACCCTATGAAGCTCTCTTTGGATGTAAAGTTAAGGTAGGGCTTACTACATCCTCGATTCCCCATGATATGTTAGATACTCTTGAAAGTGAAGAAATCTCGAACAAGTCGTCAACAATATACAGACTACACAAAATACCGATACCGGCATAACTGAATCTGTCGACCCTACCATGCCTAACCTAATTCAGGCAATAGAACATGCAACCACTTCAACTGTAAGCATTGATCCTGTAGAGCATTCTAGCGCAGCCAAAACCATCGACCCAAATCACCCTTTAGACGCAGCCCAAGAATCCCGCCCTAATCCGATAATGACATGCTGTGTTTGTTCAAACGGAACTTTTGGTTCTGAAAAGTGGGTAGAGTGCTGCAGAGATATGCATAGTACGTGTGGACATTTTTTGAACACTAGTGGCAATAGTGGAGATAAGTGTGACGATGGCAAGAAGCTGTGTACTCTCTGCTTCAAAGCAAAAAATGCAACTGAAGAAAGAAAAAGATCAAAATCATTTCTAGAACTTCAGGCAAAAAGATGAAATCCGATTCTGACAAAAAGTTTCCTCGAGCTCCTGTGGGCGCGTCTGTTCGTGTTCCAACTCCTGAAGTAGACAAGGGGCGGGGAGATCTTCGAAACATCCTAGCAATCGTCGTGAGTGTGACAGAAGACGGAGTTTACAAACAGGAACCACTAACGGAAAGCAGTTGTACACAAGATCGCAGTTCGCTGTATGCTCAAGACCACTAATGGGGGCTGAAGATGTTCCTGAACAAGAAACCGCACTTTGTTCTGCTGCTACTGCCCAATCATCAGGATCCGGACAAGGGTTCATAAAATGTGTGTGCAAGACTAAATGTCAAAATAAAAATGTAATTGTGTAAAAAATGAAATAAAGTGTACTTCAAAATGTCACAGCTCTCTGCCTTGTTGTAATAAGTAGAGTATATTCGATATATTTAGAATTAATAAACACCAATAACATCTAATGTATTTTTTAAAACCAGGTTGGTTAAAAAAGTTCTTATACAGTATAATTTTAATAAAATAATATCTGAACATAATTAAGTAGAGAATAGATAATCTTGAAATGTCATCTGTGTAAAATTAAACAATTATGTGTGATTTTGTAATAAAATGTTTTTATTTTGACCGTAGTAAGCTTATTTGACACTTTGCCTAAAGAATCACTGGCATTATATTGAATGTACAGAATGCCTAGGAAAAGTCTAAAAAGACATTTGAAAAGTATTCTATTATAGCCTATACTTTGCCTAAAACTCCAGGCGTTGTATGAAATGTCTAGGTATTCTATAGAATGCCTGGATTACATACTTTGCCGGTAACATATATATTGTTTCATACAATTTCACTACACATTCTTTCACCGTTCGTGAAGAAATATTATTATTCTTTATATTATTATTAGAATTATTATTAAAAATAAAACGTAACACGAACAACATAGATTCCAATTCCAGATCAGTCTAGACCTTAATAATATTCACCAACCATAATATAAAGAAAATATCAGTTTCCTAAACAGAGACAACACAAAAACACGTACAAAGACGTAAGCACAATGTACGTAACAGATCACCTAAGTAGAAGTGGTATATATAAAACAGAATGTCGTAAATGCAAATATAAAGTATACGTGGGCCAGGCAAGAAAATCGATTATTTACCGGTATCTTGAACACAAGAAAGTTTTTCTCAAGCCAACAATATATAAAAGCACTCGAGCATAACATAAAACCTGTATTTCTATACATAAAGAATGTTAAACTCGTTGAAACGATAGCAAAAGGCGAAGAAAATGGACACATTAGGAAACTTTTATATATATATATATATATATATATATATATATATATATACGTACAAAAACCATAAAATCAATAAACTAACACCTGAACAGACACAAACAAACGTCAAGCTCAACTTTATCTTTGGTTCAGTAATGAATTAATAATTTAACAATAATAAGTTAACAATACCACACACACACACACACACACACACACACACACACACACACACACACACACACACACACACACACACACACACACACACACACACACACAACAGAGTGAACTAAAGAAGCAAGAAAAGTAGAACTTGCCAAGCACTGATGACGGGGTATATTAGAAGTCCCCGAAAGCACTCTGCAAAAATAAAAAAGTAAGTAATAGTGGTTCAACATAATACCCGTTTTAAATAAAGGACACGGGATTAACAGAGTAAGGAAACACGAAAGCCCAAGGCTAGTTGAAACCAACGGTGATGATTTTAAACACGTTAACCTTCAGTGTCACACACATCTGTTGGTGTATGACAATGCAATATCCTCCGACAGTTCAAATCGTACACTCTACTGTAATCGTCCCGTTAAATCTTCTTACTACACCGATGACTTAGAGATGTATCATTAAACTGAAACTATAAAAGTGTTGTAGTATAAAAATACCGTTTACGATACACAAAATATACAAGTGACGTATTCAAGAGAACTACAGCCAAGACGAAAGGAGAGTACAAGAGACGCTGAAACTCTCACCGTTAGAAGACTGCATAGGCCCAGCCAAAAACAACGTTTAGAAGGATGTTTTCAGAGAATTTAAGAAATTCCAGTACACAAGAGAAATTAAAAAGTTTAATAATTTCAAAATTCAAATTATTCTAAGACCAACGAACATACGGTTTACATCTTGTTTAACTAAATATTGACAACTTCATTTTAAATAGGTTTCTACGTAATCTTAGATACACAAAATATTTATATACAATTTTACATGTGTGTGTGTGTGTGATATGCATACATGTGTAAATAAATATTCAATTCCTACGTGTCAGCTTCCTATAAATACACGTACTCACTACCCGCTATAGCCAGCAATAGCCCGTACATTAGGAAGATAAATTTTTTGCAACTTTTTATATACTATTCAGGTCGAAAGGTTAGTAATAACTTCTTCCTATAATTTTATATTTTTAGTTGGGGTTAATTTACTAACAGCAAACACACACGTTGCAGTGGTATTTCTCGTTATTGTCATCATCATCATCATCTGTGATCATCATCATCATCATCAATAACAGCATGACTAGAACATGCTAAGTAAATACTTCCAATAAGTTATCTCTAGAAAACTGTTATCGAGCATGCTTGCGTAGACTACCTCTCCTCTCCATCATGTGAAGGAAGACAGTTGTCACTGTAAAACTTGTGGCTTCAAATCTAGCAACCTTCTTGACTATCGTCACCGGTTTTATTTTAAAGTAATGAACGATTTCTTTGTCTTCTTTTTATACAACCGAACCATTTTAGCAGAGGCCTAAGTAAACCGTTTGGCATACATGGAAAGTACTGTGGCCAGCACTACGCTTTAGCTACCCAAGGTACTCATCACTGAGTCGACCTAGCGGCTAAAAAATGTATCTCGGTTTCTCAAGGTTAGTAGTAGTAAGCGCCTTGTCCATTGGTGTAATAGGCCCTCCCGCAATTAATAAAAAATTCCAAACCTACATATGAACTTTCAACTTCCTGTTCCTTTAGCGAAACAAGTTTTCATAAATAATAAATTAATCATTTGTTAACATCCTGGATTTTAATTTAGCTAATACAGTAAGTATTATGAATCAGCAGTTGAGCGGCCAGTCGGCTACATTCACTAAACAACGCATCTGTCGGCCGTGTACAGTATACGGAACAGATGTTTGTACACGCTGTTGCTGTTACACCCGCTAATAGGTTTTACACTGGACGTTTACCATTACCCATGTACATTCAGTATTTGAAAACATATTTATTTTCTTTTTAATATTTTAAACTTTAGTGAAGCGTTGAAGCTTCAAAATCTCGAAGCTCTCGCCTTCTTGATAATGTTTACTGAGACGAATTTATACACTAAACGTTTTTAATACCGATATAGATATTGGGTCCAGGTAGTCTGTTCCAATTGGATCCAATTCGAAAGTCTGTTGCTAAACAAAAATATCAGCTAATGCTAAAAATCCATAATCTTCCATAAATATTCAAAGTTATAATCAGAAAATACGTTTCACTATTACGAAAAAAATTACGTGTTGCATTACTAAAGCTTTGATGCTCTAGGTCGGTTGCTGTTGCGGTTTCCATGGCCAACGAAGCTAGGATAGCAGATACGTTAATCAACGTTTTCCTGGTAATTCCACTTCCTATAACGTTAGATTCCCTGGAAAAGCATACGTAGTTCTTGCAAGAAATTGAGTAAGTGTTCTGATCCAAATAACTTTACCCGTGTTATACGATGTCAGAAATTGTCACAAGCTTCTGCCTATATTTTTTACTACGTCCCGTTTAGTGCGCTCTGTTATGACGACTGAAGCTGGTGTTTGAGTTCCACTACAAACGATCTAATTTTGTCTTCGAATATCATACTAGAAACTAGACGGTACAGATTTATAAAAAGCAGGCAATAATGGGTTATTAACACGTCCAATTTATAAAATTAAAGCAAAGTTTCGGTTGCTAATATCCGCAAACGTCTTAAGGCTAACTTAAATTGCATCTTAAATCTAACGCTACACTATAATCTAATAGTGATGCTCTGTCATAGCGCAACAAGTAGGCTGCAGTACGGACATCCCAAATCCAGTATAGAGCCATACAGTTACGCTTACATGAAAATTAAAATGCCACACCTGAAAAAGCGTACATCATGAAACAAACAAACAGCGAACAGATAATGTAGAAAAACAAGCAAACCAACAGTAAGATAGGCCTGCTACTAGTAGGTTACCGGTCAGCGGTGGACAAAGGCTAAACATGGCCTGCCGGAGGGGGCTACGATTCTTTTTGTGTAGGGAAATATTTTATAGTTTTTTTAGTAATTCGTATATAATTATTCTACTCATTATTTATAGATTTTAATGAAATAGAAAATCTCTAACACTATATTATAAGATGAGAAAATCGAAGATTTATTTCTTCTTTCTTCAAAAATTCGATGACAAAATAATAAATAGAATCAAAATGAATGCACCCTTGTTACTTTAGATAAGAAGATGACATTCTATATTTATCCCAGAATAAAGATATAAACATTTCTAATGCATTCAAATACATAAACAATTTACATAGCAAAATAACACTCACATTAGAAAAAAGAATCTAACTAAATTAAATTATTTGGACTTAACCATAATCAGAAATAAAACAAGTTTTCAATATTTAATACATAGAAAATCTTCTCAAACTAATTTAATAATTCTAACCATCCACCCCAACATAAAATGGCAGCAACTTAATATACCGAATGCTTCGAATCCCATTAAACGACAAAGAAAGATATATTATCAAACGAACAGCAATATAGATAATGGGTACAAAAAAACCTATTAATAAATTATAAAATAAAATAAAACATAAACTCACTAAAAAACACCTAATAAAACTGCATCTATAAATCCACCTATTAATAATAATATAAAATATACGACCTTTACTTATTTCGGAAATATAACTCGAAAATTAACTAAGCTGCTATAGATATAAATAATTAACTATCACATAACACAGATAGACTAATTTAGTTTTTAATAAAATAAAACCTAATACTAAATCCAACATCCACAATAAACATGTAATATACAAAATATAATAATGTCAGGATTGAAATAAATTTTATGTAGGCCAGGAGAACAAAAAGTTGCTCGATAGGTTCGTTCCTTCAACACCGCAGTGCGATTTTAAAACCGAATATTTACAAGTCTAATTTAGCCACACACTGTCTAAACAATAAACATCAATTTCCAGTAATTCAAAATGTAAAATTATTTAAAAACATGCAAAGGGGCACAAAATGAATGGCTGGGAAAATCTCATTATTTACATAAAACAGTAATAACAATATAACAATAATAATAATAATAATAATAATTTGCTAATTAACGGAGAAATTCAAATAAAAACAAAACCAGATGATTAATTTAAAATTATGCATTTATTAAATAAGTCAACTTATATTGAAAACCAAACATAACCGTTTATTCGTTAATTTATAGACAAACCACTGAAGATACAGATTAATTCTGTGAAACGTGCGTTCAGGTACAAAAATAAATAATTATGTAAATCAACAACATATACTTGCAGAAGTTGTATTATTTAAAAACAAAACACACACACACACAAACCCTGCAAGAAACAACCTAACCTAAACTAACCTACAAAGAATTCATATATAAACACGCGTGCGTGCATGAATTAAACAAGTTTGTTAACTCGTTCAAGAAAAACGGTGTTTACATAGGCCTTAATTACGTACATATGTATCAAAGCTACTGAAAAGAGTGACGCTACTATAATTCTCTCGACATGTGTAGAAACGATTAGGGAATATTATGTACTACTTTTAACATTACGCATCACATTGTCAGTTGACACGCCATTATGTAATTAAAGTTATGGTTGCCGCTATTAACTGTTTACCGCTATATATATATAATAAAACCTCCGTTTTGCTGGTAGTAATAATAATGTTGATATGTAATAAAACTGTGTTGTTAATAAATCCTTCTGCTCTATGTGTATTTGTTTTGTCAGTTAATACTAATAGGTGCGTGTTTATTTCTCGTATTTATGTTAATTCTTTTTAATTTTATATTTATTTTTTAGGTATGAATCTTCTTTATTGGTTAATTTTCGAATTAACTAAAGAGAATTCTTCAGTTCGTCTGCTTCAAATATTTGAATATAGCGGTTGAACCGTCCCAAAACAATTTCTCAACGACTACATTCAATTTCCATCTTAAACGTATTCGTTAAGGTTAATTTCGGTTTCGTAGTTTCTGTTATTCTTACAGCTCGCAGACGTCTTCTTGATCTTCGTGAGTATAGAGCGAATCCTGATTGTACCTTACATTCAAGAAATAAAACACGTGGAAATGATATTGGTAATATTAATGTTTAATCTTTGAAAATTTTATTTAGTTTAGTAAAAATGGTTATTTCGATATACACGTTAGCAATGATCGATTCTTATCTCAGGGTCAATCGTCAAATGATTGAATTATATAAAAGTGAATTCTTTTGGCTGCTACGCAAGGTTCCATTAATTAATTAAAAACAATAAAGAGTACATTACAATAGAAATAGCTTAATACTTATTATCTAATATAATATTATAAATAATTATTAATGTCTGAACAATATGGCCGGTAAAATATTCATTTCGCTATGTGCGCAATGCATGCTGGTTGTTGAGTGACGTCATAATCATGGCCGATGTGTTGCCGTTGTGGTTAGAGTATATTGGTTTCCAATGTATTTTAATAAAATATTGTCACTTAGTGTTCACTATTTCCTATATTATGTTCTTGTTTTCTTTTATAAAATTTTTATCAGTTATTAATGTTGTGTGAGTTGTTTGGTGTCGCTGGTGATGACTCGTATTTGGATTACAAGAATTGGTTGGTTATAATTTTGAAGAATACGTACCGTTCCTCAGTAAATTTAATTTAGGCTTCTTTCTTATTAATCACTTTAAAATTTCTTAATTTCACTGGTAGTCGTTCCTGTTGAGTGATATGATTTGTTATAATGACTTCATGATCGTTCCGTTTGGCAATTTATTCTTCTGAGTTTGGTTTCTTGCTTTTTAAAATGTTTTACATAATAATATTTTTGATCTGCACTCCTCAACCGTATTCAATCGTGGTATTCAATCAAGTGTCCCATTTCTTCTTTTTTCATAGAAGCTGACCAACATTTCTTGGATTCTTATTGGCCCATTATGCAAAGTTCAAATGTTACATTACCAAGACCTTTAAAATACATTACATTTATATTTTGCCTTCAAATTACTTTTTTATCATAACACAATAATATTTATTACAATGTCTATGTGGTTAATAAGAATAAAATTACAAATCATTTGATACCCAACATGGCCTGGTTTAGTCATGTAAAATTTAGTATTTTGTGGATTTTACCTTTATCTTACTTAATAGTTTATTATGATGGATGACAGTTGACTATGACCCTTTGATGTAATATTATTTTAACTTGATCTGCTAGTAACATGAAACTTTTATAATGTAAAACAAAACTCTTAACTATACTCCTTATCTTAATATTATAACTTACTACATTTAAATGGTCACACACTGCTAAACAATTGTTTGTGTGTTAATTTCTAAATTACTATTGTCAATCATGATTGATTGAACATCACTTCTTAATCTAAATAACATCACACTTTTTAACTGTAGTCTATGTGACTATTATTAGGCCACCTTTTATGTGTTTGTTTTCACTTATAGCACTATAAGGTTTTGTGCCCCTTTTTCACCTTATTTTTATAAAAAGACAGATTTTTATTGGCCTATTTAGCCATATAGGTCATACACATTTTATACTATGAAGTGGTTGTACTCTTTATTATTTGTATTATGTTTATTTATTTGGTGTTTGATTACTGCTTTTTATTTTCTTTATTGATTTACTGCCCTATCTTACTGGATAATGTCTGGTCATTATTTGTTAGTCATAGTCAGGTCAATGGTTGGTGTTGTTGAGTTAATTTTGGTCCATTCATTATCTTCAATTTGGGGGGTTTCTGTTTACTAGTTGGTGATCATAATGCTTGGTTCTATCCCTGAATGAGGTTGCATAGTTTATTATTTTATAATTATTCATACAGCGTTCTGTTTCGTTACAATATATATATCATACCAATCTGTGTGTGTGCGTTGTGTGAGTTAACCAACAGCTTATTTATTGTTATAAGCCTACTTAAAATTCCATACTGTATGGATTTTAGTAACAACAAAACCAACACAAAGTGCAGACAGTTCATACCGATGTATTTCGAAGGCTCCTTACTGTGTCACAACTATTCCTATCTGTTAGGGAACTAAATAAAGCACACACACACACACACACACACACACACACACACACACACACACACACACACACACACACACACACACACACACACACACACACACACACACACACACACACACACACACACACACACACACACACACACACACACACACACACACACACACACACACACACACACACACACACACACACACACACACACACACACACACACACACACACACATTCGTTATCTCTTATATAATGCAACTGATAAAATGTAATCTTCTATCCTTCAATAATACTTGTGCTCACTCGTTTGTTGTGTTCTGATGTTGTTACAAATATGCCTACTTGTTCAAAATAAATCGATAACTAACTACAAAGGCGATGAATGGGTAAAGCGCTAAGTGGCTGATAATGAAAATTAAAAATTGGTAAGCTTGTAGAGACTTCACGTCCTTGCCGATATCCGTTCTGTAGTCACTTTCTTTTCCTCGCTGACGGGGGCCTGGGGTTTTCTCTTCAGGTGCGTGAGATTGGGGGCATATACGGGCTTACTCGGTGGCCCCTACGATCGCAGACCCTGCCCAGCACCCACTGCCCCAACGTGACGCAGTAGTGAAACTGGCCCTTCGGTTGGCACGGAGTTGATTATGCCAGGCCAAACGTGTGTGCACCGCGAACGGGAGCCAGGGCTGTCCCGTTCCTAATAAGTAGCTGCACGAGATGCAGTGAATCCGAAGTAGCGCTGCGTGTTTTGGAAAACAGGGTTCTCTTCCTTGGCAAGTAGTCTCAAGGCGATCTTCCTTTGGACAGCCAGTGGGCGAACCCAAAACACGCATCCGTGACTGAGTAGCGACCCTGCGGATGGCCGGGGACTCATGGTTGCTAATCACCGCCGTTTGCGAATGGCCTCCCTGGGTCCAAGAACCCACTCAGATACGCACTGCTTTCGAGTGCAGGGGGTATATGGCACTGATATAGTGTATGGCTATAGTGCTTCGGTGGCACTGATGGTTGGGAAATGTACGTATCGCTAGCACGAATGGTAAAGGGTGTAACCCTGACTCCTAGTAGCGCCTTGAAAACGGAACCCAGGGTGCGCAGTCCCTGACCAGTAGCTGTGTCGGACCTGTCACACCAGTCCGTGATGTCCATTAAGTACTCAGTTGAACTCGATTAGCTTCGAGCTCGCCCGCTTCTTCTCCCTTCTTCGGCGGACTGGCGTCTGTGGAGTCGGTGGAGTCCTAAGTTGGAGCGACCGAGAGGGGGAAGACACGGCAACCTGGCTTACCACGGGCCTGGCGGGGTGGTGTTCCCCTGCCGCCGCCAGAAGGTGGAGGAAAAGCCGTACACGTCTGAGAGTGATCCTGTGGATCGAACCCGGAGGTCGGGTCTGCGACCACTCAGGGCTTCGAGGCTCGTCGTATTGATCAGCGACGTACACAAAAATGGTACCACGGAATCGTGAACAGCCCGGCTGAGTTCAGTTCCCTCGGTGTTCACGAGTTGAGCCAAGGTTTCGTGATGGTTGTGGTTGTCCCAGCTAGAGTAGACTTTCCCTAACACAAATCTTCCTGGTAATTCGGATGAGAGGTCCTCAGACTTTGGTGCGCCATATTCGGTTCTTCTTCGGACGTTCTCCTATTCCAGGTCTTCTTCGATGTTCGAACACTATACACAGTTACTTTCTTTTAAGCTTCATACTTTCCATATTCGCTTACAACATTTTAAATATTTTTAGTTGTCATAAATAAATTAATTACAGATTTAATTGTGTTTGGATTTTCAGTTGGAAAAAAGCGAACTTTTCAGTAATGGAAAAATCAACATCACTTTGAAATTTTGTAATTTTCTAATTTCATAAACAAATATATCTGGGGGTACCAATAAATGAGAAAGGATTACAGGGATTATAAATCGAAAAATGAGCTGAAAAACGATAAATATGTACTATGGTATGAATATGATTTTTGTAAACAAGGAGAAAATTGAAAATGACAGCGGTGCAGCCAGAATTTTTCCATGGGGGTTACTGACCAATATTTTTTCATGGGGAGGGGTATTGACCAAAATGTTTCCGTCGGAGAGGGGTTATAGACCAAAATTTTGTATTGTGGGAGGTTACTAAACACAAGCGGGAGGAAAGGTGTTAGCGGTAATGGAAAATACGATAATTATAGTTTACTGAGTATAGTCATTACCAACGAGATCTTCTTGTCTATACAGGGGGTAATGGTATATTACACTCTGCTTGCAGGTATAAGACCTCACTGACTACTTACCCAATGGAAGGGGTTGTAGCCTAACAGAAATTCCTGATTAAATGAAGCCTATACACGGCTGAAGTCAATTACCTCGACGTTCTTTTTGTTATGAATTCTCAGATACTTACATAAACTCCTTATTGTTCCACATGTACTCTTCCTTATTTTTCTGTAATGTACTCTTGGCTACGTCACTGAAGAGAAACACGGATGTAGGAATTTAAGACAACTTATAGACCTATTTTATCAATCGGATATGAATCATGGGTGCTGAATGAAAGACAGAAAAGCAGAAGTGAACGGCAGACCGTGGGATGATGAAATGTGTGACAAGAGACATAGGGATTATGAAGAAGGGCAGAATATTAAAAGAGACCTAACGATACAACCTGTACTGGTGATAGCAGAAAAAAGGCAACTGAGTTGGTAACGACATTTATTTACAGTGTACGACAGAGGCAAGACTAGTGGGAAAAATTTGTTAAGCGAAAACTAAGAACAAGGAAAGAGGAAGACCAAATACATCTGTGATAAGATAATAGCAAAAAGTTTAAGATAGGAAAGTATCGAATAGAATACAGAATAGACGATTAATCTTTAGCCTTTTTTTACAAGGAAATAAATTTTGTCGAGTCAGCAGCCACAGCTTATACTGTTATCAGTTGTGTTAAAAGAATAATCGAAAAATTCGTTCATAGAATGAAACCTTTCTTCTTCTGAAAATATCTTAATTATTTTTATGTCTAGTGTTGTAGACATTATTGGAATTGTTTAGTTCATATAAACGCAAATTTTGTCTTACAAATTTTAGTAATTTAAATACATACAGTGAATGTAGGGCAAAATCTCACGTTCTTTGAATGGTCGTCTTCATTTATCTTCATTTTCATCTTTAAGCAATGTATTAATCTTCACTTTGTTTCTGTTTACAGTTGTTTCGGCCGTGGTCTTCAGTCAGACGTTTCGTGTACATCTGCGACAGCCCTTCTTCGATAGCTGTGTTGCCCTTGACTTCGCGACCATCAGTTGTCGATGACAGAACTCGCTGGCTTCTTATAATTTGTTAATCACTTGGAGGTATTATATAAACACCTTAGTTTCTGAATAAAGATAAAACTAATGGGCTGCGAAAAAACTTTAAAAATACAATTCAACAATTCACCAAAACAAGGACTTTGTCGTGACTCTGTTGACTTTGTTCCTTAACACCTGTTAATTGGAACGTCACGATTCCTTTGGTCGTAAACAAAAACCAAAACAATAAGCGGCATAAACCTGTTTCCGCTTGTTCAAACTGCGGTCGCGTTTATGTGTCACAAGAGTTATGAATTTTGCATAATTTTCTGTAACGCAATTCCTAATTCCTACACTCACAGATTTTGTAGAATATGTTGACGATTTATTACAGACTCAAATAAATTTTTACTACCGATAAATCAGTTTGAGTTAATATTTCTTAATCATTTTTTTTTAATTTTAAACTTTTTGTCACCCATCCATAAATACTGAAGTCGCGTAAATACAAGAGAAAAAACAGTGCAGTACAGTACAAAGTCTCGTGATGCAGTTGGCAGGTGTCCATTGTTTACTCGACACACATTCCTACCATTTCTCTGATACTTTTATCGTCTAATCTGTAGTAAATAATTTTAATTTGCGTTTTATTTTTATTCAGTTTTGCCAGTAGCGTATCTTGGGTTTACTGCAACATAAATAAATACACTGCTGTATTAAAACCAACTGTTTTTCTTTATACTTTCTTATTGAAATGCTTAAGGTAAGATGCTAAAGATACAATAGTGATTGTATTTCAAAACAAAACGTGTAACGTATGAAGACAGCTAGTTTAAAAACAAAGATGAGTCACGTAAATTCCGTAGAGAACGTAAGAAGAATTATTTATTACAAATGTAGTGAATACAGATAATTATTGGAGACAAAAGATTACAATATGTTTATTTTTTAGTTTAAATATTTTTCGTGCTAAACAAACGATTTAACTAGTTGTTCTGTCAGCCTTTTTGCGGATACCCCGCCTAACCAAATGAATCTCTGGAATGTGTACATGTAAAACAGTCCGGTTGAAATGACCCAAGATTAAAAAAATAGTTAAAAACCATCCTGGTCTTGAATTTACTGATTAAAAGCACCCATGAGTCTCCTCGCATCCTGATTGAAGAAGGTTTGATGATTAAAGACAAACGATGTTTCCATTTAATAAATGATGGAGATAAAGATCGGATTCTACTTTTTGTGTCGAAAGTGTACAGACGTTTTGCGACGCCACGAGACTTCTTTCTTGAAACATAAGAATTGTAGAATAACGATTATACACCAACCACGCTGACCTCTGTAGTACCTGCAGTGTTCCAATGACTTTTCCTTTCCTACTCGGAAGACAGTCAATGAAGACAGTTTTTAATCTTCGGGAAACAGTGTTATTTACAGGAATATTCAAGAAAATTAATATCTATTTTGAAGAGGAATAGCAGTTTTTTCCAATCTCTATAAAATTATGAATTTTCCATTTCACTCAAAAACTGTAGGGAAATACAAAAATATTTGTTTACCTCCAGAATATAGAATAAAGATGAAATATTATGTTTTTTTATTGCTCGAAGATTCTGCAACTGTACCTCAATAGTGTGTAAGTTCATAATAATTCTGAGTGCGTATAGTTTTATGACTTTTATTGATAGGTAGTAGACGTCTGCGTGAAGTAGTCTGAAACACAGAACAAATAATGACCAGAACAGAACAGATAAAAGAAATTAATAATAAATCAAAAGTGCCTCTACAACTTCATACAGACTTTACGCTGAAATTTATGGCAAAAGAAAGCCTTTCAAGGTTACTAACTAAGTCCTTAGTTTCGTTGGAGGTAAACGTGAACGAAATAATTTCAGAAAGCTCTCGAAAATTTATTAGAGAGTCTTATAGAATAAAGAACCTAAAAAATTCTTAGACTCTGACAAACGTTCATAACGTGTAACGTAACGTATGATGTAGTCTGCGACTTGTATATGTGTGAATAATTATTGAATAAAAAATGTAAGAAATGTTCAAACGCTAGAGAAATTAAGAACCTAAAAAGAAGAAAAACTGGCACTGTTCATAAATCTGGACAAATCTTGACTTCTGTAAACAAGGACACTGCCTTTTTCTAATAGTTCTAGTCCTGGGAAAAGTCTGAAAAAACGTTTTTATTATATCAAATATTATAAAAATATTATATCTTTAAACGATACAGCACTGTGCTAGTATTGAAACAATTGTTAAATAAGGTATTCTCTCTCTCTCTCTCTCTCTCTCTCTCTCTCTCTTTTTAATTATTTGTGAACAATTTCAACAATATAAACCAAGTATTGGGCGGTTATTAATAACTTTTGACAATGAGCCGTTTTCCACTGATATTTACTCTTCTCAGTACTGTTACGTCGTATCTTTTCCGTATTCTTAAGATAAAACGTATTCTCTGATCACTTCTTTTTGTCACGTAGAATAATAAGCAATGTCAAGCGTCTTTCAGCTTACAAGTTCTAGGAAGGTGAAATAAATGTTGTAGTCTGTATCAAATACAAAAGAAACTAATGGCAAAACTATTAAATGATATGGAAATATTTTGAAACAGTTTTATGACGTTTCAAAACAGCTTAGGAAAGTGAAATCGTCAGCTTTTAAAAGGTTGTGATGGGGGTTCAGGGATTACAGCGTAAATTCAGTTACTCTTACTGACGAAGTATTGAAGTAATTTATCCAAGACGTGCTTCACAAATACAATACTGTAGGAAGCTTACTACTTGTGGTAGACAAAAACGTTAAAGTGCATCATGTTTTTGTATACAACAGTTAATGGCACTTGAAGCCAAGTACTCTAATCGGATTCACACACTTATCAGTTGAGAAGGTAATTGACCTCAGTAAAGTTTCAAAAATTTATCTGTTTATTTAATGTAGTGATAATAAGAGGAAACGATGTGGTGTAGGGCGTAAGTGTGAAAAGATGACAGGAAGGGAGATAAAACATGGAAAAGTGTTCGTATAAAGTAACTCTTGAAAGAGAAAAAAACCTTCGAGACTATTTATGGTAATGTTTTGATTACTTTTGTCTGTCACTAAGAAGTTCCAAATTCTACTGCAAACGCAGAATACTATCATAATGGAGAGAAACCGGGTGGTGTGAAAGAGTGTTTGCTGACGATAAAATTATAACGAGATGACGCTATAGTAACAAATGGCAATGGTCAATGTGAAAAAGCAAGAGTGGCGTGTGAGCCAGACTGATACTTGTCGATTGCGGTCACACCTACCCCTAGCGCCGGCCGGCAGCGTCTGGTGCCACAGATATTTGTTTATTATAGACGCGCGCGCGTGTTTATACTGAGCTGACGTCATCTTACTGAACCATAACCAGCAGTTATGACGTCGCCATAAAACATTCATTAGAAAAACACATCGGACGAGAAGAAAAAATTCTGAGCCAAAATAAATGTAATTACGGCTTGTTTACTATATTTAGAGTGAGTGACCAGCAGCATTCCAGGCTTGCCGAGCTCGTTACTTACATATCTCCGCTCCGTTTCCGGTCTATTGTCACCGCTTCTGGCGCCTACGCTCTTGTTAACTTAATAGCAGCAGATTTAAAGCGTCCATGTTTGTGTGGTGTCTATTACCGCAAGACGGTGTGCGGACAGGTTCCGAAACTCCGAGGCTCGCAGACACGCACGTTTCGAAAACTTGGGTGCTGTTGAAAGGACACTTATAACAAACTGTCTGCCTTACCAATTAAAATTAACTGGAATGAATATACGAATATTGCTCTTGCACTTCGTGTAATCTAGTCAAGCAATATTTAATAAGCAATTTTTAAAATATATAAGATATTAAAATATTTTAATATAAATTTAAAATAACTCAATTAACGGCTTACTGTCGTGAAAACAGTGTGCAACTACAAAGCTGTGTCACTTGTCACCAGCACTTTCAGTGAGGTTTAAAAATAACAACTGAAAAAAATAGCGAGTAATTGTGCGGGTAGATAAACCAGCAGTTTGTTTGAAATTTCTATACTAACGATTGGCTCCATTGCATCGTTTCTGCCTTCTTCGTCTGCGACAGATGGGAGCACCATAGGAGATCGTTGCAAGACGATATTAGGCAGGAGATCTCCTCGGATAACATCGTCGAAGCGATGTTTCGAGGGGAGGACACCTGGAACTGTGTGGCACTTTCGCAGAAGAGATTCTTCGGGCGAAGAAGACAGATTTGGATAACATAATATAGAAGAAGAATAACTAGCCAGACGTGAGCCCTAGGCCTGAAGAACAATAGGTCTACCCCGAAGTAATGTGTCAATGAGTTCCAGGTTGGTGTCATAGAGGGGGAAAAGAAGGTAATTTTTAGTGGGGTTTTTTATAACCAAACCCACAGATCCCAGAAGTGTGCATCTTTCCTTCCGGACATTTTTTCAGCAAATTTTTACACCTACCCTCGTCGACAGTGGCGTAACTCCTTTTCCTGGGCCCCCGCAGGAATCCTTTGCGGACACCCCTAGTACGCTTACTTATTTTATACCACTGTTCCCTTTTGAATACTAACATCTCCTTATACCAGTGGTAACTACTAAAATTATATAACATGAACAGAATAACTATTCTTTCTTGTATGGTGTATACTCAGTTGATAAAATATAACTATTGTTTCAATTAATTGTTTGATTTGTTATTTAGTTTCTTTTATGTCTTTGTTCAATGTAAAGAAATACTGACTTTCAGACATGTCACTACCAACCAATTATAATTTCGTCATTTATTGAACTGATATGCATCCTGAAAAAAGCACAAATTTTATTAAATTTAAACTCATAAACACAGTGAATGTTTATATTAAATTTTATATCGTACACATTATTAACATATTTTTTAACAAATCTAAAATCTATTACACCTTTAAAACTTTCTGTCGTCTGCGTACAGCTTTATAGTTGGCAATTATTTTAGTATAGGACTAATATTGGTACTGGAAAATTAAAGAAAAATATTCTGACATAAAGACTTTTTATATTACAAAACTGGGATTTTTGTATTTAAAAACATTACTTGAAATGAAGTTCTCAACTGGTCTCGGTGCATTCTTAACTGGAATCATCGCTCTATTGTACAGTTTACCAAATAGTTTAAACTCTCAAGATACATCATTAGGTACTAGTGAAATAACAGTAAGAATGTAAGT
Organism: Magicicada septendecula; assembly: GCA_034769895.1. Classification (NCBI taxonomy): domain Eukaryota; kingdom Metazoa; phylum Arthropoda; class Insecta; order Hemiptera; family Cicadidae; genus Magicicada; species Magicicada septendecula. Next base: position 503,182,230 of record CM068367.1, read on the forward strand.
GTATTTGTTTTTGATGTTAAATACGGGGAAATTTGTTTTTACTCAAGTTCAATGGTTTATACCCATTCGTAAAAAATTTAAGGGAATGTTTGTTGGGCCTCCCTAGTCTGCAGGGCTCCCCGCATTTCATGCCCTGCGTGTCCAGCAGTTACGCCGCAGCTCGTAAAAAAAATTGCCTCGTTTCTGCCTAATCAAGTGAATAACAGAAGGTCTTGGAACATGCAGTCTGCTATTACAGGGGCCGTCTGTAATAGTCTTTCATCTCAGACATAGATTTTCAGGGGCTCCTGTGGCGCTGCACCCCGCAATCGGGACTCGTCCTCGTCTGTCTTGACATATCATCTCATTCTGTTTGGTAGTAAAGGACTTTCATCCTCTCATTCCCAGCATCTCTCGCATTCACGACAACAGCTTACCATATTTTCCTTGGACGATCTATTGGTCCCTTGCCTTCGATATTTCCTATAAGAATTTTTTCTTTTTGTATTCTAGCACTGTCCAGACTGACTGGCCAGCACAAAGACAAGAGAACTGCACGAGTTTATTTGCGGACAGTATCCCTTTAAAGCTAATTTAGAAAACAGTTTTAATATGGTGTCATAAAAATACCATGAAAACAATGCAAACAAGATTTATGAAATATCAATATGAAACCAAATTAGGTTCAAAATAACAACTAACAGTACTACTATGGCTCAAATCAGCAACTTCAACATTCTGAATCACGTTCCGTTCAACACGACAGATACTGGCTGTTTGTTAGTCTTGTTTCGTGCGTCCCATTTTCAGGCCAACGTATAAATTAAACAATGGCACACTTGGGAATGATGCAAATTGCAGCATTCTCAGACGTATTAAATTGTACTGGAAACCAAACATTTACAGGCTGAATGTAGTGTGGCTAAGCTTACCAGACATCAGAACAGTTACTTCGTAAACACTGTTCCGACATTTTGAATGAAAGGCGTCTCTCTAAAATATTCCGGTTTTTCAGTTATCATGAATATACAAATTTAAAGAAGATACCGTGAATACGAACCAATAAATTCAATAATGTCCATGAATAGTTTATGGACAAGTGGTAAAACTCATCTCTCAGTACAAACCTTTAAAACAACCTGAGTCAATGCGGCCAACTTTGATTAAACGTGTACTACTTTTATAAAAAGCTATGTGATGGCTGTCCTAAGGAATAATTCACGCATCAGAAAAGCAGGAGTTCAATATTGCAACACGTGAAATGTTCCTATATACTTAGGCCTAAGTATATTCGCTTCTTGGAAGGCAATCAAAATTGGTGTTGAGGACAAAGTACTTTTGTATAAGACCGTCTTCAAACCCATTTGCTCATATGGAGACCAGCTGTGAGGTCGCGTCAACACCAAGATTATCCAGAGACTCCAATTGAATATCCTACGATATTTACCGGACGCTACATGGTATATCAATAACAAGACTAAACCTAATGACACGGAGTTCCCAACAGCTAATGGGGAAATAAAAAAAATAACATGCAGCTACTTTGACAAGCTACGCTTATACCGAAATGACACAGTCAGCAGTCTACAGGATTCACCTGAAGCTCCAAGAAGACTGAAGAAGCAGTGGCTTTCAGACCTGACACCACTAAGTAGGCCTATTACTAACTGAGGGATTGTCATCATTGGATGGCTTCTTCCTTCACATTTATTGTACTCATCAGATTTACTTCTGAGCATATTGTAAATATCTTATTAAAAATATATATAGTACTAATTTTTTTTACCAAGTACTAATTTTTACTTTGGTTAACTGGTATCCTGATTTCGTAATATTCAAATGTAGTAGTGTGGTAATTATACGATTTGCCTTAGTATCTTTAGTCTTAGCACAATTATAAAGCAGGTTTGAACCCGCAAGATTCTATTTGTTGCTACCACTTAAAACTTAAAAATATCAAAAAGCAGAATGATCTGAAAGTTTTTTAATTGGCTTTTGTAAGGATTCCATATGGTTTCTCGCGCCTCTGACACAGTGGTCATAATTTAATGAAGTATTTAAAAATATCACCCGATATATGTTTCTGACACTGTAAAACTAGACATTGACTAGTCAACAAATATTTTCCTACACCCTGTTTGTTAGTCAATAAAGTGAGACTTTCTCCGTGTGATTGGAAAAGAATCGAAATGGCAATGTAATCTTTAAGGTTTTGCACAATACGAAAAGCGTGATCATTTTCGGAACCGGTGGGCGAATCATGTGAATAAAGTTGGCGTCCAAACTCCGAAATACATTTTAATGTTACATTATAGTTATACAAGACGACAACAGTTTTCGATGATGATGATGATGATGATAATAGAGTTATATGTTTGTAAACTTTTGAAAACATGCTCACATCCGCGTATGACTTTAACAAATGCAACGCCTTACTTTTGCACACGATCGCGCATTGAAATTAAATAAAAAATTCTATATAGGCTATCTGGTACAAATTACAATGAAGTTAATTATTCGCAACATGTGGAACTATAAGGAGTTTATGTAAGTATTTGAGAATTCATAACAAAAAGAATGTCGAAGTAATTGACTTCAGCCGTGTATAGGCTTCATTTAATCAGGAATTTCTGTTAATTCTGTTATTCAGCTCATCACGCTTATCACTCGTAACGAACATACTAAACGTAGTAACTATTGAGATTTTAATGCTGGAATTTTTTAGGCCGAACCACTCAATGCTATTTTTGTCTGAAGTGGATGTTTATCCTAGAAACCCGTGACTTCTGTTTCTTAACAGAACACAAATAAATTTAGCCAACGAAGGTTGCAAATAAAAATCCTAGTTACAATCCTCGAAAGTTTACTGTACTACTACTACTACTACTACAATAATAATAATAATAACCTGTTCCATTCCAGACATCATCAGTTCACTCACAAGCATGTCAACTAATAAAAAAAGTATGTACTATATGTGTAGTACACATATAGTATATATGTGTGTGTGTTGTCTATCCGTGCAGGCGCGCTGTTCATCTTAATTGTGAGAGGCGTTTTTTCAGTTTTGCTGTTTCATTCAAAATTAATACAGTAATTCGATTTCTTTACGGTGAAATGTTTTCTAATATTTTATATTATTGCAGGTATCACAGAAAAAATCTACAAATCCTGTACTGATTACGTCATTTGTAATATACACTGTTTCTGAAAGACGATGTCAAACTTTGGACAGTGATTCCACTCATTAACTGAATGAATATTTCGAAGAAACACACGTCGTAAAATGCTTCGTTTTCCGTCTGTGTCTATGTGTGCGTGTGTACGCGCGCGCGCGCGCGTGTGTTTATAAAAAATGCATTACTGCTGAACGGAATGAGATGCCTAGTCGCAATTTGGTAGGCCTATGTTTAATATTCAATTGTAGGTATAATGTTTAATTCTAAATTTCACAAATAACGGTATTTATAAGAAACATGTCTCATTACATAAAATATTAAACCCTTTATTTACAATCCAATGGTAACTTGTTTGTAGAATTCGGATAAAAACAACGGAGTTATTACATTTCTTTCATAACAAAACATTTGGCCTATTTGTTCAAGTAAATGTTTTGTTAGAAATGAAATGTGATAACCGCACATTACTTTTTATCTGAATTCCATAAACAAGGTATCGCTGTAATGAAAATGGAAGGGATAATTTTTATGTGATGAGGCACTTTTTGTTATAAGTACCGATTTTTGTGAAATTTAGAATTAAACATTATACCTACAATTGAACATTAAACATAGGCCTACCAAATTGCGACTAGGCATCTCGTTCCGTTCAGCAGTAATGCATTTTTTTATAAACACACACGCGCGCGCGCGCGCGCGCGCGTACACACGTACACCCGTACAATTGATTTTAGGATGTTATCACACGTTTTTCAGCCACTGTAAAAATAGTAATATTGATTAGTCTTAATTTGTTTTTTCTTTATGAAACAGACTCGACCCCCCCAAGACCAAATTCTAAATACGCTACTGCAAGCAGCCGCCATTTAAAATAATTTTAAGATAACATTTTGGTATATTTAGTACTTACAATAAATAGTATAATTATTACGTATACCATATTTCAACCACACATCTCATTTTGGTCAGCAGATATTTTCTTTATAAGACACATACAGACAGAAAATGAAGCATTTTTCTACATTTCCACATATTGTTATTGGTCATTTTCCCTTCAGTTTGACAAGTAGAATCATTTCCCGAACACTGTGTACATAAATTGTCGTAACGTAACAGTGATTAGCATGTTATTTATGTTTACATAAAACAACGTCTTTTTTATATTTATTTGCAACTACACGTGTACATATTTACATATGTAGCCTACATACTTCTTCATCTTTGTGTCTGTAAATATTCTGTTTGTAATAGTTTATTTATATGTTCTTTACGTAACAGGCGTGTAGAAAATGTTGTCAAACGAGTCAAACCGAATGAACTACCCAAAGTTTATGACTTTTCTAAGAACGTCAAAGTATTGGAAAGTTATGTCCAGAAGATGTTGTGATTAGCTTTTTGTTAAAATTCAGTCAACCGTATTACCGCTGTTGCTGCTTTACCATTGTGATTTTTAGATATTTTTCGGCTTTAACGAAGACGTATTCAACTGTTCCTAAAATTGGTGTAATTACTAAATTTGAGATGTTCTATTAATTTTCACTTCTCGGCGAACATTGTAAAAAGAAAATTAAAGTTACTCTTCTGTGACGGACTAATACCGATAGTAATGTCCGTTTCGGTTAATACCATTAAATAAAAGTTTTGTTCATGCTTTTTTTTTGATACTCGAATACAAGAAATTATCACGAATCCGTTTACGTATATAAAGAACATAAGGCTACCACAAGTATTTGTATTTTGGTTTATGACGGTGATTAGTAGACGAAGAGGTTTCATGGTTTGTTGTGTATCCTAATATTCCAATTAAACGGCCGAGAGAAAGGAATAAGAGGAGAAAGATTATTTTAAATTTTCTATTTCAATAATCACTCATTATTTGGACGGAACATAATAAATTAATGTGCTCTGAGATCAAGTTAAACAAAAATGTAACTTCCCAGTATGTGGGGAAACTAGAATTTGTAAAAAAAAAATATCTCCTAAGAACATTAAATTTTAATTGAAAAGAAAACAGTTCTAAAAACTAGATGATAAAAAGCAAATAATTTTCTTTTACATTATAAGTGAATTTAAAAAGTATTTTATCACTAAAAATTTATAATTTGTACAAAGTAAAGTTATAAAAATAGTGCGACACGATTTCAGAAGTTTTCTTGCCCTTTCAGGAATATACAAATTTGTGATGCACAAATTCAATAACCTTTCAAGGACAAACGTTTTTCAAACTGAAATTTGTAAACACGGTAACTTTGGTGTTTTTTGTGTTACTTAATGGTCGCAGTGCGTTGTCTCGCAAACTGTACATTATCCGGTGGCAGTTACACTCTAAAAAAATATCCCAATACATTTTGAATTGAGCCACTAAATCAATTTAATCAATACACCTGTTTTAATTTTCATTGACAATTAGGCCTACTTTAGTTGAGAGTTTTAGGACTATTAATATTATTTTAATTCTAAGAAAGATACATTTTTCATCAACAAAATAATAATAAAATGACCGTCAGAGATATTAGTTTGTTAAATGTTCTGTGGTCTTTGTGATTAGATGTCTTCATAAGCTCTTTGTGTTACAAGACCGTCTTAACACCTTGACCTCTATTGACGGTACCATCGCTGTTAGCATTTTCCAATACGATACCATTCCGTCCTCCTGAGTATAGTCAACTGTAAGGCGTTTTCTAGGTCAATAATAGTAAAAGCATGAGAGTTGTTCTTAATGAAATTACCTTATATTTTGTATGTTTGTATCGTTATGCTTACATTGAGAAGGCTTCAAGCTACTTTTAAAGTTTTTGAAATCATTTTCCAAGGTATTAGATAGCCTAAATTATTATTATTATTATCATCTTGTGAATTCAGTATCTAATTTTTCCACTTCTAGTACATGATTAAAGGCTTTTCTTGTTGAGATATGAATGGTCACATTTCCGATTTTAACAATTATCTCAACAAAGACTGAAAACGATATTATAAAGATAAACAAACTCCCGTTAGTGAATATTTTTAGTAAATTTATCAGTTCATATCTTAACACGATGAATGCTGTCGGGAACGTCTGTACTGTAGGCTACAAGGAAACCCAAACGTAGGGTAGTCTTGTTTTCGTTTTGCCTACTATTCTTTTGTGCCAGGCGCCAAGGTAATATCCGCATATCTGCGTTGTTACCCGTACAAGTAGGAGCTAGATGTAACTATTAAGAGAACGTAATAGGTCGGAAAAATTGACAACACACCATAATTAAAAAAAATAATACTCTTCTTATAAGTGTTGTTGTTGCTGTTCTTCTTCTTTCAGGGGTATAAGACTAAAAGACTGTTTCGGTTACACCAGATGATGACCACCTCTTCATTTATCGTCCAGATCCTCTCTACTGCTGAGTACAAATGCACAAATAGACTTTTCAGTCATTCCTGGTTTCGATTGTAACGCTTATTTTCAATTCACAGTTTCTAAGACCACATCTTTGAGTACTAACTTTTACCATCCATAAAAACTACGCCTCAGCTGCGTGGGACCCTAAGCCAATGCTTTTCGTGGGTATCTACGATTCGATATAACCGCTTCGTTTTTGAACATTTGATCTTAGTGTCTCTTCGAACCTAGCATTTTGCCAATTGTCCCATAAATTTGCTGGATTTTCATTCAATATCACTGCCAAGGTTAATGTTAATACTCACATCACAAACCAGTTAATTAAAGCGGGATTTTCAGAACGTGTATTCCAATTACTATTTTCAAGCGGTTTCAGTATATTCTACACAATCTCTTGCTCCCAAGATAACTTTAAATTACAATCCTTACATAATTTATATAGATGTAGACAGAATTCTGCAACTTATTCTCCGGAGTCCTAAATTATTAGCATATCTTATAAGCATACTAACGAATTCATATAAAAGCGATGACCGAAATTAAAACAGAAAATATACATATGCTTTTCAAGTGTAGACGTCCCCGGCTACCGAGCTACAGCCGACATCTATCCACGGATTTGACGCTTGCAATTGGAGCCACAATGCTATAACCACACGACAGTACCGCCGGGTGCTGAAAAACAATAATGTAAAGCTAATTTTAGTACGACATCGAGTAGGCCTAATCAGACTTCAAGTAATGTTCAGAAAAAGAATTATTTTGTTATTTTGGGACAAAAAAGAGCTAATAGGTCTATATTTATTTCAAACACAGTATTTATGTGATCCTGACTGAGACTCGTATTGAAATAATAGTGGTTGAATGTTGAGGGTGAAGTTAATTCTTCAAATGTTCGTCTGGATTTACAATATTTCATATTCGTGTTTGTTTTAGATAAGATAGCCCCAAAATTGTGAGTTTTGAAATTAGTAGTTATTTGAGAAGACACTTAGGAGACGTGTACCAAGTGAAGATTTGTCAGGCATACAAGTGAATATAAATAGAGAAAAATATATATCCAAGTAATGTTTAAGTAGAACAGCGAGGAACAATTTATGTCAGCGCGCTGTGAGTAAGGAGGCTAGCTCTGCGAATGAAATCTCTCTCCTACATTTAAAGCCTTCATTAATTATTCAAAGGGTTTGATAAAGTGATTAGAACAAGCTACCGTGATTAAGGGATCCGCAGCACCTTATTAAGACTATTGAGAGCCTGCGAATGAACAATGACAATATAATAGATTTATAGAGAGTTATTTGGTGGGTGGAGAATCTGATTAATTATAGGGATAAACAAGGACGTTCCCTGTTGTATGAGCCATTATACGTGTTAAATCTACGTTGACTGAAACGTGTTTTTAAGGTAGAATTTTCTGCTAATGGCCAACACTTTTAACAACAAAAGTGATGGTTCTATTTTCAACCTCTTCGTCTAAACATCTCCTTGTTGGTGAAATAGTTTAGATGCTAAACTGAGAACATTATAACCGCATACATCTAGTCAGAAGATGAATAAGGTGTTTTAGTACTCTTAAGATATTTTAAGTTTTTTCTTATTCAGCACTTCAATGATTTGCAACATTGGTTTTACAAGGAAGTCATCGTATCCTCGGAAGCTACACTTCTCTCCTATTTTGTGAGGTAAATTAATTTGTGAAGGTTGCATGAGACTTTCTCAAATCGTCCTTTCCAAGAGCCTGGACATAAATTTTTATACAAGTGCCTTGTATTTGTATCATACTTCCAAACAGGAAACCAGTAACATTCCGGTAAACTAGTCACCTTACCATGTGGCAACGTGAAATCAGATCGAAGACAGACCAGGTGTTGAAGACGAGAATAGTAGACTTAATGGGGTGACCATCATCGACATCGTTGTATTCGATATTTGGCTCAGTGAGGAATGAATGAAGTCGAGTGTTGAAATACTGGCCGTGACCGAATTTTATCTTAAAAGCGCTCCAGAAGTTGACGTTTCACGGATTCGTACACATAGTGGTCAAGGAAGTGACACACCCTCGTATACGAAGTGTTGGCTTAAGTGTTTCTGTAATTCTACACAGCACTGTGGTTTGATTCACAGCTCGAATTGGAATCAAAACAAGATGATGCAGTGTTCGGACACACATGACGGACTGTATCTGTGAGCACGCAAAAGAAAACTCTCAATATGTTTAGTTGTTTCTGCAGTTTTATTTTGATAGTTTAATGGGAAATTTTAATTAAATTCTTACAATAAGTTACCCTTTACAAACACGTTACAGACACGCGCTCGTGTATGCATAGGTCCTTCTTCTTCTTCTTCTTCTTCTTCTTCTTCTTCTTCTTCTTCTTCTTCTTCTTCTTCTTCTTCTTCTTGTCATTACTTTTGTTATTATTGTCTTTAATTATGTTTGTTCTAATTTCGTTGGCAAAGAAATCATCTCCTACATAGGCTTTGGGTCCTTTTAAAAGAGTCGTTTAACTTTGTATTAGATTGCTTTTTAAAAATAAGATACATTTTTCCGGGCATTAACGACTAACAAGAAAATCTTTAATAATTAGCCAATCTATTAATGAAATAAATAAATAAATATATTAATTAATTAATACTTTATTCACTAATAATTAATAGACATCACTTTTTATTATAAAAATAATAATTATTCATTACTAAAATAAGGAATAAGCACAATAACAAAATAATTATAAATTTAATAACCGATAGGACTAATATTTCAACGAAATGTTTAAAATGGTAGTGAAACAAGAGTATGATACGATAACAATAATATTGTCTAGCGGCTTCAACACATTTTAAATCAAGAAAAATAATTAAAAATCATTAAGTTTATAAAAGAAAATGTTATTGAATTGTCTAATTTTAATATATCTACGACAAGGACAATATCTTTTACTGATATTGTGCTTCCAAAGGATACTGAAAGATTGATTTTGTAAAAACTATAGGTCTATTGTTAACTTCACTTATCACAAAGCTATTTTAAGCACAGCAGTTAAATATTCTTCAGATTTAATATTAAATAATTTTGATAAATTACGCTTAATTTATGTATTATATATATCCTAACAGTACACACATACACACACACACACACAGACACACACAGATATGATATATCTGTAAGTGTGTATGTAGGCCTACATACGCGCACACATTTATTTATTATGTATTGTGTGTGTGTGTGTGTTGTTTTTATGTATTGCAATGAGTAGAATATGCGTATAAATTAGCAAAGGGAACTCTGAGCATATGATAGCATATTGAAACGAAAGTTTGTATAAGTAAAACCTGCAGGTCTGGACATTGTATAATAGGCAATAAGACACATGTTCAATTGTTAGTTTTAAGTCATTTTTAGCAGTAAAAAAAAAAAAAAAAAAAAAAAAAACCAGTGTTGTGCAATGGTGCGAAAATGTGCGTAGGTATGTAGCGAGCGCGCGTGTGCGAGAATATTTAACTATTTTATGAGACAATAATAAAAAAAGGTATTAAATTAAATATTAAATAATTAAATTAAATTAAATATTTATCTTGGGATGGAATTATGGGAAACATTTTGAGAGAAAGAGGCTTGGGCTGGAGGGAAGCGAAGACATTGTCAATGGATAGAGTAAGATGGAAAAAATTTGTAGGCTATATAGAGTGTAGTTGATGTACTTATCATATATTGATGTAACCCGACACCAATATGGTATAAGGGTATTTTGATAATAAATAAATAAATTAAATTAAATAACTTTCGTTAAAATAAATATTTTGACATGAGACGCACCAGAATACGCCTGATAAAAAGTATAGATGGCAGTATTTGTTTGTAATTTAAAGAACTGAATATATGAGTTTTTTAATAAACAACGTTTTATGACTCTGTAGGTAAGTAATAATATTATACTAGTTTTTGGACAAGCTGCAATTTGCTCTCGGACAGTATAATAGAAGAAGAATTTTATCTTGGCTTCAGACGTAGAGAAGGGTTGTGAATTAGCCAATTACCGTACAAGAAATAGGCCAAAATTTCATTTGAATTCTTATTTATGGTCAGTCTGGACGTTAGATCTACTAAGACGTAAGAACACAAGTTAGAAAGTTTGTGAGTTGATTTTTAAGTAGTGCTAATCTGGAATAGTACAAGATTGTCCGTATAGGGATTAAAAGACACTTGAAGTTTACTGAATATATTGTGTAAGCTTAATACACAAAATACATAATGGTAAAAAATTAATTAACTGCAATTTATAGAATTGCTCAACCCGAGAACGATCCTGAACGCCGGACAACAGGAGGAGATCGCATTTTTTCTTGAACTTGTATCCAGAGTGAATGCCTCACTGGACTAGATTACGTATTACAGATTGGATCATCAACATCTCAACCTACAGTCATCATAAAGGGAAGTGACTTTATTTTTTGTTATAAACCTTAATAAACGTATAAACTAAAAAGACAAAAAACCAATTAAAAAAAATTATTAGTAAAAGTATTATTATTAAAATCTATGTATTAGATTATAAGAGAGAATAATTTTTTTAAATTTGTAGTCAGGTCAACAGAGACAGAATAATTAGTTTATTTTTTCATAAACAGCATTAAATCAACATAGTGCTATTTGTTATTATCATCAGTAAATACGATAGCATTCCAATACACGATTTACCCAACTACTTTTCTATGCGACACCTGTACATCGCAATATATAATTATTTTCAAATACCCAAAAGACAAATAGAGAGGACATCCTAAATACAGGAATAGATTTTGGATACTGAATTCTACTCAAATGTGGAGTCAAATTAAATTTCAGACACCAGCCTTCTTATGTTCTTGCATTTTGGTAGAAGAAACTGTAAAAACGAAAGAAAGAATTTTAAAAATAATAAGAGCCCAGATGACATCCACCAGGAGTATTAAAACTAAGCTTGTACATGCTTTTACTAGATTTGTCAACATTATTAACGAGGTGCTAACACACGAAACTATTCCAACACAGTGGTTGAATTCAGCTATTTCTTACATTTTAAGAAGGTGTGTTTTTAAATACTGATAATTTACATATCCATTCGTTTGATCTCTGCGACATGAGGATTCGCCGAAGTTATTATAAGAGAATCATTTTTCGGTTAAATGAAATGCACCCAGCAAACTAGGAAGGTTTATCCTTACTCTCTTCATATACTCGTAATTGTTAATCATGATTAATCATACACCAGCACTACTGCTATTTCTGTATTCTGCACAAATTTAGTATTATTAAAGTTAGTTGATTTATATTGAACACGTGCAACCTGTCACTCATTTCGGTAGCAGACCATGTGACAAGGACAAGTCATTAAAACGGCAAGAATGAAAGATGTTATCAGTGAAGTCTGAATTCGTAGTAAGTACGGCAAATCAGGTCATATGGATGACGTAAACGCAACGGATCACCAGCAAAATACGCTACATTAAACGTTGGCCCACTCCGTTAATTCAGCAGCTGTCACTTTTACGATAGGGTTTTTTTAATGATTTATGAAATCGTACTCGAAGCACTCTTTTGAAGCACACGATTAGTATCCGTAACGCATACGTAATGTGTAGGTAACTGCTAATTTTCTCTTTACTTTCAGCAAATTGTATGTACAGCTCCTTCGGCCAGAAGGATAACTATCGTTATTACAGCAACTGCTGTCAGCCGTAATTAATTTTTGTTATCTCACATCAGTGTAGTTACGTTGTTGACGCGTTTCTGCACATGATTAAACAACGGCTATACAGACAGCAAAATGTCGTCACGACGGATCGGCTTCATGGAAGGCTTCATGTGAAGCTAATTTAACGCTGGTGAATACTAATTGTGGCAACATAGAGGCAATGTGCACTCACAACGGCGGTAATCTCATGTTACTAACAAGCAATCGTATCGGTGCACAGAGACAGTGTCGGGAAGTGTCGCGCATTTCAGAATACATTGTTGCATCGAAGGCTTCCGAATTTACCCTTCTGCCCGAGGCAGTATTAACCATTTCTGTCAGATGATTATGCAAGAAACTGAAACAAGTAGAGAAGTATATTTTTTTTAAATGTTGTTTCCTACACGTGATATGTAGGAGGGTAGGGTAAAAAGTTCCGAATCTGACGCTCACTATTTTAATCATATTGTATGATTTCATCTTTTGTAGGCTTAGTTCCGATGCTTTTAAGTTAATGAGTTGTTTATTATTAGATTTACAGTACACGGCTTAAGCGCCTCGTGGATCATTTTAACAACGGAAATTCTTGCTGTTTATAATATACATATATGTAATACTGTATCTTCAAATAAATACACTGCAAGTAGGTTTATTTTCACCTAACACGTTTTACAGAAATTATTCTGTATCTTTAGAGGTTTGTTTGAATTGTAATTGAATGTTTCGCTTATAATACATATTATATGAGGGTATTACATACGAGACCTGCAGGAAACTCAACGAGTTACAGAGGAATAAAGGAATTATATATATATATACATATATATATTGTAACTGGACGTGACCTTTCTTGTGGCTGTCTTCCTCCTCTGTGCCCCGTGTTGGACTCGTCACTTTGTAACAAGACCTTATATATGACTGTAATCTGATCAATCCCACTGTTTGGACTAGCCACTTGGTCACCAGACCGCTGTGTGCCGGTCGTTACAAAAGAATAAAAATAAAATGGAAATTTTAATAATTAGAATTTCCAAACAATAAAATAATTTTGTTTATGTTTATAGAGGTATGTATACTAGATAAATCTGTTTTTTAAAGGGTTCTGTGAAAATTTTAATAACAGGTAAGTATTTATTGACCGTCGAGCACTTTTTGAAGATTTGCACCAAGTCTGGAGTTAAATAGATTAACTCCAGGTAATAATCGATTGGTGACTTTCCTTACTGGTCCAATATCTTGTTCAAAATAGAGTATATTCTTTTCACTTAATACCTTCAGCCTTATAAATACCCTTAAATTACCCTGTGAAATAAGTACAGATACAAAATAATAGAAATATAAAGATTTATTGACAATTTTAGATAAATAATCGATATTTTATCGATGGAGAGCAATTATCGACTCTGTCTCAGGAATTATCGATTGTCATACAGAACAAAATTTTATGTTATATTATATTAAAGACAGGTTCTTTGAGCGATTAAGAATTAATAGTCAGAGAAGGGTGACGAGAAAGTATAACATTAACAGTTAACACATATAATTACAATAATTACTATTCAATAGTATTTAAATAATTCAAGTTATGATATTAGAATAAATGTTTTGTCGAACCAATGAAGACTGATGTGACGTCAGTAACGATGATGTAGTAGGCAGGTTTCGTTTTCAAGATGGCCGCTCCTTGGGTTGGTCTCGGCTATTGTATATGCGTCGAGTCAGAAAATTACTATAAAATTACCTTCATCAAGGTCTAAAATGTCCCCGCACTGGTGTAATAAGTCTGTTAATCTATTTAGTGTATTCTGGTGAAGTGGTCAGTGTAAACTTGCGTTAGTTAGGTTATTTTCTATTTGTTCAACTATTACGGTTAAGCTTTCAAGTTGCGGTTAGGTTTGTAGAGTAAATCAGTTGTAATATAATGTTTTACCGTTTACTGTCACTCGTATAGTGAAGTTAGAGGTTTGTTTTCACTATTGTCGTGAATGTTTTTATAGTATTGGCTTCAAAAAGTGTTTAATTTGTCTAACTCTCGTTCACTGATTTCAATAGCTAAAACGTTAGCTTCATGTTCGACTCGGTTTAAAGAACGTTTTTGTCACACACCTATTCAGCTTGATATTCAACAAAAGACTAATTAACTTGGTCATAAATCTTGCCCAGTTAATCCTTGAAAAAGTATTGTTAACATTTTTCGATTTCATACACATTAGAAAATATTACATTATATATGGAATTTTTCTATTTTATTCCTTACTTTTATGAATTATTAATCTTATTATTAGTTTAATCATCTTATTCCCTTTAAATTGATGTATTATAGTCCATATCTGTAGACATTTTGTGGAAATTAACAAATTTTGTTCACACTTTGGAAATATAGGCTCAAAATTGGATTTCCGTTTTTATATAAAATTCCTTCCATTTTAAATATTATTAATACTATTATAATAAATTTTAATTAGTCATATTTCTCTTCCTTTCCTTAAATACATATAAATTACACCTTTGAACTGGTTTTTTGTGTTAATTTGTAGATTTGATATTGCTCTCTAAAATTAATTAATTTATATATTTTGACAATTTACAAAATGTTAAGGTATATCTCCTTATTGTCATTTTAATTCATAGGATCATTCCTAGTAGTAGTTAATTGTGTTATCTTATATAAATCTGGGTAGTTTACAGGATTTATTAGTGAATTATACTATTTTATATTGGTTCTCTGATTTCACCAAATGGCCTAGATTTTAGAATTTTATATTTCTTTCTTTCTCAATAAATTAAACTTGATTCCTCCTCTGACTTTACATAACTACAATTATATGAAAATAACATGATCTATAACTTATTGTTTTGTGTAGTAGTTAATTAACACTACAGTTATTAAAATAATTAATTATGAACATTGTTTATTAATCTGCACAATTTAACATATTGCAGATACAGCTTAAACATATCTCTTTTGACTATTTTCAATCTAACATAGCATACCTTTTAGTACATTATTACTGGTATGTAGGTTATTATTTATCAAACATAATTCTTTTTTAAAACACATAACATAAATCTTATTTTCTAATAAACCTTATAAATACATTTATTTAATACATTGATTTTAGGACTGTGAAATAATAGTCTATCTAAACATGTTACACTTGTTCATACTATATTAGTACCATTCCCTTTTGGTTTAAATCATTATTATTGTGATTCCCCACATCAGCAAACATTAATTCCCATACTCTATTTATTATCATCCTTTTTTACAAAGGTCTTTTAAATAAGGATTTACATAAAAATAATAAAATACTGGAAACCTTCCATTTTATTATTTTATCATGCTGGTTATTATTAGACTTTAAAGTTGTGATATAGCATACTACTAAGTTATAGTATCACCAACTTTAAGTTTATTGCATTTTTTAAAAAACACTTATACAAATTCACTTTCACTGTTGGTTCTGATATTCTGAGTCTTATTATCTCAGACCAGACCTTTAGTCATCATGGACCGTTAAGACTAGTTTATTTTCTTTATTACACAATAGCTTTAGCCGGTGCACTTCTTATAACGCTATACAACACTTTAGTTTTCTCAATAATTACATTTTTATAAGATTTTGGGGATGTTATACTTTCTTTGACATAGTTTTTGTGGGTTTGGGATTGATAGTAGTTTATATAATAATAGGCTTTACTACGGTGTTTCTTTCATACTATGTCTTCCTCTCCTCCTGTCTTCCTTCTTGTCCTTCTTCATATCTTCCTTCTGGTATTCATTCTTGTCCCTCTTCTAGTTTTCATTCTTGTCCCTCGTCTAGTCTTCACTCTTCTGTTCTTCTTTCCTCATTCTTGGGAACCAAGGTACTTGGTGTTATCACGACTGAGGTTTAGCTTGGAGTATTGAATTTCTTCACTGAACTGACTTTATTCTTCTATTTGTTTTTAGAGTATTTTGGTATTCACCACTCTTTGATTGAGTCTCTTTTTTCGGGATATTGTCTTATGTAACTGGTTTACTGCTCTGAGCTTCCTGGGTAACGTACTGGTATTATTTATGAGTTGATGAGTTGCTTCAATACTTTCTTTGGTTTCTTTTAACAGTGGTTTTTATATATTATGTAGTGAGGATTTTTATCTTATTGTGTTTCATTCCTCTGATTTATTTAAATGTCATTTAATATTATTACAACATTTTTTGATGTAATTAAATTTGATCATTTCATATGATTTACAATGTAGTGGATTTTCTGTCACGCTACAGAATGCCCTTCTCCAGAAGTAATTTTTTCAGACTATACTTGCTTTGTCTGAAACAATTGCTTATGATAATTATTCAAAATTTGTTATTATTTTGGACTTCCTTCCATTTTAAAATTCTCTTATTTATATCTGAGTTTATATCACTCTCACTTGATCCTCCTTGATAGTAATAGTCTTATGAGTTTCATATTTATTATTTCATTTTTATATTTCTTCTTAGTATTTTCTCCTTGGGATATTTTCTCCCTATCGTTCCCTACTTTGTGAGCTGGTTCAGTTCAGAGAGGCACTGTATGCTACTTTCCTCTGCTGTCCAATACTTCACACATATTTGAGTACAGAGGCAAATCATCTCTGCTCAAAAAACATATTAATCCTGCTGGAATTATCATCAGACAGATTAAAAAAATTATTCAGAATAGTACACATTTGTTACTATTTAAAAAATATCTTTGGGATACTTCACTTATTACTTATTGTACTTCTCAGAGATTTTAATATTTCTATCTCAGTTGTTCATCTGACTTATTATCTGGATGTTTCTTTCATTTGATATTATGGTAGGAAGCTCTTCTATTATTACCCTTTTATACTTTTATTATCATATAAATCTTTTGGTTATAAATTCTTTATTACCTTCTGGTGTTTTCATTATAATCTGCATTATTTGTAGTAGCATATCTTTGTGACATTTTTAGACTGTTTCTTGGTTCTTAAAATTTCCACTTGTTCTATTTTCTAGAATTTTTTATAACTGTCATTATCATAATTGTCATTTAATTTATAAATCATTTTATATTAATTCATTTAATTACATACATTTTTGACATTATTTTCACATTATTCCGGTCATTGCGATTATACTTGCAAGTGCTGGTTTTTTTATTTATTTCATTATGAGGTCATATTTTCTCCTCATACCACTTAAAGTTTCATTCTCTCATAATTCCAAAGAAGTTTTTGTACTTTATTTTATTCACTCACTTAAATCGTATTAAAGAATTTTTTCTTTTTTATTTCCTTCAACAACATTTTACGGAAAGGTTTTTACTCTTCATATTGAACTTAGACATGATTAAACTGTCTAGAATTATTTGTTTTTTGACCTTAGATGGTTTTATTTCTAAATTCTCTCCTTCTTTATTATTATATTATAGCCATAAAGTTTTTCTTAGATAATCGGTATGTAAGGTGATCTCATTTATGTTTAAAATTTTGTTGACTTATTTCAAACTCTTCTTATATTATTCTTCTTTTCAAATAATTTCTTTCAAATAATCTTTATGTAAGATTGGCTCACACCTTTTTAGAATTTTGGGGTTTTTATGTTTTTAAACTTCTTCTCTTCTATTCTAGCCATAAAGTCTTTTCACATTTTCTTGGTATGTAAGGTGAACTTACTTATTTTTTGAATTTAGTTGATTTTATGTTTTTAAACTTCTTCTCTTCTATTCTAGCCATAAAGTTTTTTCACATTTTCTTGGTGTGTAAGGTGAACTTACTTATTTTTTTGAATTTAGTTGTATTTTTTAATCATAAAATTTCTTCATGGATGCCTGGTTAAAAACACCCTTGACTTTACTTGAACTTATTTCTTTGATTTCGTAGGTGTTGTTGTTATTGTCTTTTGAGACGATATAGGGACCAGTATACAGGAGCAATAACTTTTTTGTTATCCCTTCTAGGGAACTGGGTAATTCCCTATTCTTCAACAACACCTTCTCTCCAATGGTATAATGGATAACCTTACCCACGCATTTATTGTATTTGCTCCGCCGTTTCTCCTGATCTTCGGCCACCTTATTACAAAATTGAATTTTATTGAATTTATATTTATGTTCTCTTGGGAACTCCAAGATGTCTGCAATTTCTCTAGGGGGTTGTCTCTCGTACATTGCGGAGTATGGCGTTATTCCTATTGCTGGATGGTAGGCCAGGTTGAGGAATTCTTCAGTGGCCTCCAAGTATTCTTGCCACCTTCTCTGCTGATCATGGCAATATGTTCTTAATAGGCGCCCTACCTCTCGTAAGACTCTTTCGGCCGGGTTACTGCTTGGGTGGTATACGGATGTCTTGTATGTGTGAACCCCCATGGATAGCAGTGTATCTCGCCATCTCCTCCCCTTGAATTGCGTTCCGTGGTCAGTTATGATCGATACCGGTCTTCCGACGGTTGGGAAGTACTGGTCGATCAGGATATTAAGAACTTTCTTCGTAGTCGCCCGATTTGCTGGGTATAGCTTTATGAACTTAGTGTAATGGTCCATAATGATGACGATATATCTGTATCGGTGGCGGCCTCCACTGCGGGGAAATGGCCCGCAGATATCCAGGAATACTTTCTCAAGTTTAAACTGTGATGTTATTGGAATCATCTGCCCTTCTCTTTTCTCGTTATTAGTTTTTACGAGTTGGCAGATGCGACAGTTTCTAATATACCTCCGTACCTTCCGATTGATGTCCTTTATATAACAGTTTTCTTCCAGGGCCTTTACCACCTTTAAAGCGCCCATATGCCCATATCGAACATGATAACTGATCACTACCTCTTTCTCGATATGGGTTGGAATTATTACCTTCCATTCCTCCTTAAATAATGATGGTTTGGAAAACAGGATTCCCTTATGTATAGTATAATATCGGGATATGGTTTCATCTCCTGCTTCCAATCTTGAGATAATATTACTTAATTTCGGGTCAGCTTGTTGGTGTGTGCTTAGTTGTTCTAGAACTGATTGTAGACCGGCGCTGCTGCTGAGAATATGGTACACCTTCAGAATACTCTCCTTCTCTCCTTCGAACGTTTTCTTGTCAATGTCAACTCTAGACAATACGTCCGCGACGACATTCTTCCTTCCGGGGATATACTCCCACTTCAGGTCGTACTCTTGCAGCAATAGTATCCACCGCGTTAACCTTCCATGACTCAGCTTACATCTCTTAAGGAACGAGATAGATTTATGGTCTGTCCGGACGGTAACGGGATAACCAAGAATATATGTACGGAACTTTCCGCACGCGAACACGACACTCAATAACTCCTTCTCTGTCACATGATAGTTTTTCTCACTCTGGTTCAGAGCTCTGCTGGCAAAACAGATTACAAGATGCTCGCCCTCCTCATCCTCTTGATATAAAGTAGTGCCAAGGCTGATGTCACTGGCATCGCAATTAAGAAAGAAAGGCTTGTTAAAATCTGGGTGACGGAGTATAATATGTTTAAGAAATTTTTGTTTTATGAGAGTCAATATGTTTTGTTGTTCATTACCCCAGATCCATTTATTTTTAGATGACAGTTGCGGCTGGAATCTGGCAGTCAGTTCGGAGTACTTTTCCTGGAACTTGCGGTAGTAGTTACAGAGTCCCAGGAACGACTGTAACTGCCTTCGATTCTTTGGTGTAGGAAAGTTCTGAATTGCTTCGACTTTTTCAGCCGACGGTGAGATTCCCTTATCGTTTAATATGAAGCCCAGGAATTGTATCTCTTTAGCAATAACATGAGACTTTGCTAACTTCAGAGTAATATTGTTTGCGGCTAGCTTCTGTAAGACATGTTCCACACGGTAGCAGTGTTCCTCCCAAGTTTCTGAGGACACTAGCAAGTCATCGACATATACGGTGGTGAATTTTAGTGCTTCTTGGCCAAGTATCTGATCCATGCAGTGCACAAAGACTGCGACTAAGTTTACCAGTCCGAAGGGCAACCTCTTAAACTGGTAGTTCCGCCCTTCGAATATAAAGGCCAGATACTGGCGACTCTGTGGATGTAATTCCACCTGCCAGTATCCGCACACCGTATCCCAGGTAGTGAAGTATTTGGTACCGTGGAATCGTTTTAATATCTCCTCAATCTCACCGGGCGAAGTCCTGTCATTTATGATCATTTTATTTATCTCGCGCGCATCTAAACATAAACGGACTTGTCCGTTTTTCTTAGGAATAGCCACGATAGGACTTGTGTAAGGGGAATGGCTACTCTCTATAATGTCACGGTTAATCATTTGCTCTATTTCAGCTCTTACTGCCTGCTTTCGTGATTGCGCAATGGGGTAAGACTTCCGGTTAAAGTCTACAGTCTCTCGGAATTGTAGAGTACACTGGAAATTCTTCACTTTACCGGGCTCATCAGAAAAGACTGATTTGTATTTATTGTATATATCGATTAATTTGTTCGCTTGGTTTGTTGTTAACCCTTCTCCAGTTGTACCGCTCCGGAAATCCCTGATCTCCTGGATTTTTTGCGACCATAAATCTTCATTGGATGTGTCGTCTATTCTCTGTTCAATTATGGATGTTGGTTGGACGTAATTGATTTTTCGGATTTGCTGATGGATACTATCGGGAACGACTTGGTCACTACCCACCAAGTTCGCCGTCCAAGTATGTCCGTTTGAATATAGTGATAATGTTTCAGTTCTTAGGTCAATGATGGCGGAATTTCTCCTAAGCACATCACACCCGACCAGTATATTAAATGGCAGACCGCTCGCCACCAAGAATTCCATGTCTATCGCTATACCACAGCTCATCACACTGGCGGAGACTTGTCTACGTATAGTTTTGTTTTGTCGGCCGGTTGCTCCCAACAAAACAATATTATTCAACGGCAATGTTGGTAAAGTTCTCCCGCACTCTTGCTGTATCCTTTCCAGTTCCGTCGTATTTATTATTGATACGTTTGACCCAGTATCGATCATTAACTTGGCTGGGATGCCTTCTACCTTGGCGTCCACATGTATAATCTCATTATTGAAGTTATTGGTGGGACTCCTGTTATCCTCTTCCAATAACTCCTGTCGGATGTCCTTGAGGTAGTTGCACCCGATGATGGTAATACGATTGTGATTATTTACTATATTGCACTCATTCTCATTATCATACCCAGTAGTCAGAAGCAGTAATGGGTTCTGGTTATTTCTTACTGCCTGTGCCCGTTTAAAGGCTCGGCATCATTATTTCTTTGAGCCATATTATTGGATGCCTCATTCGGGATGCTCAGGGTGGTTATTTGCCGATCTGTTCTATGGTCTTCTGGTCGTTCATTGTGCGACCTCTGTTCAGTGTTGTCCAAACTATTACTCCTGCGCGTCGGATAGTACCTCGGTTGGTCCCGTTCTAGGCTCCTCCGCCTTTCTTCGTATCTTCGGTAATTGTTCCCTCTATGGTGGTTGAAACCTCGCTGTCTTCCATCTGTGGCCCGTATGAAGTTCACTCTTGGGCGAGGAAACCTATTATTACTAAAATTACTATTATTGGGACCCACACGATTAGCATTATTATGGTAAGGACTATTACCATAATTGGGGCTTCTCTGACTATTCACGTTACCAGGGTTGGGATTGTGGTTACCCTGATAACCATTAGAGGGTCGATTCGGGTTTTGCTGGTTGGGACCCGTTCTATTACTGTCATTG
This sequence comes from Magicicada septendecula, assembly GCA_034769895.1. NCBI lineage: Eukaryota > Metazoa > Arthropoda > Insecta > Hemiptera > Cicadidae > Magicicada > Magicicada septendecula. Next base: position 503,204,158 of record CM068367.1, read on the forward strand.
TAATTGGTATTATTTCCAGTATTTCCATTATTATAATTATTATTTCGCGGGTATGTCCGAACTCCTTGGTACCCATTATTTACGTGGTTCGCACCTTGGTTATTATTCTGGTACGTCCTTGGTTCGGGCCCATCACTTCTCCTACGACTCTGCCTGTAGTAATCTTCGTTCTCATAATTCTCCAGGAGTTCGGTCATTGCCTGGATGGTTTTTATCTGGCTGCCCCTCCTAGCGCGAATCACTTCCTCATCATAATGATAAGACAGCTTGTTAATTAAGCATTCCTCCGGTATGGCTGGTTCTAAGTGCTTGGCCATACACACTTTGCCGAGGAAATACGCTGTCATTGAGCTGCCGACTTGTGGTTGGTAGCGGCCGTGGCAGATATTATCTCTGATGAGATTCTGTGTGGTCTCTGACCAGTATTTGGCTTTGAACATGCTCTTGAACTGCTCATAGTTATTGATGTCGCTCCGGTTTGCCATCCACCAATGGTCATTCACCTCCCGAAACGACTCGTCAAGGATCTCTCTATTTTGAACCCATCGGTTCCCTCGGTGTTTCTCGATGTACTCCTCTATTCGTGCCAAGAACTCCATTGGCTTCCGTTTGTATTGTCGGAAATTCAGCCATTCTCGGTTCTCTGACATGGGGAAACTGTGATATCCCGATGGTCTGTTTCGGATTGACTCTATCTCCTCCTGGCTCTGACGCATCTGTCCAGTTATGTTTACCATGGCGGCTTCCACGCCGTCGCATCTTTCTGTTACTTGGGTTCTTACTTTATTTACTTCCTCCAGAGCAAATTTCTTGGTCTCCTCAGTTTTTGTTTTCTGCTGTTCTTGGACCTGAGTAATTTCCTTTGTGATTACTTCACGGACTTCCAGCACTTCGTTTTCTGTTAGCCGACATCTTTCGTCTACTTCTCGGATCTGCTGGTTAACAACCACAACTTCCTGTTCTAATTTCTTTACTATTGATTTCTTGGTCTCTGTTATCTTTTTATTTAATTCCTCTTTGGCTAACTCAATCCTCTCGTCTAACTTATTCATGTTCTCTTGGTTCGCTTCTCTTAATTCTTCTCTCAGCAGTAAATTGTCCTCTCTCAATTCTTCCCTTAATTGTTGGTTGTCATTTTCTATTTTCCTACTGGTTTCTTCCATTTTATCTTCTAAATTCTTATTGTTTTCTTCCATTTTCCTTTCCATCTTCTTACTCAAATTTTTACTGGTTTCTTCGATCCTCTTATTGGTATTCTCTATTTTGCGGCCCAATTCTTCCTTTGTGGATCGGTTATCTTCCTTCAGATCCTCTAGTTTTTCATTTAATGAATGGTTATCTTCCTTCCTTTCCTTACTACTTTCGTCCATCTTCTTGTTTAAATTCTCCTCCATCTTCTTGCTATTTTCTTTATTGTCCTTGCTAGTTGAATCCATTTTCTTAGTTACTCCTTCTATTTTGGATTTGATTTCCTCCTTTAAATCTTTACTCATTTGTAAGATCATTTCCATCACTCTATCCATTTTCGTATCTCCATCGGTATTGGATTTCTCTTTCTCCCTTTCTGGGACACTGACTTCCCTTGTCTGTGTTGTTACTTCAGGTTGTTCCTCTGGTGGTTCAGGTTGTTTATGTTCCACCTGGATTAGTAATACTTCCGGATCTTCAACGGGTGTTGCCTCCTTATCCCCCATGTCAACCTCTTTCTCGGCCTCTGCCGCCCTCTTTTTCGATGTAGCTCGTCTCTGCATCTTTCTGCTGTCTATCAATCAATCGCTGCCAAGCTTAGATTATTAAGCCCTCTAAGTTGGACGCCACTTTGTAACTGGACGTGACCTTTCTTGTGGCTGTCTTCCTCCTTTGTGCCCCGTGTTGGACTCGTCACTTTGTAACAAGACCTTATATATGACTGTAATCTGATCAATCCCACTGTTTGGGCTAGCCACTTGGTCACCAGACCGCTGTATGCCGGTCGTTACAAAAGAATAAAAATAAAATGGAAATTTTAATAATTAGAATTTCCAAACAATAAAATAATTTTGTTTATGTTTATAGAGGTATGTATACTAGATAAATCTGTTTTTTAAAGGGTTCTGTGAAAATTTTAATAACAGGTAAGTATTTATTGACCGTCGAGCACTTTTTGAAGATTTGCACCAAGTCTGGAGTTAAATAGATTAACTCCAGGTAATAATCGATTGGTGACTTTCCTTACTGGTCCAATATCTTGTTCAAAATAGAGTATATTCTTTTCACTTAATACCTTCAGCCTTATAAATACCCTTAAATTACCCTGTGAAATAAGTACAGATACAAAATAATAGAAATATAAAGATTTATTGACAATTTTAGATAAATAATCGATATTTTATCGATGGAGAGCAATTATCGACTCTGTCTCAGGAATTATCGATTGTCATACAGAACAAAATTTTATGTTATATTATATTAAAGACAGGTTCTTTGAGCGATTAAGAATTAATAGTCAGAGAAGGGTGACGAGAAAGTATAACATTAACAGTTAACACATATAATTACAATAATTACTATTCAATAGTATTTAAATAATTCAAGTTATGATATTAGAATAAATGTTTTGTCGAACCAATGAAGACTGATGTGACGTCAGTAACGATGATGTAGTAGGCAGGTTTCGTTTTCAAGATGGCCGCTCCTTGGGTTGGTCTCGGCTATTGTATATGCGTCGAGTCAGAAAATTACTATAAAATTACCTTCATCAAGGTCTAAAATGTCCCCGCACTGGTGTAATAAGTCTGTTAATCTATTTAGTGTATTCTGGTGAAGTGGTCAGTGTAAACTTGCGTTAGTTAGGTTATTTTCTATTTGTTCAACTATTACGGTTAAGCTTTCAAGTTGCGGTTAGGTTTGTAGAGTAAATCAGTTGTAATATAATGTTTTACCGTTTACTGTCACTCGTATAGTGAAGTTAGAGGTTTGTTTTCACTATTGTCGTGAATGTTTTTATAGTATTGGCTTCAAAAAGTGTTTAATTTGTCTAACTCTCGTTCACTGATTTCAATAGCTAAAACGTTAGCTTCATGTTCGACTCGGTTTAAAGAACGTTTTTGTCACACACCTATTCAGCTTGATATTCAACAAAAGACTAATTAACTTGGTCATAAATCTTGCCCAGTTAATCCTTGAAAAAGTATTGTTAACATTTTTCGATTTCATACACATTAGAAAATATTACATTATATATGGAATTTTTCTATTTTATTCCTTACTTTTATGAATTATTAATCTTATTATTAGTTTAATCATCTTATTCCCTTTAAATTGATGTATTATAGTCCATATCTGTAGACATTTTGTGGAAATTAACAAATTTTGTTCACACTTTGGAAATATAGGCTCAAAATTGGATTTCCGTTTTTATATAAAATTCCTTCCATTTTAAATATTATTAATACTATTATAATAAATTTTAATTAGTCATATTTCTCTTCCTTTCCTTAAATACATATAAATTACACCTTTGAACTGGTTTTTTGTGTTAATTTGTAGATTTGATATTGCTCTCTAAAATTAATTAATTTATATATTTTGACAATTTACAAAATGTTAAGGTATATCTCCTTATTGTCATTTTAATTCATAGGATCATTCCTAGTAGTAGTTAATTGTGTTATCTTATATAAATCTGGGTAGTTTACAGGATTTATTAGTGAATTATACTATTTTATATTGGTTCTCTGATTTCACCAAATGGCCTAGATTTTAGAATTTTATATTTCTTTCTTTCTCAATAAATTAAACTTGATTCCTCCTCTGACTTTACATAACTACAATTATATGAAAATAACATGATCTATAACTTATTGTTTTGTGTAGTAGTTAATTAACACTACAGTTATTAAAATAATTAATTATGAACATTGTTTATTAATCTGCACAATTTAACATATTGCAGATACAGCTTAAACATATCTCTTTTGACTATTTTCAATCTAACATAGCATACCTTTTAGTACATTATTACTGGTATGTAGGTTATTATTTATCAAACATAATTCTTTTTTAAAACACATAACATAAATCTTATTTTCTAATAAACCTTATAAATACATTTATTTAATACATTGATTTTAGGACTGTGAAATAATAGTCTATCTAAACATGTTACACTTGTTCATACTATATTAGTACCATTCCCTTTTGGTTTAAATCATTATTATTGTGATTCCCCACATCAGCAAACATTAATTCCCATACTCTATTTATTATCATCCTTTTTTACAAAGGTCTTTTAAATAAGGATTTACATAAAAATAATAAAATACTGGAAACCTTCCATTTTATTATTTTATCATGCTGGTTATTATTAGACTTTAAAGTTGTGATATAGCATACTACTAAGTTATAGTATCACCAACTTTAAGTTTATTGCATTTTTTAAAAAACACTTATACAAATTCACTTTCACTGTTGGTTCTGATATTCTGAGTCTTATTATCTCAGACCAGACCTTTAGTCATCATGGACCGTTAAGACTAGTTTATTTTCTTTATTACACAATAGCTTTAGCCGGTGCACTTCTTATAACGCTATACAACACTTTAGTTTTCTCAATAATTACATTTTTATAAGATTTTGGGGATGTTATACTTTCTTTGACATAGTTTTTGTGGGTTTGGGATTGATAGTAGTTTATATAATAATAGGCTTTACTACGGTGTTTCTTTCATACTATGTCTTCCTCTCCTCCTGTCTTCCTTCTTGTCCTTCTTCATATCTTCCTTCTGGTATTCATTCTTGTCCCTCTTCTAGTTTTCATTCTTGTCCCTCGTCTAGTCTTCACTCTTCTGTTCTTCTTTCCTCATTCTTGGGAACCAAGGTACTTGGTGTTATCACGACTGAGGTTTAGCTTGGAGTATTGAATTTCTTCACTGAACTGACTTTATTCTTCTATTTGTTTTTAGAGTATTTTGGTATTCACCACTCTTTGATTGAGTCTCTTTTTTCGGGATATTGTCTTATGTAACTGGTTTACTGCTCTGAGCTTCCTGGGTAACGTACTGGTATTATTTATGAGTTGATGAGTTGCTTCAATACTTTCTTTGGTTTCTTTTAACAGTGGTTTTTATATATTATGTAGTGAGGATTTTTATCTTATTGTGTTTCATTCCTCTGATTTATTTAAATGTCATTTAATATTATTACAACATTTTTTGATGTAATTAAATTTGATCATTTCATATGATTTACAATGTAGTGGATTTTCTGTCACGCTACAGAATGCCCTTCTCCAGAAGTAATTTTTTCAGACTATACTTGCTTTGTCTGAAACAATTGCTTATGATAATTATTCAAAATTTGTTATTATTTTGGACTTCCTTCCATTTTAAAATTCTCTTATTTATATCTGAGTTTATATCACTCTCACTTGATCCTCCTTGATAGTAATAGTCTTATGAGTTTCATATTTATTATTTCATTTTTATATTTCTTCTTAGTATTTTCTCCTTGGGATATTTTCTCCCTATCGTTCCCTACTTTGTGAGCTGGTTCAGTTCAGAGAGGCACTGTACGCTACTTTCCTCTGCTGTCCAATACTTCACACATATTTGAGTACAGAGGCAAATCATCTCTGCTCAAAAAACATATTAATCCTGCTGGAATTATCATCAGACAGATTAAAAAAATTATTCAGAATAGTACACATTTGTTACTATTTAAAAAATATCTTTGGGATACTTCACTTATTACTTATTGTACTTCTCAGAGATTTTAATATTTCTATCTCAGTTGTTCATCTGACTTATTATCTGGATGTTTCTTTCATTTGATATTATGGTAGGAAGCTCTTCTATTATTACCCTTTTATACTTTTATTATCATATAAATCTTTTGGTTATAAATTCTTTATTACCTTCTGGTGTTTTCATTATAATCTGCATTATTTGTAGTAGCATATCTTTGTGACATTTTTAGACTGTTTCTTGGTTCTTAAAATTTCCACTTGTTCTATTTTCTAGAATTTTTTATAACTGTCATTATCATAATTGTCATTTAATTTATAAATCATTTTATATTAATTCATTTAATTACATACATTTTTGACATTATTTTCACATTATTCCGGTCATTGCGATTATACTTGCAAGTGCTGGTTTTTTTATTTATTTCATTATGAGGTCATATTTTCTCCTCATACCACTTAAAGTTTCATTCTCTCATAATTCCAAAGAAGTTTTTGTACTTTATTTTATTCACTCACTTAAATCGTATTAAAGAATTTTTTCTTTTTTATTTCCTTCAACAACATTTTACGGAAAGGTTTTTACTCTTCATATTGAACTTAGACATGATTAAACTGTCTAGAATTATTTGTTTTTTGACCTTAGATGGTTTTATTTCTAAATTCTCTCCTTCTTTATTATTATATTATAGCCATAAAGTTTTTCTTAGATAATCGGTATGTAAGGTGATCTCATTTATGTTTAAAATTTTGTTGACTTATTTCAAACTCTTCTTATATTATTCTTCTTTTCAAATAATTTCTTTCAAATAATCTTTATGTAAGATTGGCTCACACCTTTTTAGAATTTTGGGGTTTTTATGTTTTTAAACTTCTTCTCTTCTATTCTAGCCATAAAGTCTTTTCACATTTTCTTGGTATGTAAGGTGAACTTACTTATTTTTTGAATTTAGTTGATTTTATGTTTTTAAACTTCTTCTCTTCTATTCTAGCCATAAAGTTTTTTCACATTTTCTTGGTGTGTAAGGTGAACTTACTTATTTTTTTGAATTTAGTTGTATTTTTTAATCATAAAATTTCTTCATGGATGCCTGGTTAAAAACACCCTTGACTTTACTTGAACTTATTTCTTTGATTTCGTAGGTGTTGTTGTTATTGTCTTTTGAGACGATATAGGGACCAGTATACAGGAGCAATAACTTTTTTGTTATCCCTTCTAGGGAACTGGGTAATTCCCTATTCTTCAACAACACCTTCTCTCCAATGGTATAATGGATAACCTTACCCACGCATTTATTGTATTTGCTCCGCCGTTTCTCCTGATCTTCGGCCACCTTATTACAAAATTGAATTTTATTGAATTTATATTTATGTTCTCTTGGGAACTCCAAGATGTCTGCAATTTCTCTAGGGGGTTGTCTCTCGTACATTGCGGAGTATGGCGTTATTCCTATTGCTGGATGGTAGGCCAGGTTGAGGAATTCTTCAGTGGCCTCCAAGTATTCTTGCCACCTTCTCTGCTGATCATGGCAATATGTTCTTAATAGGCGCCCTACCTCTCGTAAGACTCTTTCGGCCGGGTTACTGCTTGGGTGGTATACGGATGTCTTGTATGTGTGAACCCCCATGGATAGCAGTGTATCTCGCCATCTCCTCCCCTTGAATTGCGTTCCGTGGTCAGTTATGATCGATACCGGTCTTCCGACGGTTGGGAAGTACTGGTCGATCAGGATATTAAGAACTTTCTTCGTAGTCGCCCGATTTGCTGGGTATAGCTTTATGAACTTAGTGTAATGGTCCATAATGATGACGATATATCTGTATCGGTGGCGGCCTCCACTGCGGGGAAATGGCCCGCAGATATCCAGGAATACTTTCTCAAGTTTAAACTGTGATGTTATTGGAATCATCTGCCCTTCTCTTTTCTCGTTATTAGTTTTTACGAGTTGGCAGATGCGACAGTTTCTAATATACCTCCGTACCTTCCGATTGATGTCCTTTATATAACAGTTTTCTTCCAGGGCCTTTACCACCTTTAAAGCGCCCATATGCCCATATCGAACATGATAACTGATCACTACCTCTTTCTCGATATGGGTTGGAATTATTACCTTCCATTCCTCCTTAAATAATGATGGTTTGGAAAACAGGATTCCCTTATGTATAGTATAATATCGGGATATGGTTTCATCTCCTGCTTCCAATCTTGAGATAATATTACTTAATTTCGGGTCAGCTTGTTGGTGTGTGCTTAGTTGTTCTAGAACTGATTGTAGACCGGCGCTGCTGCTGAGAATATGGTACACCTTCAGAATACTCTCCTTCTCTCCTTCGAACGTTTTCTTGTCAATGTCAACTCTAGACAATACGTCCGCGACGACATTCTTCCTTCCGGGGATATACTCCCACTTCAGGTCGTACTCTTGCAGCAATAGTATCCACCGCGTTAACCTTCCATGACTCAGCTTACATCTCTTAAGGAACGAGATAGATTTATGGTCTGTCCGGACGGTAACGGGATAACCAAGAATATATGTACGGAACTTTCCGCACGCGAACACGACACTCAATAACTCCTTCTCTGTCACATGATAGTTTTTCTCACTCTGGTTCAGAGCTCTGCTGGCAAAACAGATTACAAGATGCTCGCCCTCCTCATCCTCTTGATATAAAGTAGTGCCAAGGCTGATGTCACTGGCATCGCAATTAAGAAAGAAAGGCTTGTTAAAATCTGGGTGACGGAGTATAATATGTTTAAGAAATTTTTGTTTTATGAGAGTCAATATGTTTTGTTGTTCATTACCCCAGATCCATTTATTTTTAGATGACAGTTGCGGCTGGAATCTGGCAGTCAGTTCGGAGTACTTTTCCTGGAACTTGCGGTAGTAGTTACAGAGTCCCAGGAACGACTGTAACTGCCTTCGATTCTTTGGTGTAGGAAAGTTCTGAATTGCTTCGACTTTTTCAGCCGACGGTGAGATTCCCTTATCGTTTAATATGAAGCCCAGGAATTGTATCTCTTTAGCAATAACATGAGACTTTGCTAACTTCAGAGTAATATTGTTTGCGGCTAGCTTCTGTAAGACATGTTCCACACGGTAGCAGTGTTCCTCCCAAGTTTCTGAGGACACTAGCAAGTCATCGACATATACGGTGGTGAATTTTAGTGCTTCTTGGCCAAGTATCTGATCCATGCAGTGCACAAAGACTGCGACTAAGTTTACCAGTCCGAAGGGCAACCTCTTAAACTGGTAGTTCCGCCCTTCGAATATAAAGGCCAGATACTGGCGACTCTGTGGATGTAATTCCACCTGCCAGTATCCGCACACCGTATCCCAGGTAGTGAAGTATTTGGTACCGTGGAATCGTTTTAATATCTCCTCAATCTCACCGGGCGAAGTCCTGTCATTTATGATCATTTTATTTATCTCGCGCGCATCTAAACATAAACGGACTTGTCCGTTTTTCTTAGGAATAGCCACGATAGGACTTGTGTAAGGGGAATGGCTACTCTCTATAATGTCACGGTTAATCATTTGCTCTATTTCAGCTCTTACTGCCTGCTTTCGTGATTGCGCAATGGGGTAAGACTTCCGGTTAAAGTCTACAGTCTCTCGGAATTGTAGAGTACACTGGAAATTCTTCACTTTACCGGGCTCATCAGAAAAGACTGATTTGTATTTATTGTATATATCGATTAATTTGTTCGCTTGGTTTGTTGTTAACCCTTCTCCAGTTGTACCGCTCCGGAAATCCCTGATCTCCTGGATTTTTTGCGACCATAAATCTTCATTGGATGTGTCGTCTATTCTCTGTTCAATTATGGATGTTGGTTGGACGTAATTGATTTTTCGGATTTGCTGATGGATACTATCGGGAACGACTTGGTCACTACCCACCAAGTTCGCCGTCCAAGTATGTCCGTTTGAATATAGTGATAATGTTTCAGTTCTTAGGTCAATGATGGCGGAATTTCTCCTAAGCACATCACACCCGACCAGTATATTAAATGGCAGACCGCTCGCCACCAAGAATTCCATGTCTATCGCTATACCACAGCTCATCACACTGGCGGAGACTTGTCTACGTATAGTTTTGTTTTGTCGGCCGGTTGCTCCCAACAAAACAATATTATTCAACGGCAATGTTGGTAAAGTTCTCCCGCACTCTTGCTGTATCCTTTCCAGTTCCGTCGTATTTATTATTGATACGTTTGACCCAGTATCGATCATTAACTTGGCTGGGATGCCTTCTACCTTGGCGTCCACATGTATAATCTCATTATTGAAGTTATTGGTGGGACTCCTGTTATCCTCTTCCAATAACTCCTGTCGGATGTCCTTGAGGTAGTTGCACCCGATGATGGTAATACGATTGTGATTATTTACTATATTGCACTCATTCTCATTATCATACCCAGTAGTCAGAAGCAGTAATGGGTTCTGGTTATTTCTTACTGCCTGTGCCCGTTTAAAGGCTCGGCATCATTATTTCTTTGAGCCATATTATTGGATGCCTCATTCGGGATGCTCAGGGTGGTTATTTGCCGATCTGTTCTATGGTCTTCTGGTCGTTCATTGTGCGACCTCTGTTCAGTGTTGTCCAAACTATTACTCCTGCGCGTCGGATAGTACCTCGGTTGGTCCCGTTCTAGGCTCCTCCGCCTTTCTTCGTATCTTCGGTAATTGTTCCCTCTATGGTGGTTGAAACCTCGCTGTCTTCCATCTGTGGCCCGTATGAAGTTCACTCTTGGGCGAGGAAACCTATTATTACTAAAATTACTATTATTGGGACCCACACGATTAGCATTATTATGGTAAGGACTATTACCATAATTGGGGCTTCTCTGACTATTCACGTTACCAGGGTTGGGATTGTGGTTACCCTGATAACCATTAGAGGGTCGATTCGGGTTTTGCTGGTTGGGACCCGTTCTATTACTGTCATTGTAATTGGTATTATTTCCAGTATTTCCATTATTATAATTATTATTTCGCGGGTATGTCCGAACTCCTTGGTACCCATTATTTACGTGGTTCGCACCTTGGTTATTATTCTGGTACGTCCTTGGTTCGGGCCCATCACTTCTCCTACGACTCTGCCTGTAGTAATCTTCGTTCTCATAATTCTCCAGGAGTTCGGTCATTGCCTGGATGGTTTTTATCTGGCTGCCCCTCCTAGCGCGAATCACTTCCTCATCATAATGATAAGACAGCTTGTTAATTAAGCATTCCTCCGGTATGGCTGGTTCTAAGTGCTTGGCCATACACACTTTGCCGAGGAAATACGCTGTCATTGAGCTGCCGACTTGTGGTTGGTAGCGGCCGTGGCAGATATTATCTCTGATGAGATTCTGTGTGGTCTCTGACCAGTATTTGGCTTTGAACATGCTCTTGAACTGCTCATAGTTATTGATGTCGCTCCGGTTTGCCATCCACCAATGGTCATTCACCTCCCGAAACGACTCGTCAAGGATCTCTCTATTTTGAACCCATCGGTTCCCTCGGTGTTTCTCGATGTACTCCTCTATTCGTGCCAAGAACTCCATTGGCTTCCGTTTGTATTGTCGGAAATTCAGCCATTCTCGGTTCTCTGACATGGGGAAACTGTGATATCCCGATGGTCTGTTTCGGATTGACTCTATCTCCTCCTGGCTCTGACGCATCTGTCCAGTTATGTTTACCATGGCGGCTTCCACGCCGTCGCATCTTTCTGTTACTTGGGTTCTTACTTTATTTACTTCCTCCAGAGCAAATTTCTTGGTCTCCTCAGTTTTTGTTTTCTGCTGTTCTTGGACCTGAGTAATTTCCTTTGTGATTACTTCACGGACTTCCAGCACTTCGTTTTCTGTTAGCCGACATCTTTCGTCTACTTCTCGGATCTGCTGGTTAACAACCACAACTTCCTGTTCTAATTTCTTTACTATTGATTTCTTGGTCTCTGTTATCTTTTTATTTAATTCCTCTTTGGCTAACTCAATCCTCTCGTCTAACTTATTCATGTTCTCTTGGTTCGCTTCTCTTAATTCTTCTCTCAGCAGTAAATTGTCCTCTCTCAATTCTTCCCTTAATTGTTGGTTGTCATTTTCTATTTTCCTACTGGTTTCTTCCATTTTATCTTCTAAATTCTTATTGTTTTCTTCCATTTTCCTTTCCATCTTCTTACTCAAATTTTTACTGGTTTCTTCGATCCTCTTATTGGTATTCTCTATTTTGCGGCCCAATTCTTCCTTTGTGGATCGGTTATCTTCCTTCAGATCCTCTAGTTTTTCATTTAATGAATGGTTATCTTCCTTCCTTTCCTTACTACTTTCGTCCATCTTCTTGTTTAAATTCTCCTCCATCTTCTTGCTATTTTCTTTATTGTCCTTGCTAGTTGAATCCATTTTCTTAGTTACTCCTTCTATTTTGGATTTGATTTCCTCCTTTAAATCTTTACTCATTTGTAAGATCATTTCCATCACTCTATCCATTTTCGTATCTCCATCGGTATTGGATTTCTCTTTCTCCCTTTCTGGGACACTGACTTCCCTTGTCTGTGTTGTTACTTCAGGTTGTTCCTCTGGTGGTTCAGGTTGTTTATGTTCCACCTGGATTAGTAATACTTCCGGATCTTCAACGGGTGTTGCCTCCTTATCCCCCATGTCAACCTCTTTCTCGGCCTCTGCCGCCCTCTTTTTCGATGTAGCTCGTCTCTGCATCTTTCTGCTGTCTATCAATCAATCGCTGCCAAGCTTAGATTATTAAGCCCTCTAAGTTGGACGCCACTTTGTAACTGGACGTGACCTTTCTTGTGGCTGTCTTCCTCCTTTGTGCCCCGTGTTGGACTCGTCACTTTGTAACAAGACCTTATATATGACTGTAATCTGATCAATCCCACTGTTTGGGCTAGCCACTTGGTCACCAGACCGCTGTATGCCGGTCGTTACAAAAGAATAAAAATAAAATGGAAATTTTAATAATTAGAATTTCCAAACAATAAAATAATTTTGTTTATGTTTATAGAGGTATGTATACTAGATAAATCTGTTTTTTAAAGGGTTCTGTGAAAATTTTAATAACAGGTAAGTATTTATTGACCGTCGAGCACTTTTTGAAGATTTGCACCAAGTCTGGAGTTAAATAGATTAACTCCAGGTAATAATCGATTGGTGACTTTCCTTACTGGTCCAATATCTTGTTCAAAATAGAGTATATTCTTTTCACTTAATACCTTCAGCCTTATAAATACCCTTAAATTACCCTGTGAAATAAGTACAGATACAAAATAATAGAAATATAAAGATTTATTGACAATTTTAGATAAATAATCGATATTTTATCGATGGAGAGCAATTATCGACTCTGTCTCAGGAATTATCGATTGTCATACAGAACAAAATTTTATGTTATATTATATTAAAGACAGGTTCTTTGAGCGATTAAGAATTAATAGTCAGAGAAGGGTGACGAGAAAGTATAACATTAACAGTTAACACATATAATTACAATAATTACTATTCAATAGTATTTAAATAATTCAAGTTATGATATTAGAATAAATGTTTTGTCGAACCAATGAAGACTGATGTGACGTCAGTAACGATGATGTAGTAGGCAGGTTTCGTTTTCAAGATGGCCGCTCCTTGGGTTGGTCTCGGCTATTGTATATGCGTCGAGTCAGAAAATTACTATAAAATTACCTTCATCAAGGTCTAAAATGTCCCCGCACTGGTGTAATAAGTCTGTTAATCTATTTAGTGTATTCTGGTGAAGTGGTCAGTGTAAACTTGCGTTAGTTAGGTTATTTTCTATTTGTTCAACTATTACGGTTAAGCTTTCAAGTTGCGGTTAGGTTTGTAGAGTAAATCAGTTGTAATATAATGTTTTACCGTTTACTGTCACTCGTATAGTGAAGTTAGAGGTTTGTTTTCACTATTGTCGTGAATGTTTTTATAGTATTGGCTTCAAAAAGTGTTTAATTTGTCTAACTCTCGTTCACTGATTTCAATAGCTAAAACGTTAGCTTCATGTTCGACTCGGTTTAAAGAACGTTTTTGTCACACACCTATTCAGCTTGATATTCAGCAAAAGACTAATTAACTTGGTCATAAATCTTGCCCAGTTAATCCTTGAAAAAGTATTGTTAACATTTTTCGATTTCATACACATTAGAAAATATTACATTATATATGGAATTTTTCTATTTTATTCCTTACTTTTATGAATTATTAATCTTATTATTAGTTTAATCATCTTATTCCCTTTAAATTGATGTATTATAGTCCATATCTGTAGACATTTTGTGGAAATTAACAAATTTTGTTCACACTTTGGAAATATAGGCTCAAAATTGGATTTCCGTTTTTATATAAAATTCCTTCCATTTTAAATATTATTAATACTATTATAATAAATTTTAATTAGTCATATTTCTCTTCCTTTCCTTAAATACATATAAATTACACCTTTGAACTGGTTTTTTGTGTTAATTTGTAGATTTGATATTGCTCTCTAAAATTAATTAATTTATATATTTTGACAATTTACAAAATGTTAAGGTATATCTCCTTATTGTCATTTTAATTCATAGGATCATTCCTAGTAGTAGTTAATTGTGTTATCTTATATAAATCTGGGTAGTTTACAGGATTTATTAGTGAATTATACTATTTTATATTGGTTCTCTGATTTCACCAAATGGCCTAGATTTTAGAATTTTATATTTCTTTCTTTCTCAATAAATTAAACTTGATTCCTCCTCTGACTTTACATAACTACAATTATATGAAAATAACATGATCTATAACTTATTGTTTTGTGTAGTAGTTAATTAACACTACAGTTATTAAAATAATTAATTATGAACATTGTTTATTAATCTGCACAATTTAACATATTGCAGATACAGCTTAAACATATCTCTTTTGACTATTTTCAATCTAACATAGCATACCTTTTAGTACATTATTACTGGTATGTAGGTTATTATTTATCAAACATAATTCTTTTTTAAAACACATAACATAAATCTTATTTTCTAATAAACCTTATAAATACATTTATTTAATACATTGATTTTAGGACTGTGAAATAATAGTCTATCTAAACATGTTACACTTGTTCATACTATATTAGTACCATTCCCTTTTGGTTTAAATCATTATTATTGTGATTCCCCACATCAGCAAACATTAATTCCCATACTCTATTTATTATCATCCTTTTTTACAAAGGTCTTTTAAATAAGGATTTACATAAAAATAATAAAATACTGGAAACCTTCCATTTTATTATTTTATCATGCTGGTTATTATTAGACTTTAAAGTTGTGATATAGCATACTACTAAGTTATAGTATCACCAACTTTAAGTTTATTGCATTTTTTAAAAAACACTTATACAAATTCACTTTCACTGTTGGTTCTGATATTCTGAGTCTTATTATCTCAGACCAGACCTTTAGTCATCATGGACCATTAAGACTAGTTTATTTTCTTTATTACACAATAGCTTTAGCCGGTGCACTTCTTATAACGCTATACAACACTTTAGTTTTCTCAATAATTACATTTTTATAAGATTTTGGGGATGTTATACTTTCTTTGACATAGTTTTTGTGGGTTTGGGATTGATAGTAGTTTATATAATAATAGGCTTTACTACGGTGTTTCTTTCATACTATGTCTTCCTCTCCTCCTGTCTTCCTTCTTGTCCTTCTTCATATCTTCCTTCTGGTATTCATTCTTGTCCCTCTTCTAGTTTTCATTCTTGTCCCTCGTCTAGTCTTCACTCTTCTGTTCTTCTTTCCTCATTCTTGGGAACCAAGGTACTTGGTGTTATCACGACTGAGGTTTAGCTTGGAGTATTGAATTTCTTCACTGAACTGACTTTATTCTTCTATTTGTTTTTAGAGTATTTTGGTATTCACCACTCTTTGATTGAGTCTCTTTTTTCGGGATATTGTCTTATGTAACTGGTTTACTGCTCTGAGCTTCCTGGGTAACGTACTGGTATTATTTATGAGTTGATGAGTTGCTTCAATACTTTCTTTGGTTTCATTTAACAGTGGTTTTTATATATTATGTAGTGAGGAGTTTTATCTTATTGTGTTTCATTCCTCTGATTTATTTAAATGTCATTTAATATTATTACAACATTTTTTGATGTAATTAAATTTGATCATTTCATATGATTTACAATGTAGTGGATTTTCTGTCACGCTACAATATATATATTTAAAATATATATAATATTATATATATATATATATATTATAACAACACAAATTCAATGTAATTTAATTTGTGGAGCCCCAGCATTTGGAGCGCCAAATTATATAACATAACAACACAAATTTGATTTCATGGGTGTAATCGTAATAAGAAGATGATGCGTTATATAAGTTTTTAAAAATTTTCCATTATTTATTTTTTTTATTAAACAAAATTCTTTCATTTCTCATATTGAAATAATACTCATTATTAATCGTTTGTATGAACCATTCGCACAAGACTTATGGCTAACAAATTATATCTAACATGGTATGAATAAACCTTATCATCTAATCTTAATTAATTAAATATTTTGCTCTCGGCTTACTCATTGTGTGGTTACCTTTGCGATTTCATATTATTTTATATAATTCTGAAATTACTGTTATTTTTAATTTATTTAATCTTATTTGACTTTCATTATTTACTATTGCATATGCATTTTACTTTATCAAACAAAGACTTTATCAATTGCTCTCATTTATTTTTATTTAAAATCGTATCAAACAAACCTTTCTCAATACTTTAATTGATTTTAATTTAAACTCAAATATTTCTCTCTTAGCATTTATGTTTGATTCAATTACTAATTCCTATACATGAGTTATTATTCTACATTACAATCTGCTTTTACATTTATGTACATTTCTTTATGATTGATTAACTGTTCGAATGTTTTTCATTCTATGTTAACTAGAGTCTTTCAAATGTTTGTAATTAACAAAAATGGTTTTTCATCACCTCATTTGATGCGATACTATCAGTGTGTCCTCCTCGGGTCCTCGGTCTGTGTCCTTCTCGTTCTTCTGGTACTCTGGTCCTCTTCCAGGATTCCACTGCTAGTGCTGTTTACTAGTTGTCTCGTATCCTCGCATGGATCGTACTTGAGTCCATCGAACCTCTTCGTAGGTGCTCTGCTGTTCTGATTAGACTTCCAGTTCGTCCCGTGACTCTCACTGAAGATTTAAAATAGCGTCGTCGACTGACATAGCCTCCTACGGCAACGGTTGAAAATAGAAAAAGAAACTTTAATAGCGCGACCTGGTATTTATAGCCAGGTCGTGCAAAAGCTCAGGTCTGAACAATTTTCATCTTGTCAGAGTTTGTCGAAGCGTCTTTACCCCCACTCTGGTTCAATTCATTAATTTCGCCTATCTTCGCGAATTACGAAGTCTGTTTCACACTACTCGATGCTCAATCGATCGCTAATTTTTATATGTTTACTATACGTAAATTACACTTCTTTATTGTAATTACAAAAAGAGCTATTCACTTTTTACTTATAGTAATTGCACTTTCCGTCACTTTGGCACGGTCTTTCAACCCTTGTTCACCTTTATTTTCTACACCCTCTGGTGTCTTTCGTTTTACAATATTGTAGGCCTACATATTTTTCTTATAATTAAAATAAAACATAAAGTCTATCAATATTTGAAAAGGAATGGTTACTGTTCAGGAACGGATAGGCTTCACACACACAAACAAAATACACGTGTACACAACGCTAGCGACATGTGGGGCAGATATGCGTGTCCATGCAGGAATTCTGCGTTCCCTTTTTCCAGCTTGCAATCTGAATCATGTTTATTAATCAATATTTATTTATGTTTATTATTTATTTAAATTATTTTTCCAATGCACAGTACCGTAAATGGTTGTACTGTTGCAATATATATATATATATATATATATATATATATATATTTAAAGATCTAACTGCAAGCGAGATAAAAAAGCAACTGGATTCAACGTTGGGGGACTTTTTCCATCGAATACAACGGATAAGCGCTGTATTGCTGAATTTAAAATGCGTCGGACAAGCACAACTGAAGTGACTACGCCAGAAAAAATAGATAAAATCCACAAAATCGTTTTTCGAGACAGTAGAATGAAAGTGAGTGAGATTGAAGAGGCTGTTCGTATATCAACGGAACGTGTGCGCAATACCTTACAAAAGAATCAAATTTTGCGTCGATTCATAACCGATGATGCACCACTACACTCCTGAGACCAAACAACAGTCAAAACAATGGACCACGAAAGGCGAACCAACTCCAAAGAAGGCAAAGTCAATTCCTTCTGCTGATAAGGTTATGGCGACTGTTTCGTGAGACGCACGTGGATTAATATTCACTAACTACCTCATAAAGGGGAAAACAATTAGTGGCGAGTACTATGCAAACCTACTGTACCTTTTAAACGACGAAGTAAAAAAATGGCCGCATTTAACAAAAAAAGAAAGTTCTGTTTCACCAAAACAATGCGCCACCTCGCATGTCAATTGTTGCTAAAATCAAAGACTTGAAGTTCGAATTGCATCCTCATTCACCAAACTCGCCCGATTTAGCCCCGAGCGACTTTTACCTCTTTCCTAACCTCAAAATAATGGCTCGGTGGAAAAAGATTTACTGACGACAATCAACCCAGCGATGCTGTAAATGGGTACTTTGAGTACCTCAACAAATTTGCGTATCAGTCTGGCATAACCGCTTTAGGATACTGTTGGAAAAAATATAGAACTAAAAGGAGATTATGTTGAGAAATAAATGCTAATTAATCAAAAATAGTGTTGTTTTCTTATTCAGGTCCGAGACTTCTCATCCTACCTTCGTAGTAATTAAGCGTAACAGGCGTACTGCCACAATCGCTGCTGCATATTGTATTACGTCCCTCTCCCAAAACACACAGATGCATAGATAGTTCACATGGATACAAAATGACTGATGTGTGCAGATCTCGTAAGACAGAGAAGCATTGGTACCTATTAGTCCATAATTTGGCTATAACAAGCAATCTAACCATCATTTGCTCTTCACGTTTTAGCCTCGGAGAAGGCTACGGGAACCTTTATTCATTTCGTCTAAACATGCTTCGTCTTCCATTTGATTTATATCTGCTTCGAGCGGGAACCTCTCTTCGTTCCTTCTCTCAGTGCTTCTTCCATCGTTGTCAATTCTGTTAGGCATATCTGTGAAGCTGAATATTTTGAATGTTTCCTTATACTTTCGTTTCTCAGTCTGTCCCGATGACTACACTTTTTCACCCTTCGTACAAATTTAATTTCTGTAACATGTATTCTACTGTTAGTCGCATTCTTTTATATTGTTCTTAAAAATATTTGTTTATTGTTCAGCGTACATGGGTAAATTTATTTATTTTTCGCTCACCGTCCTTACTATAGCCAAAGGTTATTTCACAGCTCAGATAGACCAGCTGGCCTGCTCTAGTGTTCTGTTGTCAATGACAATCTTGGTTCGTACACGTTCTTTGCCTATAAGTCCCATCGTTTCAGATTTTTCGATCGATATTTCCAAATGGTAGCCTTTAAATACTTAACTAAGTTAGAAAATTCTTTTTTTGAAGTTTGTTTTCCGTTTCTACCATCAACGTGAGATCGTCTGCATTCACGATTACTTTAAGAGACGTGTTTGCAGTCTAATCTTTAGCTAAACTATTTATTGCCTCTGTAAGGCGTAAGGACTAAGATTATACTTCAGAGTCTTCCAGTCACTTCCAGCTTCATTTACAAGCATAGTACTCTGTTCACTGAAGAGAGTATTTGACGCCCGAAGGATTTCCGGAATAAGGAGTCCCCTATACCAAGACTCAGTAGTTCCCCTCGGAAGACCGGAATGATCTAGCAGGGTACCAGGACACCCGCTTGCCCTTGTAGCGAAAAATACTACTAAAACGGTGAGCAACTGACTAGGGTGAACAATGAAAGGTGAAACTAATACTTTAAACATCCTCAGCTTATATCAGTATAAACACAAAATTGTATATAGATGACTATAGAGTTAACGAATGAAAGGTACTAAGGAAGACCAAGTTATTGATGTATAAGGTCCTAGTGCGCCCAGTACTGACTTATGCAGCAGAGACATGGACGCTGCCTAAATCAGATGAGAGGAGGCAACTAAATATTGTTGCGAGGACGATACTCAGGCAAATTTTTGGTCCAGTTGAAGAGGGGGGAGCCTGGAGGAAAAGATATAATTTAGAGCTCTATAATTTGTATGATGAACCTGATGTGGTCACCTGTATTAAATTAAAAAGATTGGAATGAGCTGGATACATTGTACGTGAATATGAAAGCAGAGTTGTTGGGAAGATGTTTGATGCAAAACCAGAGGGTAAAAGGCAAGTTGGAAGACAAAAACTGAACTGGATGGACAGGATGAGTCAGGACATCAGTACTCTTGAAATTAGAAACTGGAGGAGTGTGGCTATGAATTGAGAAGAATGGCGAAATCTTCTGAAGAAGGCCAGGGCCCACAAGAGGCTGTCGAGCCAATGATAATGATGATAGAGTTAAGGAGGTGAGGAATGATTTTGGATTGTATTTAAACAGAGAAGGGGACTACAGTCAAATATACACCATCGACGTAGTTACAGAATATGTTTGATAAGAGTAGTAGGTAACACAGTGTATAAATCTTCCTCATCGTATAATGATACAGAAGTACACGAGATCTATGAGTAGCTAAAGTAACTAATTCAGGAGGAGACAGAATGCTGACAATAAAACAATAATCATGTTGTAACTCAGCAATAATCATGTAAATATCTTGTAGTAATCATATTGACAGAACTCAGTGCAAGTAAACAGGGAATTCAAAAGATAGCTGGAGGATTTGAATTAGAAAATAACAACGAAGAGAAGAGGTACTCATTTCGTTCTACAAAAGTACATAGTGTACACGATACATGATTCATGTCTCTAGTTATAATATTAGCCAAGTTTTATTGTTTAAGTGGCGTGTCAAACCTAGCATTCTGCTATGTCTCACAATCATTTCAGGACTGACACCGTTAGGCCAAGATTTAGACATACTTTTCTATGCTATACTTCAGTATATGAGTATAACAGAAGTTGTTTTAGTGCCGATAGCCGTAAAATCTTAATAAACATTATTTTGAGGTTACTTACCAAATTTTTATACAATTAGAATTGTTCAATTAAGTGACAGAAAGAGGTTGTTGTGGTTATAGGAATGACAACCATTTGGACCTGGGGTGGAATACCTGCAGTGGTAATGATACTCACTTAACCACCCTCGCCGCATGCAGACGGAGGTTTCTACATGGTGGAAAAGACAGACATAATAAGAAGAACGTTCAAATTTTTATTATAATTCGTTATTTTTTCAGAAAGTAATTAGAGTAGTAAAATTAATAAGAGTAGTAATTTACATTTAGTAATTTTTCAATTTAGTCTCCCTTCTTTTGAACGCAATGGCGCAATCTTTCCGGAAGCTTACGTATTCATGAAAAAAATTCTTCTGATTAATACAGAAGTACAGAAGTTATGTATGATTAATACATTAACTTTTGTATTTATGGCAGGAAGGGAGCCTTTTTACCTGGCCATCTGCTTCAAATATCTCAAAAACAATAATTTTTCGACTTATCTTGACTTCTAAAACTCCAAGGAACATTACTCGATCTGGAACAAACTTCATTAAAACGAAACTCTCCGCATTCTAGAAACTCTTCAGGAGTCTACATAAATGGAAGACAAAGGACAAAGGGGGCAAGGTTCGGAATACAGAGCGGGTAGGGGAGAAGGGTCCATTTTAGTTTCTGAATTGTAGCCATCGTACGAGTGGCGACATGAGGACGCGTATTACCGAAGCTTGTTCTGATGGGAGTTTTACTAGACCCTTCAGCAAATTGGCGTAACACACGGAGTTTATAATCCTTTCTGTTAGGAAATTATTAAGTCCGTATCAGATCCGTATATCACTCTCATATTCCAAAAGAATGGCTTTTGCTGTTTCCGATTTTGCGTCGGATGCCACGACGATAACCTTTTGCAAGCTACGGGCATGATCCGTGTAAGAACCATAGTGTACAGAGAACTTGACAAGATTATTGGGGAAAGAAAATACTGAAGAATGACTGGAAAGAAACTCACACAGCTGTAGGACACAGGTGATGCTATCGATGGGCGTAATGTGAAATACGTGAGCGTGTGTCTTTATACAGAAAAAATGTAACTATACAAATATACATACACACGTGTACATACAGAGAGATAACAATGTAAAGATAATGGAAGTGCTGACAAATGTAAGAACATTGGACGTTAGTTGAACATTTGAAACAAACCACACGCTCGCGCGCGCGCGCACACACAACTCACATCGCGCGCGAATGGTCACAAAACACTTTTTACAGACTCAGTAGATTAAAGTGATACAGTGATTTCAAAGAGCACGTCTTCCAGCACATCATCTGACACAATTCCCGGCACGTTTCGAGGACATAATTCAGTCTTTGTCGCTCTATTTCGTATCGAAAACATGCCCCCAAAAAAACTAACTTGCGGCTCTCGGGTCATGGTAAGTATTTGGCATAACGTAAACAATTTCATAACCTCATGGTTATGCAAATAGCCCTTATCAGATGTAAATTGCTGATTCATGCTTAATTCGTGTTTATTATTTAGCGAATTTTTTGATTTAAAATCTAATACTCATATAATTTTTTTTTTTTGGTGCTGTGGAAACAAAGTCGCATAAACTATTTTTATCTTCGACTGTAAATATTTAAATTCGGAGACTTTACCCAACTTCTATTCTGCACATAATTGGAGCGACTTGGTTTTGTTGGTCTCCTCACGCTTATGTTCAACACCTTACGGGAGAGAAAATAATCAGAAGTTTATTTGTATTTCCGTAAACGTGGAAATAGAAGTAAAAAATACTAATATTTTTTGTATTATAGAGCCAGTTCGCACAAACGTAGACACGCACATTCAAAACAATCCCATTTAGTTTGGTAATCAAACCATGTGGCTTTGTGTGGTACATGAAGTATTGGTGTGATGTTGAATATGTTGTTAAATTAATTTGTTGCTTGCTTTATATTTAGATTTATGCAGACGCCATAAATATAGGACACGAATTCCCAGACATTGACAATCAACATGTAGCGCACAATGGCACTTAATGAATGTGTGGGGAACTCGTATTCAAACATAAAACACAAAACAAATTCATATTTGAACTAATTCAAGTCGGTACAAAACATGATAAAAATTTTGAAACACTAAATATTGGAAACATTCGCTCAGGAAAACCAATTACAACTATCAAAGCCCAACCAATAGCAAAATTCAACTAAAACACAAATATTTCAATAGTTGGCGGATCAACGAAGATGCCGATTAGCGTTCAATATGATGCTCGTAACATGTTCAAATAAGAATAAAGATCTTGTAGTCAGTCTTTTTATATAATAATAATTTTGTGACGCGTCAAGGAAAGGAATTGTTCTAAGTTAAATATACACACGCGAGCGCCTATGTAGATACGTACACAAATTTGTATGTATACACATACACACACGCGGGTGCGCGTTTGAGAGATGGGAGTGTACATTTGTTGGAATAATTTTGTTGTTTGTTGTATGCTTTTAAAATTGGATTGCAGTGATTATACTTAACCACTCCATCACCTTTATTGTATTTGTTCAAAATATACATATTTAGTTTTAATTTTTCCATTATCCTACTGACTTTTAATTTAATTTATAGACACTACTTGTATTACGGTATTCCTAGTGTATTTACCGTTTATACAATTTCTCGCTTTTCTATCTTTCAATTTTTTCCAAGGCTAAAATTACGTCCACTCCTGCACAATGTAATGCCACACACGGAAAAATATACAATATTATGATAAAATAGATTAAGAATGGCCCAAGAATTTAAATCATATTTGATGAAACCTAAATATTACAAAATTGCTGAAAGGTTTATTAATAACTCAGGTTATTGCTTGGAATCGATTGAGTTATGTAAACCACGAACATTTTTAAACCATCGTCGTAACGTGAGGTGTTTGAGATCTCATACACAAACTAATTCACGTTTGTGTTGCTTATTCAGTATACGTAACATTCATTTATACTGCCTTCTCTATTACTAAAGAACTCTATAAGCTATTCTTTACTTCCGAACATGAATATGCCTACATTTTAATTAACCAACTTCTGGGTTGGTTTGAACTGTGGCTACTCGGTAACCCCTCGCATGCTGTGGTTTTGGCACGCTTACCGACTCTAGTACCTGACTGTCCACAGGAAGGACATGCGCTGGCTTCTCCACTTCCGTCGCAACAAACACATAGTAGCTTTACTTCCTCTCCAAGTACGTTCACTTCGTGTCTGAAACTACGCCCACCTACGCGCGCGCGTTTGTGTGAAGTTTATATAATAAACTCTTGTTGAGGTCAGTTAATTGTCTGGAAGTAGAGTGCATGTTATACATATTTTCAAGGTTACTCCATCCTTTTAAGAAATATTGGCGTCATTTAAAATATCATTTTTAATTTTCATTTCAATAAGAAACACCAAACAAAAATTTGTAAGAGCCAATTTCTGTGAATATCATTCGATTTTCACTAAATTATAAAATTAAGTATTACAAACAGTAATCTGAAACAGCTGAGGAAAGGTTAACAAAATATTTGGAAGAATAAAGGTTTGTTTATCCTGTTCACTCCTCAGTTACTTCTTCTTACAAGTCTTGTCCAACACTGTGAAATTTTTTCTGCAGTCTCAAGTTTTTCAATTATTCTTGTGTATGTTTCACACCAAACCATCTTCTCAGGTAGAATAGATTAATACATTAACTTTTGTATTTATGGCAGGAAGGGAGCCTTTTTACCTGGCCATCTGCTTCAAATATCTCAAAAACAATAATTTTTCGACTTATCTTGACTTCTAAAACTCCAAGGAACATTAGGAAGGTCTGGCGAGACTTTTAGATAACCTTCTTCATTTTATTTCATCCCAATGGCTGAAATGCCAGTGTTAAGACATGATCGTTGATTCTTTTAACGTCAGAGGTTTCTTCGAGCTCTGTGGATAAAGTCGATAGTCTAAACGATATCTTCAGAGTCACGAGGTACTCGTAACTACGGGACCCGATCTTTTCCGCTGGAGATCCGATATCGGTCTCTAGAGAATTCCTTGATCAAACACCTTGATTGGCTCTTCGTGGGTTTACGACATAATCGGATAACCGCCAGCATTTTCCAATAATCCGGAAGATGGGATTTCTGCTTCAGGAAATGGCAATCAATTTCTCTCAGGCTGGAGGATAAAATCGACTCATTAGACGATTTTTCATTATTCCAGCATCTTCATCCTTCGCTTGATCCGACTATGATTCGTCTGAGTGCCAGCATCAGACTCGGGACAGGATACCTTTCCATGGTAAACGAAATAACTGCTATCCATTGTGTGTGTGTGTGTGTGTGTGTGTGTGTGTGTGTGTGTGTGTGTGTGTGTGTGTGTGTGTGTGTGTGTGTGTGTGTGTGTGTGTGTGTGTGTGTGTGTGTGTGTGTGTGTGTGTGTGTGTGTGTGTGTGTGTGTGTGTGTGTGTGTGTGTGTGTGTGTGTGTGTGTGTGTGTGTGTGTGTGTGTGTGTGTGTGTGTGTGTGTGTGTGTGTGTGATTTAAGCGTACATTGTGTGTACGCCGACATGGATGTAAGGATATAGACCGTTGTGAAAATAATTGTCCTAGTTTTTGTGCTAGAAAATACGTTATGAAGTCGACAGGCTGACACGGCAGACACAAGCAATTTCGGTTTGCCTAGAGAGAATTCACAGGCAATAATGAACTACTCACAGTCTTTCGCGAAAGACAGAAATCTGTCTGAGAAGGTTTTATCAATGGTGGTATCAAAAGCATCTGCTAAAAGGTTTTGCTCAGAACAGGAAATTGTGTAAAATGTATTGAGAATGTTATGAAAAAGACCTAAATAGTTTAAACCTTTTAAATGACAGTATTGCTTACATCAAATTTATGCAAATATTATCGAGCAAAAAAATTATCACTTTGAAACATTCTGAGACTGAATTTATAATAGTGCTTATATAACATGTCATTATTACGGGTAAAATAATGAACGTAAATAAAACTCATCATTCTTCGGGGAGAGGAAGAGTTATTAACATTTCAATGCTGAAAATTCTTGGTAGGTCATCAATTCAAGGGACTGAAGAAGGACTCAAAGTTCTTAACTACGGGCTTGATGTCACGGTAATTTTACGACGAATATGGTATATACACATAGAAAATAGACTATTTACATGTGTATACATACATACAACATATAGGCTTATGTGTGCGTATGTAAACACCAGTCACTACTAAAACAACTGACACTGTGGTACACTATAAATTTGTTTCTATTAGAGACTGTCTAATTCTAAATAACTCTGTGTGTGTGTGTGTGTGCGCGCGCGTGCGCGCGTGCGCACTCCACATCCATTGAAATAACTTAGAGTGCACGTGTGAACCACTGAATCTGTGAGACCAAAGATGCACAACTGGAGACAATCTAAACTAAATGGTTTCGACACGAGGCTGTTGCAAGACACGCCACGCTCTCGCACATGTGATGTTTACACTGTCTTGTAAAAACGACGAGGAAATGCTTTTAAATGTTTATAGGTCAAGCAGCTCACTTGGCAAACATGTCTACAGTATATCTAAAGAAAGCGACAGCGATAGATTTCCACTAACGGCAATGTGGACCTGATGCCAATGCAAATGGGAAAGACTGTCCACGAGGAACCTCCAACCTTTATAAATGGAACTCGTGCGCCCTAGCCTGTCGTAGTTTCTGAGGTCTGCTGACCGCAATGTCAGCCACTTATCTATTTCCGTTCCTAACTGCAGCGTGGCAGTACAAACATGTCGGGATATATTTTGATCTGACAGGGTCACGATGAATTTATTAGTTTCATATTTTGCGACGTTTTAGTTTTGTGACCGAGAAATTGATGAAATTTTGAACAAGTCGCTGAAGAACTGCTTGTCCGCATCCGCCAAATATTTCTATTAACTGCAAATTAATTAAAGAATTCAATGCCGTCCATTGATTTTCATTATCAATGAGAGAAACGATTATACGCCCAAATCATTGATGTTATAACGATAGCACATTAAAAAATGAACGTGTCTTGTTGGGATATTTATAATCACTTCAGCACCATTTACATCTGGTAATAAAAATTGTTTGATGCGTGTCAAGTAATATTTTATATATTAATATCCGTTAATTCAGATGTCAAAGCGTACAGTAATACTGATATCTATTTTTGGGGTTACTGCATGTCAGCAATGTATTACCACATTATACTCGGTGTGTAGCGGCTATTTACTGCGGCTATCTACGTGTCAAACCGACCGTACGATGTCAACATTACCTGAATCCATTACGTAGCGTGCTCAGAGCGCCCGTGTTCTGAGCGCCAACGCTGCAATCGTGCTCTGTGCGCCGACACTGATAAACCCGTGTTCTGTGCGCCGAGCTTATCTATGCAACATTAGACGCGATAACACCTGGCTACATATCTGTCTATTCGCTGTTCGCCAACTCCGTAACCAACACTATCGGTCCTATGAAAATTTCTACAAATCATTGCTAAAGACATTATCACAGCACTAGTAGGCTCCCGCAAATTTACTTTTCGCAGATATACGTAACTGACAGCGATACATAATTTTTTTTAAACAGCTTACAAATTTTTGAAAGTGATCCAAAATTTGTAAGGAGTGTTGAGAGATATTAATTATGTCAAACAGATCTATTACAGATCGCATTTTGTATTCTCAATAAAATTTCTCAGTTGATTGTCTTATAAACTTTTAAAATTTTATTACAATTTTGAGTTCAATTTTTGCCTCTTGGTGCTCCAAATCAAGAAAATTGTCGTAGTAAAGGTTGAATTAGAATTATGGTTATGGTTCCATTCAGGCTAAATTCGGCAAGATCTTACATTTCTGCAGGCAGACAAATGCCAAACGGTCGACTTTAAGCTGAGGACCAATCATCTCTCGTCCAATTACATACAAATTAAGGCATGGTTACTCGACTTACTTCTAGGAATGGAAATGGACGTTGAAAGGGAATTTATAAGTTTCTGTCTATTCTGTAGTTCCCGCAAATCTAAACATTGCTCTAATATTCTGTACCGGTGCGTCTTGTCACAAAGATCATTGTATAGAACATCTCGCTCAAGCTAAACAAGTTCTTAAGCGCAGGTGTGTTTAAAATATTTTTTTAATTCTAAAATTAAATATTCAAATTAGTTTTTAAATATTGCTTTCAGTTTTTAGTTTTTTAAATTATTTATTATCAATTTTAAATTTTAGGCAGCTAGTTGTAACGTCGTGTTTTCTTCCTTTCTATTTCTTTTCTGATTTGATAAAGAGAATTTCAGTTAGTCAAGTTCTTTTCTGTCCGCAAGACCTACCTCAAAATCGCGATTTGAGCTGTAATTCTCTGCTTCAGTTTTTAGCAGTTTTAAGTTTTCCTCTAATAAATATATATTAGAGGGCGTAGAAATGTCTTCTTACTAGGACGTAGAACTTTTCTACCTTTCTCTAAAAACATTCTATAAATAAAGCAATACATCTTGATTGTTCAACCACTTACGATACGACATAGGCCAAAACCAACATGCGTAATTCGGACACATTTCCACAATCACAAACAGCAGTACTGAAATATCTAAACAGACTTGACAGCTATGGCTGCAACCATCCTGCATGTCGAAAGTATTTCTTCACTTTCTTTATAATTACCGACGAAGCGTACATTTTGAATTTTGCTGCAGAACCATTCGTCATAGTTGACATTATACCAGTTCCTTCAGAACAGTAAATTTTTGAAGATAAGTTTCGTATTTTTTATCTTGTAAGCTAACACACTGTGAGATAAATAGTCGTTTCAGTGGCTTAACTCTAGTATCCTTTATACATTGGGTGTTCAGTTTCGATAAAATTTTATAAGTTCCGGCAAGGTAATGAAAAGTTTAAATCTTCAAAAAAAATGTTGTGTCCCTTTCCAATCTTGTTGTTACTTTCAAAATTGGTGATCAAAATTGTGTTCCGTAAGAGGTTTCGTAAGAGTCGTTGAGGAAGAATTCTTGACTGTTAGCCTGATTCTGCATAGTTCCTAGAGCTTTTCTCAATTTTTTACAACGATTCACTTTGCGGTATTGTGTTTCGGTACTTTTTTTACCTTATCGAGATCCTCATTAGAAACTGATTGGAAATTCTCCCGGAACCTGATGAACATCTTCTTGCGCTGTTTTTTTAATGCATTTGCTACTTCTGGTTCTGTTTAATTTGGCGCACAACGACTGCTCCTGTGAAGCCACGATGATTCCGTTCCTTGTTCTGATGAGCCCTCGTTAACCTGATGTTTTTTATTTCGTAAAGATAATGGAAGTGCTGACAAATGTAAGAACATTGGACGTTAGTTGAACATTTGAAACAAACCACACGCTCGCGCGCGCGCGCACACACAACTCACATCGCGCGCGAATGGTCACAAAACACTTTTTACAGACTCAGTAGATTAAAGTGATACAGTGATTTCAAAGAGCACGTCTTCCAGCACATCATCTGACACAATTCCCGGCACGTTTCGAGGACATAATTCAGTCTTTGTCGCTCTATTTCGTATTGAAAACATGCCCCCAAAAAAACTAACTTGCGGCTCTCGGGTCATGGTAAGTATTTGGCATAACGTAAACAATTTCATAACCTCATGGTTATGCAAATAGCCCTTATCAGATGTAAATTGCTGATTCATGCTTAATTCGTGTTTATTATTTAGCGAATTTTTTGATTTAAAATCTAATACTCATATAATTTTTTTTTTTTGGTGCTGTGGAAACAAAGTCGCATAAACTATTTTTATCTTCGACTGTAAATATTTAAATTCGGAGACTTTACCCAACTTCTATTCTGCACATAATTGGAGCGACTTGGTTTTGTTGGTCTCCTCACGCTTATGTTCAACACCTTACGGGAGAGAAAATAATCAGAAGTTTATTTGTATTTCCGTAAACGTGGAAATAGAAGTAAAAAATACTAATATTTTTTGTATTATAGAGCCAGTTCGCACAAACGTAGACACGCACATTCAAAACAATCCCATTTAGTTTGGTAATCAAACCATGTGGCTTTGTGTGGTACATGAAGTATTGGTGTGATGTTGAATATGTTGTTAAATTAATTTGTTGCTTGCTTTATATTTAGATTTATGCAGACGCCATAAATATAGGACACGAATTCCCAGACATTGACAATCAACATGTAGCGCACAATGGCACTTAATGAATGTGTGGGGAACTCGTATTCAAACATAAAACACAAAACAAATTCATATTTGAACTAATTCAAGTCGGTACAAAACATGATAAAAATTTTGAAACACTAAATATTGGAAACATTCGCTCAGGAAAACCAATTACAACTATCAAAGCCCAACCAATAGCAAAATTCAACTAAAACACAAATATTTCAATAGTTGGCGGATCAACGAAGATGCCGATTAGCGTTCAATATGATGCTCGTAACATGTTCAAATAAGAATAAAGATCTTGTAGTCAGTCTTTTTATATAATAATAATTTTGTGACGCGTCAAGGAAAGGAATTGTTCTAAGTTAAATATACACACGCGAGCGCCTATGTAGATACGTACACAAATTTGTATGTATACACATACACACACGCGGGTGCGCGTTTGAGAGATGGGAGTGTACATTTGTTGGAATAATTTTGTTGTTTGTTGTATGCTGTTAAAATTGGATTGCAGTGATTATACTTAACCACTCCATCACCTTTATTGTATTTGTTCAAAATATACATATTTAGTTTTAATTTTTCCATTATCCTACTGACTTTTAATTTAATTTATAGACACTACTTGTATTACGGTATTCCTAGTGTATTTACCGTTTATACAATTTCTCGCTTTTCTATCTTTCAATTTTTTCCAAGGCTAAAATTACGTCCACTCCTGCACAATGTAATGCCACACACGGAAAAATATACAATATTATGATAAAATAGATTAAGAATGGCCCAAGAATTTAAATCATATTTGATGAAACCTAAATATTACAAAATTGCTGAAAGGTTTATTAATAACTCAGGTTATTGCTTGGAATCGATTGAGTTATGTAAACCACGAACATTTTTAAACCATCGTCGTAACGTGAGGTGTTTGAGATCTCATACACAAACTAATTCACGTTTGTGTTGCTTATTCAGTATACGTAACATTCATTTATACTGCCTTCTCTATTACTAAAGAACTCTATAAGCTATTCTTTACTTCCGAACATGAATATGCCTACATTTTAATTAACCAACTTCTGGGTTGGTTTGAACTGTGGCTACTCGGTAACCCCTCGCATGCTGTGGTTTTGGCACGCTTACCGACTCTAGTACCTGACTGTCCACAGGAAGGACATGCGCTGGCTTCTCCACTTCCGTCGCAACAAACACATAGTAGCTTTACTTCCTCTCCAAGTACGTTCACTTCGTGTCTGAAACTACGCCCACCTACGCGCGCGCGTTTGTGTGAAGTTTATATAATAAACTCTTGTTGAGGTCAGTTAATTGTCTGGAAGTAGAGTGCATGTTATACATATTTTCAAGGTTACTCCATCCTTTTAAGAAATATTGGCGTCATTTAAAATATCATTTTTAATTTTCATTTCAATAAGAAACACCAAACAAAAATTTGTAAGAGCCAATTTCTGTGAATATCATTCGATTTTCACTAAATTATAAAATTAAGTATTACAAACAGTAATCTGAAACAGCTGAGGAAAGGTTAACAAAATATTTGGAAGAATAAAGGTTTGTTTATCCTGTTCACTCCTCAGTTACTTCTTCTTACAAGTCTTGTCCAACACTGTGAAATTTTTTCTGCAGTCTCAAGTTTTTCAATTATTCTTGTGTATGTTTCACACCAAACCATCTTCTCAGGTAGAATAGATTAATACATTAACTTTTGTATTTATGGCAGGAAGGGAGCCTTTTTACCTGGCCATCTGCTTCAAATATCTCAAAAACAATAATTTTTCGACTTATCTTGACTTCTAAAACTCCAAGGAACATTAGGAAGGTCTGGCGAGACTTTTAGATAACCTTCTTCATTTTATTTCATCCCAATGGCTGAAATGCCAGTGTTAAGACATGATCGTTGATTCTTTTAACGTCAGAGGTTTCTTCGAGCTCTGTGGATAAAGTCGATAGTCTAAACGATATCTTCAGAGTCACGAGGTACTCGTAACTACGGGACCCGATCTTTTCCGCTGGAGATCCGATATCGGTCTCTAGAGAATTCCTTGATCAAACACCTTGATTGGCTCTTCGTGGGTTTACGACATAATCGGATAACCGCCAGCATTTTCCAATAATCCGGAAGATGGGATTTCTGCTTCAGGAAATGGCAATCAATTTCTCTCAGGCTGGAGGATAAAATCGACTCATTAGACGATTTTTCATTATTCCAGCATCTTCATCCTTCGCTTGATCCGACTATGATTCGTCTGAGTGCCAGCATCAGACTCGGGACAGGATACCTTTCCATGGTAAACGAAATAACTGCTATCCATTGTGTGTGTGTGTGTGTGTGTGTGTGTGTGTGTGTGTGTGTGTGTGTGTGTGTGTGTGTGTGTGTGTGTGTGTGTGTGTGTGTGTGTGTGTGTGTGTGTGTGTGTGTGTGTGTGTGTGTGTGTGTGTGTGTGTGTGTGTGTGTGTGTGTGTGTGTGTGTGTGTGTGTGTGTGTGTGTGTGTGTGTGTGTGTGTGTGTGTGTGTGTGTGTGTGTGTGTGTGATTTAAGCGTACATTGTGTGTACGCCGACATGGATGTAAGGATATAGACCGTTGTGAAAATAATTGTCCTAGTTTTTGTGCTAGAAAATACGTTATGAAGTCGACAGGCTGACACGGCAGACACAAGCAATTTCGGTTTGCCTAGAGAGAATTCACAGGCAATAATGAACTACTCACAGTCTTTCGCGAAAGACAGAAATCTGTCTGAGAAGGTTTTATCAATGGTGGTATCAAAAGCATCTGCTAAAAGGTTTTGCTCAGAACAGGAAATTGTGTAAAATGTATTGAGAATGTTATGAAAAAGACCTAAATAGTTTAAACCTTTTAAATGACAGTATTGCTTACATCAAATTTATGCAAATATTATCGAGCAAAAAAATTATCACTTTGAAACATTCTGAGACTGAATTTATAATAGTGCTTATATAACATGTCATTATTACGGGTAAAATAATGAACGTAAATAAAACTCATCATTCTTCGGGGAGAGGAAGAGTTATTAACATTTCAATGCTGAAAATTCTTGGTAGGTCATCAATTCAAGGGACTGAAGAAGGACTCAAAGTTCTTAACTACGGGCTTGATGTCACGGTAATTTTACGACGAATATGGTATATACACATAGAAAATAGACTATTTACATGTGTATACATACATACAACATATAGGCTTATGTGTGCGTATGTAAACACCAGTCACTACTAAAACAACTGACACTGTGGTACACTATAAATTTGTTTCTATTAGAGACTGTCTAATTCTAAATAACTCTGTGTGTGTGTGTGTGTGCGCGCGCGTGCGCGCGTGCGCACTCCACATCCATTGAAATAACTTAGAGTGCACGTGTGAACCACTGAATCTGTGAGACCAAAGATGCACAACTGGAGACAATCTAAACTAAATGGTTTCGACACGAGGCTGTTGCAAGACACGCCACGCTCTCGCACATGTGATGTTTACACTGTCTTGTAAAAACGACGAGGAAATGCTTTTAAATGTTTATAGGTCAAGCAGCTCACTTGGCAAACATGTCTACAGTATATCTAAAGAAAGCGACAGCGATAGATTTCCACTAACGGCAATGTGGACCTGATGCCAATGCAAATGGGAAAGACTGTCCACGAGGAACCTCCAACCTTTATAAATGGAACTCGTGCGCCCTAGCCTGTCGTAGTTTCTGAGGTCTGCTGACCGCAATGTCAGCCACTTATCTATTTCCGTTCCTAACTGCAGCGTGGCAGTACAAACATGTCGGGATATATTTTGATCTGACAGGGTCACGATGAATTTATTAGTTTCATATTTTGCGACGTTTTAGTTTTGTGACCGAGAAATTGATGAAATTTTGAACAAGTCGCTGAAGAACTGCTTGTCCGCATCCGCCAAATATTTCTATTAACTGCAAATTAATTAAAGAATTCAATGCCGTCCATTGATTTTCATTATCAATGAGAGAAACGATTATACGCCCAAATCATTGATGTTATAACGATAGCACATTAAAAAATGAACGTGTCTTGTTGGGATATTTATAATCACTTCAGCACCATTTACATCTGGTAATAAAAATTGTTTGATGCGTGTCAAGTAATATTTTATATATTAATATCCGTTAATTCAGATGTCAAAGCGTACAGTAATACTGATATCTATTTTTGGGGTTACTGCATGTCAGCAATGTATTACCACATTATACTCGGTGTGTAGCGGCTATTTACTGCGGCTATCTACGTGTCAAACCGACCGTACGATGTCAACATTACCTGAATCCATTACGTAGCGTGCTCAGAGCGCCCGTGTTCTGAGCGCCAACGCTGCAATCGTGCTCTGTGCGCCGACACTGATAAACCCGTGTTCTGTGCGCCGAGCTTATCTATGCAACATTAGACGCGATAACACCTGGCTACATATCTGTCTATTCGCTGTTCGCCAACTCCGTAACCAACACTATCGGTCCTATGAAAATTTCTACAAATCATTGCTAAAGACATTATCACAGCACTAGTAGGCTCCCGCAAATTTACTTTTCGCAGATATACGTAACTGACAGCGATACATAATTTTTTTTAAACAGCTTACAAATTTTTGAAAGTGATCCAAAATTTGTAAGGAGTGTTGAGAGATATTAATTATGTCAAACAGATCTATTACAGATCGCATTTTGTATTCTCAATAAAATTTCTCAGTTGATTGTCTTATAAACTTTTAAAATTTTATTACAATTTTGAGTTCAATTTTTGCCTCTTGGTGCTCCAAATCAAGAAAATTGTCGTAGTAAAGGTTGAATTAGAATTATGGTTATGGTTCCATTCAGGCTAAATTCGGCAAGATCTTACATTTCTGCAGGCAGACAAATGCCAAACGGTCGACTTTAAGCTGAGGACCAATCATCTCTCGTCCAATTACATACAAATTAAGGCATGGTTACTCGACTTACTTCTAGGAATGGAAATGGACGTTGAAAGGGAATTTATAAGTTTCTGTCTATTCTGTAGTTCCCGCAAATCTAAACATTGCTCTAATATTCTGTACCGGTGCGTCTTGTCACAAAGATCATTGTATAGAACATCTCGCTCAAGCTAAACAAGTTCTTAAGCGCAGGTGTGTTTAAAATATTTTTTTAATTCTAAAATTAAATATTCAAATTAGTTTTTAAATATTGCTTTCAGTTTTTAGTTTTTTAAATTATTTATTATCAATTTTAAATTTTAGGCAGCTAGTTGTAACGTCGTGTTTTCTTCCTTTCTATTTCTTTTCTGATTTGATAAAGAGAATTTCAGTTAGTCAAGTTCTTTTCTGTCCGCAAGACCTACCTCAAAATCGCGATTTGAGCTGTAATTCTCTGCTTCAGTTTTTAGCAGTTTTAAGTTTTCCTCTAATAAATATATATTAGAGGGCGTAGAAATGTCTTCTTACTAGGACGTAGAACTTTTCTACCTTTCTCTAAAAACATTCTATAAATAAAGCAATACATCTTGATTGTTCAACCACTTACGATACGACATAGGCCAAAACCAACATGCGTAATTCGGACACATTTCCACAATCACAAACAGCAGTACTGAAATATCTAAACAGACTTGACAGCTATGGCTGCAACCATCCTGCATGTCGAAAGTATTTCTTCACTTTCTTTATAATTACCGACGAAGCGTACATTTTGAATTTTGCTGCAGAACCATTCGTCATAGTTGACATTATACCAGTTCCTTCAGAACAGTAAATTTTTGAAGATAAGTTTCGTATTTTTTATCTTGTAAGCTAACACACTGTGAGATAAATAGTCGTTTCAGTGGCTTAACTCTAGTATCCTTTATACATTGGGTGTTCAGTTTCGATAAAATTTTATAAGTTCCGGCAAGGTAATGAAAAGTTTAAATCTTCAAAAAAAATGTTGTGTCCCTTTCCAATCTTGTTGTTACTTTCAAAATTGGTGATCAAAATTGTGTTCCGTAAGAGGTTTCGTAAGAGTCGTTGAGGAAGAATTCTTGACTGTTAGCCTGATTCTGCATAGTTCCTAGAGCTTTTCTCAATTTTTTACAACGATTCACTTTGCGGTATTGTGTTTCGGTACTTTTTTTACCTTATCGAGATCCTCATTAGAAACTGATTGGAAATTCTCCCGGAACCTGATGAACATCTTCTTGCGCTGTTTTTTTAATGCATTTGCTACTTCTGGTTCTGTTTAATTTGGCGCACAACGACTGCTCCTGTGAAGCCACGATGATTCCGTTCCTTGTTCTGATGAGCCCTCGTTAACCTGATGTTTTTTATTTCGTACACAACTAGAATGAAATATGCTTGTTTGAACTTAGCTCTGTATTAATAGCCCTCACGTTGAATCAGAGGTTTCCCTTTAGTTGATGTAATAACCTCTTTTAGATAAAAAACTTCAAAACTGACCACAAGTAACAGTACTGTGCGTACAACCAAATGTCAAATTACAACTAATGAAAGAGTGCGAATAACAATAAGGAAAGCGGTTAGTCAATACTCTTCAACACTCTACGACTCCACTCAGGTAGTGTGGTAGAGATCAGTGACAGAACAACTAGGCCTATAACACTACTGACTCGAATAGATTATAAACCATTAGTCTAAATTTACATAAATTCATGTTATTTACGGTGTAATGTTATTTACGGTTATGTAAATACACAATATGTGCCCTTAAACACGTATTTTTAAGGACCCGTAGACCAACCTGTGTGTAACGCAAAAATATGTAAGTACTTAGTAATATATGTTTAATTACCTTCAAATAATCTTGGTGCATTTCTACATCGCACTCTTTTTAAAAAGACTTGTCTCATTAATGTAAACAGACAGCTTACGATGTTGTATGTGATTTTCAGCTACAATTTTTATTGTCTATGTCAATTTAAAACACAAAGGGGATCAATTAATGCTGGATTATTAAGCTGAAGTAGTAGTCCATTTACAGCTTTCATAGCATGGGCGCTCTGGCCACGGGACCGAACAAACAGTTTTAAAACAGTCTCAACATTTTGGCAACATTTACTACCATCATTATCATCGTCATCATCATCACCATCACCACCATGTGCGGGGTACGGGCAATACAAAATTAATTAATATGTAGCCTATAATGACCATCAACATGTGTCGGATGTTATAATTGTACAATATGAATACGCATAATAACAATGGTATGAGTAACCCATTACGTATGAGTAATTATATTAATCTTTATGTAGCAAATACGCACAAATTCACAAAATACAGCACCAGGTGTAGGGAAATTAATCCGTTTTGTATTGAGCGTATTTAAGTAGGCCTACTCGTGATGACAGTAAATTTTGTCTAAACGTCAACTCAAATGTCTGGTAAATAAACGATCCTGACAAAATTTTTAATCGCTTCTTGAGTCATAGTCATTATTAAACTCGACATAACTACTTGTGTTACGCGATTGATGTTCGCGTTAAACGATTGATGACCCATGTAATAATACAAATTATATAATAATAATTAAAGTAACAAAAGTATTAAATTATACTATACAATATTTATTGTCATCATCAGGACCTGTGTATGAATACAAAAGAAATACAAAACACAACAGATCAATTATTTGAGTGAACGTGTTTGTGTATGTGAGTGTGTATGTGTGTCCGCGCGCGCGCGCGTCATACTGTAAGAAAGAAAGGGTGAGAGGGAGTGGGATAGAGTAGTGAGTGCGAGAGAGAGAGAGAGAGAGAGAGAGAGAGAGAGAGAGAGAGAGAGTGAGCAGGTGAGTGAAAGGGCGAAGAGCGTGAATGTCGAAGTTTATTTTACAGTATACTAATATTCTGTATAGACCATATACTGTACTGGGTAAATATTATTTTACAGCAATATACGTAATAAGTAATATCCATTGTCAAATTCATTGGTTTACCGTAATTTTGTGTTTGTAATATTTGTAATTGTGTTATTTTGTACACAATTCTCTAATTTATTGATAAGTGTGTTCCATACCAGTAGTAATAATAACTTTTAATAATAAAGGACTACATCATAGAAGATTTTACAATCTGTATTCAGCTATACACATGTATTGCTATCTGTACCAAATCCAATATACATTAAAAGATTACTGCATCTATAATTATTTATATACATAATTAAGATGTTCTGAGCCCGTGCTAGCCGCTCGTAGCGCCCACTTATCCTGTCTTCAGGAGTTGCTTACATAATGAAAACTGTGACTGTAAATCACATATGTATGCCTGCTGTCTGTACTAGGTCATACTCTGACCAGGCATTATTCATCTTTCTAAATTACTGTTTAGAGTTAATGGTAAAATAGTTTAAACTTTATAGTAACTTTTTCGTTTCTAAAATTTTTTATAATTATAATTTGGGTCTTTTCAAGAAAGTGTCTACAAACAACTCTCGCAGCGTCACGAGCCCGCCAAGCTCCCCCACCAACGTGCCCGCCAGTCCCTACTACTACAGTAGCTGTGTGAAGGAGGAGTGATTAGCATACATTACACGCATTCATATGACGCACGCACGCGCGCGTGCCTTTAATTCCCCACGCACACACGCTTCAATTCTATTCTTTTTATTTTGTTTCAGTTTTTTGTTTTTTTATTTTTATTTATATTTTATTAAACGCACGCACGCACGCCTGCAATTCTTTTTATTTTGTTTCTTTTTTTATTTTTATTAGGAGAGTTTTTTAGTTTATTTTCACGATTATTTATATTACATTAATTACATAATCTAGGATTGTGAATTAATCCTTTGTTTTGAAAAAAAAAACGAACGGCATTTTCCTCATTTCAGGCGACAGTTAGCAATTCTATCAGATTCATTTTGAATAAAGCAATATAAAGAATAAAAGTATATAGCAATAACGTAAATAATAAACACGAAAGGAATGTAAAGAATTAAAAAAAAAAACACAAAATAAACGTATGAAATAATGAGCGTATGTAAGAAGAAACGAATGTAATTAACTAACGAAAGAGTAACTTTGAAAAATAAAATAATGTAACTAACTGCAAAGCGTAAAGGTAGAATCGTAGACTCCAAACAGAAACGATAAATGTGTTAGTAGTAGTGGTATGGTAATCACCCCTTCTTCACACCGCTACTGTAGTAGTAGGGACTGGCAGGCACGTTGGTGGGGGAGCTTGGCGGGCTCGTGACGCTGCGAGACTTGTTTGTAGACACTTTCTTGAAAAGACCCTTGATAGTAGGGAAAAAGTGTTTTATGCACCGTCAAGGGAAACCGTGTGTCCCTTGTTGTATAGGACTCCCATCCACTAAAAAACCCACCTCTAATTCAGGCATTTATATCCATCCTGGAAACACTTAGCATATTACTTCAGGATGGACCCTATTGCGCCCTTATCGGGCTCCTTCTAATAAGTTGTTCCTTCTAATAACAATATTAGTTGTTCCTCATCTTCTACTGCCCGTTGAGTGCAAGTTGGGACTGTCATAATGATAATGATAATAACAATAATAATAATAATAATAATAATAATAATAATAATAATAATAGTAATAATTATTATTATATAATTTTAATAATATACTTCCAATGTTGTTTAAATATTAATACTATTATTATTACTACTACTATTTAATAATACTTATATATCTATTAATATTGTTTTGCATAAATAGATAGACATAGGCTAATTATAATATTTCAAACACCTAATCAATACAATATTACAATTTAAATTATTGATAATATAATAATCCCGTAATTATGTTTATAATAGATCACTGAATTTATATTGGAATTGGTACAGATGTGTAATTCATGTGTAAAAATATGTTATAGCTGAATACATGTTGTAAAATATTATAGAATACACTCTTCCCCTCTCATGCTCTCTCTCTCCCCCTCCCTCTTGCATTCCAACACTCTCACACTCTCTCCATTACTCTATCCTACTCCCTCTCACTCTTTCTCACAGTCTAAAACAAACACACAAGTATATATCGTACACATACACTCTGGATTCTACGTAAGCGTAAAATATGCAAGACGCGGTCTGGCGGTCTGACAACTGCACCGAGTTTAAAACTAATCGAATAGGCCTATGTGTCATTATTAATTACTCATACGTTGAAACTAACTGGTACTAGACAATATTATGAGTGAGGCATTTACAACTGTAAGGTACTTACAACATACGCCCTATTCATAAACACAAACCACAAGACATTTTGTACATCGTTCGTTTCACCTGTGAAGGTAATTACCACGTGTTTAGAAGGCAGAAGGGTGTGATCTACTTGGCGATTACGTGTTTGCTTTTTCTCTATTGTCCGTACACAAGTCCTGATGATGACACAAACAATGTAAAATTTGTTTTATATTTATTGACCGATTCTCGCTAAACCTTCCATCGTTAAACATTTATTGATCGACGGTCACTACTAAATTAAGGATTTTATTATTATTTTTATTTAGTATTTTTAATATTATTTAATAATTCTACGTCACACTTAACTAAAGAAATCACAGCTTTATTCTCAAACTGCAAATGTGTGTGTGTGTGTGTGTGTGTGTGTGTGTGTGTGTGTGTGTGTGTGTGTGTGTGTGTGTGTGTGTGTGTGTGTGTGTGTGTGTGTGTGTGTGTGTGTGTGTGTGTGTGACAATAAGAAATAAAATTACTTATTTTCGCGGAAGTCTTAAAAGTAGTTCAGTATTTCAGGTCTACTGCTGTTTAAAGCGAATGGGTAAATATTACCTTATACATTTTTTAGAAGCCTGCAACTTTCTTTTTTTTTTTATTATGCATGTAATGGTGCCTTTGCACATGCATCTTTAACGAATCCTCTGTATCATCTCAGGATTTCTTATTTGGTTGGGACAAACAAATCTGAGAAGAGAATAAAAGAAAGTGATTAAATACAAGTGTAATTAAGAAAATGAAAATACGATTATGAGACGGAGAGTTGAGCTGTATATATGCGTTCAGAGGATGTGCAATGTAAGCGGATTGATAAGAAAGGCAAAATTCACTAAGCTGCATCTGAAATCTGCTGACCATTCGATTCGTAGATGAGCTTGTTGTTCGCTCCTTTCTTTAGTTGCGGTTTGCCATCGTTGTGACACAGTAGTATTAGGCCTAAAGTCGTGGCCGAACGAGTCTCGGCTTCGGAACACGTGTACGCGAATGGAAAAAAGCAGCCCTTTCCAAGCGCGGTCGGAAATTTTGATGTAAATGTCATTACTTCCAAGAAAGTAAAGTCTCTACTTTTTCACGAGGGATATTAGTACAGGGTGAAAAGTTCAAATGAGTATATTACGTTCTGGTTGTGTGCGGAGGAACAACATCAGCGTGTGAAGGGTACATCAGAACAAAAAGCTAATTTTGGAAGTACCAAGCCGAAAATAGAATTTAAAATTTTAATAAAATTGTAAAAGTTTAATTTGGGGTAAAGTTATGAAGAATTTTAGTGAAAATACAAAATCTATATCTGTTAGTCTCTGTATATTTTATGTGTAGTAATTTGACAGAATTAGTATGTCTCAACACTCGTTTTTGATCGCTTTCAAAACGTTTGTGAACCATGTCACAAAAAACTGTGTATTTCGTTATCAGTTATGTGTATTTGTGAACAATGTTAGATACACACCTATGTATATATCTATGGAAACATACATAAACTGAAAAGTTATGACTAAATTATTATACTTAAATTATTCAAGTATTATGGTTACAAATTTAAAAATCCAATGCACAACTTCCAAAATTATAGTATTTATTTTATGATTGTCTGCTCTAAAATTGTAGTGTTACTAATAAAATAGCTGAGGTTTCGTAATTTTTCTAATATAAAAATATCGGTATGGAGAACCATACATGACTTCCATATTCTAAGATTTATTTTTAAAATCATTTTCGAAATGAAATATTACCATAGAAACTACTTCTTTCTACTTACTGCTTCAGCCTTAACCACAGTACTGTGGTCACTAACATATACCACCTCATGTTATCACACTCG
This sequence comes from Magicicada septendecula, assembly GCA_034769895.1. NCBI lineage: Eukaryota > Metazoa > Arthropoda > Insecta > Hemiptera > Cicadidae > Magicicada > Magicicada septendecula. Next base: position 503,246,282 of record CM068367.1, read on the forward strand.
ATTTTCACTGATGATGGAAGTCAATGGCATTGCCGAAACGTCTGGTTTTGTAGAAAACATTGGACTACGGCCAAATATCCAGAGAAGGAATTTTAACAAAAACTACTTCTTTGTTGCCGATAACGTTGTACACATATATATAAAAAATATGCATAAAATTAATGGCTTGTATAAGTTAATGATTGATCTCCATTAAATAGTGCTCAAGTTTCCAAAGTTTTAATATTATGATGTCCGTAATTAAAACATCAGAGCAGGTTTAGTGTGTATGAGGGTTCACCGTGGACAAAAATTTTCAACATTTCCTATTGAGCGTTGCTTAGAATAAATCTGCGAATCTACAGTGTACGTTTCACAGAACAAACACGCGGAAAAGAAGGAGCGCTCCGAAGTCACTCATGGACCCTCAGCATCTTGCAGAGGGTTCATTCCCTAAAGACGAAAAGTCTGTCTATGAATCGTTCCTCTGTAAACACGTGCAGTTACACTGCCCAGCGATCCACAGGAAGCAAATCGCTATCCACGCTGGACACTTTTTCGGCTTGCATGCGTTATGTTGGTGTGGGTTCGGCACTTTCCATTTAAAAACCGTGCAAATGTAAGAAAATAAACATGAATGAGGCCAGAAATAACGCGAATTGTGTGTGTGTGTGTCTTCCCTGCCTTTTTATTGCGGTAGTGATAATAATAAAATGGAAACGTAAACAGTACATAACTGAGATATGCTTGCCTGCCACGCACGATATATTTTCTCTTATACATGACTAGCAGAATACCCGTGCTTCGCTACGGAGTTTCACGTTGTACGTAATGAAAATGTTAGTTTAATTAATAAAGTTTAATTAAAGTAGGCTTCTTAAAAATAAATAGCTGTTCCCCACAACTTCGTTCGCGTGGTCTTCAATTTAATGCGATAATATATTTAGAACAGAATCTATTCTATTGGGTTGCCATAGTAACCAGATCTAATAGTTTTTTAAGACCGCAAAGGACCCCCCAGAGGATCGTATAGAAAAAAACACCTGTCCTATGTTGGTTCTCCCGTTTCGTAAAATATTTGTGCCAAGTTTGGTTGAAATCGGTCCAATGGTTTAGGTGGAGACGTGGAAGACCCCAAAGGATCGTATCGAAAAAAACACTTGTCCTATGTTGGTTCTCCCTTTGCGTAAAATATTTGTGCCAAGTTTGGTTGAAATCGGTCCAGTGGTTTAGGAGGCGAAGTGGAAGACCCCAAAGAACCCCCAAAAGGACCACATCGAAAAAACACCTATCCTATGTTGGTTCTCCCGTTGCGTAAAATATTTGTGCCAAGTTTGGTTGAAATCGGTACAGTGGTTTAGGAGGAGATGTGGAAGAAACCTTCGCGGACGTGCGCACAACAACTCACCGAAGTTTTATCGCAATCGGATGAATGGTATAGGAACGCATACGGGACAAACAAAAAAACATTCATTTTTATATATAAGATGTAAACTATACCACTTACTTGACATAAACCGTGATAGCTAAGCTAATGTACAACATATATGTATTAATTATACACATAAATGTTCCTCGATAGACACTCTATCTATTGGCGAAAACTTGAATAAAATCCGTTCAGTACTTCCTGAGATTAGCGATTTCAAACACAGAGAGAAAACGCACCGATTTTACTTTATACTAAGTACAGATTTACATTAAAATGAAAAAATTATAATTTTATTGCCTGGCAACAAAATTATTTTATTTTAACAATTACCATTGTTTGAAAAAGTTTAAATGAATTTGCATGTACTTTACTCTTGTTAAAACGTAAAAGGTTGCAGGTAAACTACCCCTTCCCCTTAACCGATCTTCACCAAAATCAAAAGGCCTTGAGTCCTCTACAATTCAGTGACGTATGCAAAAACTTATTTGATTCTGTTTGAATATGCGGCAGTTACCGTTCGTCATAGAAAATACGCTTGATAAAAAAATGTTGCAGGTAAACTACCCCTTTCCCTTAACCGATCTTCACCAAAAACAATAGGTCTTGAGAACTCTGCAATTTAGGGCTGTATACAAATAATCTTTTGATTCTGTTTGAATTTGCGTCTGTTATCGTTTGCCATAGAAAATACCCTTGTTAAAACATAAAACGTTACAGGTAAACTACCCCTTTCCCTTAACCGATCTTCACCAAAAACCATAGGTCTTGAGAACTCTACAATTCAGGGCTGTATACGAAACATTATTTAATTTTGTTTAAATTTGCGGCTGTTATCGTTTGCCAAAAAAAAAAAATTTCCCTTGATAAAAAAAAACCGTTGCAGGTAAACTACCCCTTTCCCTCAACCGATCTTCACCAAAAACAATAGGTCGTGAGTACTCTACAAATCAGGGCTGTATGCAAAAAATTATTTGATTCTGTTTGAATTTGCGGCAGTTATCGTTTGCCATAGAAAAAAATCTATAGACACACAGACACTTTTCGGAAAACGACTTTTTTTCATGTTTTGAGTGTAGTAGAATCAGAATCTGCAATAATCTCGAACACGATTTTTTTTGTCATCACCATACTTCCATTCCTTAAGGAATATGGAAGTAAAATTGCCTAATGTTAACATATATCTAACTTAATTATAAATGTGCAGTATTTCGTTGAAAACAGAGTTCTGCAGCTGCGAGAGCTTACTAGTGGTGTGATAATGTCCATATACAATGAATTTTGTACAAAATTTCGTAGGACAATTAGTGTTGGCTACGGAGTTGGACAACAACGGACGGACAGAGATATGCAGCCAGGTATTACCGCGTCTAATGATGTATAGATAAGCTCGGCGCACAGAACACGGGCTTATCAGTATCGCGCTCAGAGCACGATTTCATCGTTGGCGCTCAGAGCACGGGCGCTCTGAGCACGTAGCCATTCATTATACTGTACACGTGTTTTACTATCATCGTCGTCTTTGTTTTACTTTCTTAGTTCATCAAAAACACCTTGGCAGATTGCCCGTAATTATAAAACTTGTGAGGTTTTTGACGCTCCAACACCATTGACAGTGGAAAAGACGATGAACCCACTGAGCACTTTAAAGAAGAAGTAGGCCTTCTTAATTTCGTTTTTCTAGTTTTTATACGTAGGTACGAAAAGTCACAAACCAAAAGTCATCGACTTTAATGTGACGTAAAGAAATAAATAATAACCACTGAGACACTTATGAAAGTTATGTCTGCATATAACAAACGATTGAAAGAAACTACCGTTTCCTCTTTCAAAGTTTGTTTATATTCACAGCACAGCCACACGTATTTTGCTGATCCGTCATCTTTAACGTAACCACTTTCTTCGTCTACCTACATCTATGTTTCTTCTCAGTTTATACCAATTCTAGTGTCTATCCATCCGTCCATCCGTCTATCCGTTCTATATGCTGTCCCTAGTTAGTTTATACTGTTCTATTCTGTTATTGATATTGTAGACCCTCAATTATCTCCGAACGGAGTTTATATATATGTAAATACAGGAACTGATACATTCCACTTCCTTGTTAAGGAAATATAAAAAACGAGATGTATTATTTGGGCACAGTGTATATGTATGTTTAATGTCACTGCCACTGAACTACCTTACAAGGTCTATAACATGCATATTTACAATTGAGAAGTTGCATGCTGTAAGAACCTCTGGGAGGTTAGACTCTTCTTGCGTTCAACGGTTGTTTATTCAGTTCTCGATTCCTTAGTGAGTATGCCTACGAAGTTTGATGTCAATATTCCAACACCTGAGGACAGAGAACAATGTGACTGCCTTCGTGCAGTGTTTGCTAAGCTACAATATAGGCCAAATCCTTTACTTTAAAAATTCAGTCACATCTCAGATTAATGTATACAACCTCAGGAATAGTTTTGGCATCTACTACACACAAGAGTTCTTATCATCCTTTCCAACATGAAAAAAAAACAATGTCTTCCTGATGTATTATCATGGCAGCTGAGGCATTAAACCAGCAAAAGAAAAAGTTATTCGAAGTTTGTTTCACTTCCTAGACGAGTCTTCTCAGATATGTTCTTACAAAAGCTACATAGTTACAAAACATTTGTAGAGAAGATGGTGAAAAAGTAACAACTGTAAAAAAATGAAGATGTTTAAAATAAACTGAAAATACAGGGAAAGTCTTGACGTGGAAACTGTTCTTAACCTAAAACTTGATTTTTATAAGTCAAATAAATCTTTTTTATTCTGATGTTACTTTGTCTTATATTTATTTTATAGACCTACAAAGGTAATTTAAAAGAAAATAAAAACAAATATTTTAACATAATTGAAGGCAGGAAGGGTATACGAAACTGTTTTTTTAAAATTTGTATTTTACAAAGTTTCAATTGCATTCTTGATCTAACCTAAATATAATCCAATACGCACAGGGGATTATTTACAGGGGGGCGAACGAGACCGGACCCCCCTCAGAGGGTTGAAAAAGTCGACGAATTTCTTTAATCTCTTAACTTTTAGGCTGTTCCTGTTTTATTTTGTTCAGCTGTACATAGTGGTAGAGCTTTTTTAAATTACAAACAGGTTTATAACAATGCATAAGGATATACGTTTGAAATATTAAATATATGAAAATCAATTCTGTTAATAAGTAATTTTTAACAATGTTTCAATAACGCGTTTTTTAATGTGACACGTTTTTTTCAATAACACCTTTTACTTTAATGGGAGTGATTTCAGGATGTTATCACGCGTTTTTCATCCACTTTAAAGATAGTAATTTTGATTTGTTTTAACTTGTTTCTTCTTTTGTATGAAGCCGATCCCGCCCGGATCCCTTCCCCAAAGCCAAATTCTAGATACGCCACTTAAAATAACGTGCTCACTGAATAAAAATTATGTCATAATATTTCTATATTACTTTAAAAACTTTGAAACTCAATCTCAAAATGTTATTTTCTCTGTTAGGCCTTTATTGCGTGCAGATTCTCAGTTGCAGTAGGTACTATTCCTTGTCGTAATCGACGGCACCACTTCCCTGACAAGGGATAAGGGCAATTAATTTTCCAACTTAACCTAGAGTTCATAGTAAGACCTGAAGTAACTGCAATTGTCTGTTAAAAACCGGTCCAGATCCGGGGAAACCCTATGGGTGGGGTTTAACAATAAATTATAAAAAGACATACAATCTATTAACGTCTGGAACTTATTCAGATAATCATAAAAAACGTATCCGCGTTACAAATACTGGAAGAAGAAACACACATTTTTCTAATTTTCTATTTAAATATATGACATATAGTTTTGACTGTTGTACATAATCTCTTTTAAAGAAATTAAATGAGATACCCCCTCAAAAATCACAGTAATAGTCTTCCATGTGGTAGTGAAAAATGTTTAAGGATATGGGAGGGTATTCCCTTCGTCGATCCGCGCTTGATACAATTTAACATAAATTGTCAACACTATGAGGTATAAAGTAGTAGGCCTATGGAAACTTATATTACTAGATGTTTGTTGTAAAGAAGATTGTACCACAGTATAAAACTTTAAAACAGTTTTAATAAAAACTTTTTTGGAAACCATAACACGTTGGAGTCTCTTTTCATTTTTTAAGAATCGACAAGGAAATTTAGGACGGTAGGTTTGAGTATGAAATATAAATACAGCGTGTTATGTGCTGGAGGTCTCTGACTCAGCAATCCCACTGTTCACCATCGCCTTTGCAGTACAGGAGGTAGACATAACATTTACACATCACCAGTTCCAAACAAATCATAACGATGCAAACGTTTCGAGGCAGCGTGCAACGTACATGTAGCAACCTGCAGTCTTATACATTACTTAATAGTTTGTTGTCAACGGGATAACTCAGCCTAAACACGGTGGAAACGTGACTATTGCACACATAGTGACTAATCTGCTTGATCGATGCAATTCCATATTGGGCAGTACGAATTTTGTTTACTTTGCTCACTTTTACTGTTATAAAACCTCTCGTTAAAGTTTACGCAAATTAATTGCTGTAAACGAGCAGTTTACTAATAATATTTTGAGCTTTAATTTTCATATGTTATGAAGTTATTTTTGTGCAAGTAAAAGTCATCTGTAGTTTCAAAAAAATGTCTAACTGGTGGAAGGTAAGAACTCCGAGGACAACATAAGAAAATAATAACGAATGCCGTCGATTTTATGACACAGAAAGTTCGGACTGGAAAGTTATTAAGCTATCCCGAAAAAGTTTACATCGTGCTGTATAAGCTACCGTACTTAATTATCCATACTAAGTTGAATAGGAATAAGGCTGAGGCGAAAAACCTAGAAGTACCAGCTTCCTTGTTTGTTTCGCTTCGTAAGAAATTAATGCCAAAAATGTAATAGGTTTTGACAAGGCCTAATAAAAAACGACTATACAAATTAATTAGGCATGTAATTAAAAAATATAACGTCACTGACTGGTGCGATTCTGTTTGTCGCAAGACGATTAACAAAGACAAATGCCCCAACAAGAAAGTGGAACAAGAATATCGAATTACTCAAGGACAGATGAAAGTATCTATTGTGTCTTTCATTTCTAATGTAAATAATAAATCGGATAATTCTTCTGACTGTACAGAAGTAGACGACGAAAGTACAAAACGAAGATGACGATAATCTATTCGATTATAATCAAAACCCAAGTGATGCCGAATTTATTGGGTTGTAAATACTATTAATGTAGTGCAATAAACATTATTATAAATATTATGATTTTTGAATGTTTCCTCTGACTTTTGGGTAATTCTTCTGACTGTACAGAAAGTAGAGACAACGAAGTTGACGATCATCGGTGTATAATCAAAGCACAAGTGGTATTGTGTACGAAAGTAACATTTATTGGGTTATGAGTATTATTAATTGTAACAATAATAGTAATGATAAATAATATTATAAATATTATTGTTATTTTTTATGTACTTTTATTGTACTTTACTATTTTTTAAATGCGAAAGGTTTAGAATTATTGCGTTAATTCCGAAATATGTATTTTTTAGGTCTATAATAATATTAACGACAAGTGCGTAGTCTAATTTCAAAGGCGCGTAGTCTAAGCAAACGGCAAAACGAATTTGAAAATACGCACTAATTGTCAAGACGAGAGTTTTACTGAACTAGTGTAGATGTGACGAGACTGTGTTCCGTCCTCTATTGAGAGATCTCCAGCTTGTAGACAAGTTCTGTATTTAGAAACAAAAGAAAACACAGTGGCTCAACGAGGCTAAAAAGTATCTTATTTAGGAATAAGTAACGAGTATGTTGCACAATGAAACATTTTTGTTTGTTGGCTAGGCTAAATTTAACTGTATTTAGTGGAAGTGGCCGTGATGTGTGGAATTGCTAAATTTGGTTTCGGTGTTACAGTTTGTAGTCCATTTTTTCATGTGCCAGTGAATGTGTGAGTTCTTAATAAGTCGTTAATTTGTAGATTTTTTTGAGACTTTAAATGGACTGATTTATTTATTTTTTATTATCTACAGTAAGTCAACATTCAAATTTAGAAAAAAATCATATTCCTCTCTGATTACGATGTCTTTACCAAAGGCGATCTAGATAATAACTGATCTGCCACAGAAGCAAGCAATGATTCAAATACCTCAACTTACCATCTGTAGAGGAAACTTAGCAATAAACAAAATAATATACCCATATAATGTCTTGGTACCAGTATCTCCAAGTTACTTCCATGTTCCAAAAGAAATGGAAGTATCGGAACACTGTTAGAAAATCTGCATCTCCAAAATATCGGAGGAATGGATTTTCATTAATTATATTATTATTATCATTATTATTTTTTTATTAACAGTCTAATCTTGTTTTTGAAAGGGTTGCTTCCCTTTTAAAGATAATGAATCTAAGATCTCTTGTTATATTTATACTGCCTTTTTATATTTATATTTAGGTTGATGACGGGTCGTAGATAAAACGCCATTAAAAAAAATAACAGTAACGGGCGATATCACGTTTTATTAAATTAGTGTCAGAAAGATAATTGGCAACTGTTATCAGACTTCAGGTCCAGTGCCACCGAAAAATATTAATACGGTGAGACAATACGAACACGTGTGGCTACGTAACGCTTGTGCGAGCGGTAGTATTACACAACGCTCCCGCACCTTCTCGACTCTTCTAGACTCGTTTTCCAGATTACGGTCGATTATTCTACAGGTATCCATGTCGTTTTTGCCACATACTACGCTACACAGACGGGATATAAATGCACGATTCAGAAGCGGAATGAATCACTGGACGTTGGCTGTAACTCTCTTTGCTGCAGTTGCGACCTCATCCTTCCCCCACCTAAGCACCACGCAGCCTCCTCCACCGATTAGGGTCAAACACCCTCGGGCGATTCTCGATGACCCGCCATAAAGAAATCCTCGATAAAAATTTTAACTTCTTGTTCCTGCCTCAGAATTAACCATCGAAGCTGTCCTTTCTTCCTTCCTTGCATGCCGACCGCGCTGATTGCTGTTGTTACCCATGTCACCGGCACGGAGGCTTTCTGCCTCGACCGACTCATCAAGGATTTCTCTAGCTGGGCTTGAGACAGGTGACACCGGTCGCCTGAATCAGTTCCAGCAGAAGTGCCATACACTGAAGTTTTCTTCCCCCACCATCTAGCGAATGATCGTGCTGGAGGTTGTCCATTCGAGTTTAGGCACCAGTAGTGAACTAGTGTAGATCAGCACTATGTATATCAACTGACAGCCATTCGGGTCTTCGGGTGCGAAGACAATCCACATCAATAATTGCAATGTAACGTACTTGAGTGAATCAGATTGGCTTTCTATCTGTTGTGCGTTATCGGAGTTGTCGTTATTGAGACTGTACTGCGGTTTAGTGTAATGTAATTACACCATAGAACCATAGTGCGCAGATATCCGTAATTGGTGACCTATATTATTTAGTGCGACACTATTAAGTAATTGACATTTATTGTGTGTTAGACAATTGTACGCTTCAAGAATTACTTGCATACGCGTGTTTATTATTCGAACACTTGCTTTTCTTGTGTAAACACTTGTTTACTTGTTTTTCACTTTTCAAACACGACGAACGTGTGATCGTCGTAACAATATAGGTAAAATTAGCTCTTTTCCCGTCATTTTTTGAACTGCATGGCCTCAGGAAATCAAACGATAAATACCAATAGTAGCTGAGTTTTCTTCAACGATAACTGTCAAACAACCGAGAGACAGTTATGATTTCACAAAGCGTTTACGTCTGTTAGAGGTAAGTTTGGTACCGATCGTATACAGACACCGGCTTATAATCTTCCACTTATAAATTTTCTTTGGTAAATCGACAATTGGCGAAACTTTAACTGGTCGAGATAAGTCGTGAGTAGAGTAATTATTTCTTCTGGACATTTCAGTTTGTATCTGTATACTCTTGGATTTGTTTTGTTGACAGTAACTACGAAAGAAGTTGACCAGTCAAGGAATATCGTGTTTTTCTTTAAGAATACTGGAAACGTATTCATTTTGGCAGCGACTGAATCAGTGCTTTATCTCTCTAGGTATAATCCGTCCATAAGAGATATTTTCTTCACTAATGATACCTGTCGCTGAATGTTATCATATGATCCATGAAAACCTGAAGTATCCTTTTCAAGAATAATCTTAACAGTGTGTAAAATTTTTACATATTTTGCGAATATCTTCTTACATACCCTTATTAAACGCATTAGTTGTAATAAAAAACAATTCCGTTACTAAATAACCCCGACCTACAACAGAAGGTCAGTGTGCTCTCTTTGTCCACAGACATCAGTTGGTTCGCTTCATGGTGACCGATGATACCGACGTATAGGCATATTTAGTTTTTGTTACTCAATACAGTTGAGCAGGATTACATAAATGAACATGTACAAACTTTATAGACATATCCTGCAACCATACGGACGAGGTTTGGCACGAAAATGCCGTACATTTCTGTCCTCAGTTGTTCGTACTGACACCACAGAATATTAAACAAACTTCACATCGAGTATGCATCACAATAACAAAACACAGTTCACAGATAAACCATAATAAAACCTCACTGCAGACCTGACGTTGCACAGCATTTCCTTTTCTTGGTTATCTCAGAAATTTCACACTGTAAATGGGATGTTATAGCCTGTATTCACAACCAGTGGTACTTACCACAGAATAACGTCGGATTTGACCTAAAGCAATACTTGACTTTCATCATAGGAGACTAAAGAAACGCCATTTATATTGAACACCGCTAAGAGCATCTAGAGATACTAATCGTAGACACCTTGTCCAAAAGCTATACACTGTATTCAGTACAGGCGATACAGATCGGAATTTGTCCAGAACAGAGTTAAAACTATACTCCATGTTCCTGGAAGTCTGATTTTCCAGAGTAAACTAAATTATTACTCAGGTATTTTAGGATAATCATTGTTTCTACAATAGAAAATATATAGTCACTTCCATCAGGGTTAAACAAAACCGAATATCAAGACTTTCGTATTAAATGTAGGCCTACTAGTTTAACTTACACCTGAAGACGACCACAGATCGTTTAGTGGTCGAAACGTTGTGTGATAAATTCTAACGATGGTAACAGTCCGATCTAACCCTTCTGGTAATGTTCACGTACCACTAAAAGTTAGGTTTAGAGATCGACTGAAGGTAAGGTAGTTGATAAAAAAAAAGCAAAAGCCGTTCAAATTTTAAAGCGTTAAAATATGCTCATTCGAAATCCAAAGTGGGACGACAAATTTCACGAGGCTAATACCGCATACTCAAACAAAGTAAGCGACTTAGGAAATTCGAAGTCAGCCTAAACTTAAACATCAGAATTAACTTGGGTCTTTGGAACTGTTGCCAAAACAACGATTTACTCAAACAACAGTGGTTCACCCTTTATAGTCACAGGAATTATATAATGCATAACATCTTTATAGAACGTTGATTGCTCTACCACTTTAGGGTTGATCTGAGCCGGATCGCCGGCCACCCACACCCCAGTGAATAAATTGTTAACAGCTCATCAATTCGGATATATAGTAGCACAGCAAAAACTGTCTTTGCACGTTTCCTTCCCTGCCTGGTGAGGGGATACTCCCACTTCCCGTTAGTTTCCACTGGACAGTCAATTATAGACTTTATATTTCTATTATCGTTTCCTTTTAACAGAGGCGTATTTACGAGGGGGGGGGACCAACAGGATCAGAGGGTCGAAAAAGTTGACGAATTTTGTTAATCTCTAAATATTTAGGCTGTTTCATTATTTTTTGCTTTTAGTAGGTACTAATATAGTAGTAACTCTTTTTCAAATATACAAACAGGTTTATTACACACCATTAGCGTATACGTTTGAAATATGAAATATAGGAAAATCAATTCAGTCAATAAATATCTTGTAAACAATATTTCAATAACGGGTATTTTTGTTGTGTTATTACCGTTTACTTTAATGAGACTGATTTCAGCCACTTTAAAGATTGTAATGTTGATTAGTGCTAACTTGTTTTTTCTTTTGTATGAAGCTGACCCGACCCCGGACCCACCCCTCAATGCTAAATTCTAGATACGCCACTGGCTTTTAATGGAAACCGCATGGAGTTAATTATACAAACGCTGACAAAGAGAGTTTCCTATACTCTTTGTTTGGTATCTCAAATTGATTTCGTAAGATGAATCCCATAATTTGATTTCTAAGGAGTTAAAACGGATTTTATGAATCCCAATATTTTAAAAATCAAAAAGTATTATATAGAATATTTATATAAACAGAGCAACATAATAAAAATTCAAGATAATAATATAAGGGGAACACGAGGGGTAACTGCCAGAGTCCGGTAATAGAAATCGAGAGAACTTTGATTACAGATATTCTATCAAAAACAAAGTAGTTGAAGAAAATACATTGTTTAAAAATCAGAAAGTGCTTAGCTGTCACATAACATGTACAAGTTAGCATAAAGTATCACAGGGGTCATGGGCAGATATCAGACTGACAATTAGTCAAACTGACATTAAAGGAAGTAGGAAAAAGAAAAGAGTAAACAGATACAGGCAGTTACAGATGGATGGACTGAACTAAAATTAACAGTTTAAGTAAATGTAATGGCATAAAGAAACTCATGTGTATTGTTCAATTTAGAGAAAAATAAACACTTGCGGTTATAGACGTCTTTTACTTGCTATACTACGGGCTTCGTTTTGCTTTTAGAGCCTTAATTGATTTACCTATCATCGGAGGATATTCTTAAGAAACTTGGCAACTTGATTAATTTCTTCCACAATTTTTTCGTAAATTTTATTTTCCAGATGTCAAGAAAAAGCATTTTCAAACAACACATTGTGACAATTGCCATCTTGAAACAATAGAATGCACGTGATATCTCTATGTGAGGAGAACATTTTAAAAAACGACAGTTTATAATGCCTTACCGGTTGTTTGAGTTTTCAGTCTTACTCTTAACAACGCTTTCTTCTAAAGAAATCGGTTACAAGCTCTCCAGTCCTCTAGCGGCTATTAGTTGTGAAAAAATAATCTATTAGAACGATTCTTCTTTTGAATGTACGGTGTAGTCTGCAGATAATGCATATTATCTTCCATTTTGTAAAGTCGGTAGTTTTTCACCGACATTATCAAAACCTTAATTATAGCATTGTTTTCCCACATTTTATGAAATGTTTCGTAAGAATTGTTATAAAAGCTTAATAAAACAAATTATTTATTACCGTTCTTTTCTGTAGACCTACGTAATGTACAGTGCGTAACGTTAAAGGTCTCCTCGATATCCATCTTTGGACTCTATGTATCGATATAAGAAAAATATTCCTATAAACATATGTCCGGAAATGTCTCGTTTTGGCGTCTGGCTGCCTTTGTAAGCTTTTTAAGTAAAACTTTATATCTGAAGAGGTGATACAGATGTCTTAACTAAATTTGGTACACTTGTTTACATAAATGCTGTTTAATAAACAAAAAGTCATGGTTATATTGTGATATCGAATTTCAAAATGACGACTGCTTTAATTTTTGTATCATTAATAGATCTGTAAATTTTAATTTTACCAAATTATGGTATATTAAGTAAAATGGTAAGCTCTTTATTGTGAACACACCTTGCTTATTTAAATATCGTAAGAAATAACTGACATATGGCAGGAAACAACCTACCCATAAATTCTGTCGCTTGGTTTTTTTGTGCAGGACTTCGATTTCTCCAATATATGAAAAAATGTATTACTTCTTTTAATTATCTCGCTAACTGTGATTTATAACAAAGTAAAGAATCGATTTCTTAATGGAACAAATTTAACTACAAGTACAGTAAACTCCCGAATATCCGCGGAATTGGGTGGACCGATCGCTGCGGATTACCGAATTCCGCAGATAATCCGCAATGAAAATAAAGCAATACAGTAAAAACCCGTTAACACGTCCGTCAAGGGACCTCGTGAAAACCGTGTATTAAGCGGGACCAACCAACTAGCCATATATACATGCTGCATTGAAACTGTGTAAATAATAATCGCATTTTCTATGCAGCTAAGTACTAATTAGAAATGTACTAATAAACTGTCTTAACTGTATGGTCGATGTATCACCTACAGAAGTCACTGCTTACCTGTCGGCAAACATCACAGGTAGCACTCAACGTCAATATCTAACTTTTCGGATCCGCTAGTAGTATAGAACGGCTTTCAATTATACCACGTAAACATAAACATACTCAGAAAATGAAAAGTTCCCACAGTCGCAGTCCCGGATGACTCATGGTAGCCAGCTACTGAGCTACAGAGAGTACCTGCCACTGAACGGTGAAACATTCCGTACGTCGGACATACCTTTACATAACTTACACAATTTAAAACAATATTGTTTACGGCAGTTAATAAAATAGTCCATTAAGATTAGTGGAGCAGAAGCTTTATTATTAGCTGAAATTTATTTCTGCTTACAACAAAAATCCGCGGGTTCCCGTGGAAAATCGGGAGTTTACTGTATTTACACATCATAATTTGAATTCCTACAACTTAAGCTATTTGAAATTATTAATCTTGTTATTTGACTTGGCAGTCTCTGTAACTCCAACTTCGTCGTGCTTATTTGCTGACCTGACGTCGTGTCCAGAACATGAAATTTAGCAGGTTAGCAAATAAGCACGACGAAGTTGGAGTATTTGAAATTAATAGAAACCAACAGTGACATGTTTGGATTGTAAATCATATGTTTGTTTTAATAAGTCAGGTTATAACACCTGTATTTTAACTAAATCGCAGTAATTTTTCTTAAAGAAATTTTAAAATTCATTTGCTTGTGCTCCTTTCCTCATTGTTTATTGTGTAATTGTTGATAATGGCTAATTACCATTTTCTCCAAAAATTACAGTTTTGGAGAAACGTCATATTTCACACTAAAGAAACATGATTTACAAGTCGAAACATGCCATTGTTGTTTTCTATTAATTTCAAATAGTTATAATTGTTGTGATTCACTTTGTGGTGTATACATACTTGTAGTTAAATCGGTTAAATTTAATAATTACATTAAAAAGTCGATTCTCTACTTTGTTACAAATTACTGTTAGTGAGTTAATTTGGAAAAAAAATGAATAACTTTAAATAATGTTTTCCGGTATTGAAGAAATCGGAAGTCCTGCAAAAAAAAAGCAAATCGACAAAAGTTATGGGACTTATGTAGAAAATCGCAATTTTCACATCTCATTCAATAGAAACTTAAGTGTGCAACGATTTCAGTTCATCTTAAATCAATAGACTTACATTTAATAAAAAATATTTTTTTAAACGAGAAGCTGCAATATTCTCCCCGATGGTCTCTGAGAGGTCCGCGTTTTAAAAGCAGCGTGTTAAAATGATACTGCTGTTAAGTACTGTTGTTTAATACTGTTTAAATAGAATAATATTAAAGTTAGCGAAGAGGCCGAGCCGGCTCGTCTGATATGTGGTAGTACAAGAAACAGATGTTCACCGTCTCCGTTGTTTGTTTAGTGCGTCTGTCATGTAGTTACGTAACGCAGTCACAGAATAAACAACTCCAGTTATGTAACGCTGTATCTAACTCATGTTTTCTTGAAAGAATTTTTGAGTCACACTGCGCATGCTCCGGTATTTTGATGCCAAACCTATAATGCGACGCAAATTTTTGTATACACAATACGATTTTTTAAATAACCACAACACGACCAATCGCCCTTCTGTCGAAGTTCTTACTTGAGATGCATGGTATGACCGGATATGCATATAAACAGTGACCACGCAATAGGAGCATACGCGACAGCAGAAATAGCGAGAGGGCGGGATGTAAAAATGCGAGAGGAAAATCCGGGATGTAAAATGAGGGATGTAAAATTTTGAAAAACTTTGAAAATCCATGTAGGGTTCAAATCAGAGAATTTTAACCAAAATGTAGTGTTCGATTTTGGAAATCATAATTTCAGGGCACCAGGGCCTAATACTAACCCTATCCGACGTTAAACTGTAGGTCCCATATACCTGTGACATGCGCAACACACGCACCACGGGTATATGCGGGGAGGGTACAAACCAGTCGAAAGACTGAAGGACCCAATAATAATAATAGGGCCTAATAAGTGATCAGAAATTTGTAAAAATTGTACAAGTCCATGCGGGATATCAAATTAAAGAGAATTTTAACCTAAATCTGAAAATTGTACTAACAGTGGTATTAGGACTCCAGAACTCGAAAAGGATCAACATTTTGAAAAACTGTAAAATTCAATTACCCAGCCCCTCAAGTTTGTTTGGCCAGGAATCAGACTAAAGGGTCGAATGTAATGTTTACTTTAAAAATGTTTTGACGTTTTTGGACATCAGGGGCTAAAGTGGAAGTCAACATTTTGAACAAAATTGTAAAAGTCTATGTGGGGCATTAATTATGAGAAACTTTATTCAGAATACGATTCGTTTCTTTAATAATTTGGCAAATTAATATCTGTCAGCGGTACTTAAACATTTTGAATCGCTTTCAAAATGTTTATAAACTATGTTTGCAAAAAAACTTTACATATTTTTATAATTTATATATATTTCTGTAAAGTATTAGATATAATCATATAAATATTTATGGAAACGAACATAAATGAACGTTTATGGAATATCAAGTACGGCCCCTCCTCTTCGTGTTTCGCGGCTTACACTAAGAACAATATGCAAGTACAAAAATGTAATTACAGTTTCAAAAAAAAAAATACAATTTATTAATTTCACTTTATCTAATAATAAAGTCGTTTAAAACGTGACAGAGTTCTGTAGCTCAGGAAGTTTACTTGTTTTGTAATAATCGATATTAATTAATTACGTGTTTCTAAAAATAGGTTGTTGACCAGACATAATAACAACATAAGGAGCAAAATTTGTATCCCCTTCACTTTTGGATGTACTCTTCCGAGTTAGGAGTACGATTCAACTTCCTTGCAGGTTGGCGCTGGGTCTCCAAACCCTATGGCAAATTATCTTGCGTTCCAGTTGGAGATGTACAGTGAGACAGCTCTTCTTCTTCTTCTTCTTCTTCTTCTTCTTCTTCTTCTTCTTCTTCTTCTTGTTCTTCTTCTTCTTCTTCTTCTTCTTCAGCACTACAGTCCAACGTGAGTCCTGGCCTCGACCATCGATTCTCCCCAACGTCTCAGCACATCATTCAACCAACCTAACCTACGTCGACCCTTGTTTCTTCTTTTATACACCTGTGCCATCAGAATTTTCTATGGCATACGCTGATCACACATCCGTTGTAGATGACATAGCCATTGTATTCGTTGTTTTACGAATTTTAACATTTCCTCATACTTCAAAACCTCATCTATCTCTACTTATCTCCTCTATCTATTTCTTACTCTCCATTCATCTCCCTTAACCGGGCTATAAACACGTCGTACAATATTTCTTTCAAACCTTATCAGTGTTTTCTTGTACTGACCGTACTGATGCCAGAGATTGTTTTCAGTCTTTGTAAACAACCCTTCCTTTAAAAAGCTTCTATCCTCTTAAGTCATTACCGTATCACTGGAATTCCAAAAGTTCACGAAGGACATCTAAAAAATTATTGTTTTAGATCAACTTTTTAATAAATTAAGTAAGTTTTAAATCGAAATTTTATAAACATGAATAAAAAAGGAAGCCAATAAATCTGATAAAACTGGTATGGGGCGTGTGACAGGCGCGTCTTGTTTTGCACATACCGTAACTGCGTCGATGGTCAGACAGAGAATGATGAATAACCTTTAACGTATACACACATAATTTAATATTATACAGAATGGCCAGCCTTGTGAGTCCGTCTCTGTTCTGAACTGAATAAGAAAGAAATGCTGCTGTTAAAACAGTAACCTTGTGCTGACGCGTTGCCTTGTCAATTATAATTAGCTTGATTCGTCATAAACATTCTTGTAATTCCATTTAAATATCGGGCTGGAATGTTGTTTTATAGTGCATAGTAATGAGTCATACGATGACATTGGACTCCGTGTCGACATGTGTACGCGACGCGACACGCACATGGAGACTGTTATGAATGGATCTCAGATCTCACCCAGCACAGTACTTTATAAAAATATGGCCTCTATATTAGCTAAACACATTCTGGCATTCATGTGCAAGTAAGTTTCATCGCGTGTGCACGAATGAAAATGTTAAGATCTTAGGATCGTTGTTAGGATTAATACTTATCAATAGAAGTGTGCTCCCTGAGATGCGGAACTCTCTCACTATTTGAATGAAATACATTTACTATTACACTGTGTGCTCCCTGAGATGCAAAACTTGCTCACTATTTGAATGAAATACATTTACTATTACACTGTGTGCTCCCTGAGATGCAAAACTTGCTCACTATTTGAATGAAATACATTTACTATTACATTGTGTGCTCCCTGAGATGCAAAACTTGCTCACTATTTGAATGAAATACATTTACTATTACACTGTGTGCTCCCTGAGATGCAAAACTTGCTCACTATTTGAATGAAATACATTTACTATTACACTGTGTGCTCCCTGAGATGCAAAACTTGCTCACTATTTGAATGAAATACATTTACTATTACACTGTGTGCTCCCTGAAATGCAAAACTTGCTCACTATTTGAATGAAATACATTTACTATTACACTGTGTGCTCCCTGAGATGCGAAACTTGCTCACTATTTTGAACGAAGTACATTTATTATTACATAAATTTCGATACTAGATAATTTTCCAATTATGAGGAAAATTACAAAACTCCTGATTGTCATATTTCTTTAGTAATATATTCTTTTTCTGATAGTTCCTATCTGTTTCGGATGTTGGATTTCATACAAACTATTTTAATTTTCTGTACTGCTGCACGGAATAAGTCAGTTGTACTCATGCCAAACCAAGTCCTTAAATTTCTCAGCCATGAGATTCTCGGTCGCCCAACTCTTCTGTTTCCAAGTACTTTTCCCTGTAGTATGGACTGCAATAAGTAAAATCTCTGTTCATTTCTCATGAGATGTCCCAGATACTGAAGCTTTCTTATCTTCACTGTGTTAGTAACTTCCCTTTCTTTCTTCATCTTTCTAAGAACTTCAACATTAGTTGTATGTGCTGTCCATGAAATGCTCTGTATTCTACTGTAAAGCCACATTTCGAAAGATTCCATAATATTATCATGGCTATGTTTAGTAATATAACAATTGTAAAGCATACAATCGTACAATAAAAACTAAAAATTCAAAACATTAGTTTGAGACCCTGCTCGATTTACACAATTTGTTTCAAATTTTTGACCTCATTTTTTGAGCCCCAAAATTTTGAAATTCCAAGACAACACTACACTCAGATGATAGTTAAAATTCCCTTTAATTTAATAACCCACATGACTTTTTGTTATATTATCAAACTTTTGTTATATTAACCCACTTTTTGGGCCCTGACTTTGACAGATTTTGAAGTTTTCAAATATGAACACTATAAAGTGGTTTAAAACTCCTTTAATATGATACCCCTCATGAGCTTTTGCGATTTTTTCACAATTTTGATACTTCAAACCCCCCACCTATTTTTAGAAGGATCAATTTTAAACAATAAGAGTTTTGTAGGGTAAAAGTATGGACACGCATGCCAAGTTTTACAAAAACCAGTTCATGAGTTATCGTGAGACAGACAGGCAGACAGACAAATGCCAAACTGTTGAGTCAAAACTGAGGACGCACTTCAGTCATTCAATAAATTTCAATATTAGACAATTTCTCAATTATCGAAAAATTATGAAAATCCCGATAACTACTTTTTTACTAAAATAAAAATTGTAAAGCAGACAACCATACACAACGTTTGTAATATACAAACAGGTTTATTACACAGCATTTGCGTAACGTTTGAAATATGAAATATAAGATAATCAATTCAGTCAATAAGTGTCTTCTAAATAATGTTTCAATAACGCGTATTTTTATGGTGTTAATACCGTTTATTTTGATGGGGTTGATTTCAGGACATTGTCACGCGTTTTCAACTACTTTAAAGATAATTATGGTTGTGTATCGTATTATTACAATGTTACATGCTGATTAGTCTTCACTTGTTTTTTCTTTTGTATGAAGCTGACTCGAACCCCCCCCCAGACCAAATTATAGATACGCTACTGCTGTAGGAAGAAATTAAACTACCAAGGTGACTGTTTAATTATATCATCTAAAGTCAAGAATATCCTAATTAGTACGGGTAATAATTGATTAATTAGTCACACAAATTATAGCCTATTCATATTTCCTCATAATTATACTTTTTACAGAAATAATAATTTATTTTATTTTTTATTTTCCACAAGAGCATTTTTTTATATAATTTCTTTTACGCTGTCACGTATAAATTTAAAAAAAGTGAGATGACAGTAAAAAACCTGTCGAAACAGTCATCATCATCATCATCAATGTCAACAAGGAATAAACAAAAAATTATTTGTTAGGGCCGCAAGCAGATAGACTAGAGTTGGTCACTCCAGTGCTTCTTCAGGCGCCCTACATCTCTCCGTCCTTTCGACGTATAATTCCATAGTTGTTTGCGGGTGCGGCAGTCATCCATTCGGTTAAGTTGTTTCTACCGTTTTAGCCAAAATCGGGCAATTCTATCAAGTATACTCATAATATTCAGTTTCTGCCGTATTTACAACTTTGGATTAAAAATTAAACTAAAAATGTTGTATTTAAACCAAAAATTTCAGACTATAATGTTTTTTACTTCCATGTTTCGTATGGAAATCTAAGTATGGGGATCTTGAAAAATATCGTGTTCGAGATAAGAACTGATTCTGATTGTACTACCCTCAAAACATGAAGAAAAGTCATTTTTCGAAAAGTGTCTGTGTTTGTGTGTAGAATTTTGTCTGTGGCGAACGATAACTGCTGTAAATTCAAACAGAATCAAATAATTGTTTGCATATGTGCTCCGTTGTTTTGCCTATTGATTTTGGTGAAGATCAGTTAAGGGGGAGGGGTAGTTTACCTGCAACGTTTTACGTTTTAACATGAGTAAAGTACTTAAAAATTCATTTAAACTTTTTCAAACAATGGTAATTGTTAAAAATAAAAATAATTTTGATGCCAGGCAATAAAATTATAATTTTTTCATTTTAATTTAAATCATGTGTGCGTGAAGATGTATCGTTCCTGGCAGGCAACAATATCTCCATTATGTAATGTTTACGTTTCCAAAGTTTTATTATTGTGATTACCGCAATAAAAAGACAGGCAGGACACACACACACACACACACACACACACACACAATTTGCGTTATTTCTGGCCACACTCATGTTTATTTTCTTACGTTTGCACGCTTTTTAAATGGAAAGTGCCGAAACCCACACCAACATAACGCGTGCTAGCCGAAAAGGTGTCCAGCGTGGACAGCGATTTGCTTCCTGTGGATCGCTGGCCAGTGTAACTGGACGTGTTTACAGAGGAACGGTTCATAGACAGACTTTTCGTCTTTAGGGAATGAACCCTCTGCAAGATGCTCAGGGTCCATGAGAGACTTCGGAGCGCTCATTCTTTTCCGCGTGTTTGTTCTGTGAAACGTACACTGTAGATTCGCAGCTTTACTCTGAGCAACATTCCATAGGGAATGTTGAAAATTTTTGTCCACGGTGGACCCTCATACACAATAAAACCTGCTCTGATGTTTTGATTACGGCGATCATAGTATTAAACTTTGGGAACTTGAGCACTAACTACTTCATGGAGATCAAACATTAACTTTAACAAGCCATTAATTTTATGCATATTTTGAAAAAAATTATGTTTTAAAGCAATAAATGTTTTAATAAATTAATACTATCTGTGTACTTATTTCTTTTATGATATAAGAATTACAAACTAATATGTGCATGTATGTATGTTTCAAAAATATATAAATATTCTTCTGAAAATTTGAAAATCTGAAAATATTATACTCTTCTGAAAAATTGTTTGCCTCTCCTTGAAAATATTTGGACCTACCTGATAACTAGTCATTTACCAGCCTGTGGGGAATGTAGCGTTATGAATGGATCAGAATGGTGGGTGTTAAACAAACTGAAGACACAAACGTATTAAGGAACAAATGTTTTTCTGAGAAATTTATAATTATACGGATGAACAGAATAGTCACTCAGGAAATCAGAAGACGAATGGAAAGAAAGAAAGACGATTTACAAAAGAAAAATGACTAGTATGGTACTGACAGGAAAACTTTGATAACACTACAGACATCATTCACCTTCGGCCGATAACGCGCCATTACAGGAATCAGATAACAGTTCCCTTTGGCCAGCTCTTCGTTCGACCTACAAACATTTTATCCAAAAGCACAGTCCTTCCTCACGAAGGTTGAGAATAGTCTTCACCCACTTGACATGGGGGTACTATTTTAGCTGATACGTCATTTCTTCAGAACTCAAGCATCCACTTATTTGATGTTTTATCACCATATCTAGCTCTGCTTCTTGCCAAATAATATCACAGACACAAACGTAAAATTCTGCACCTGTCATGTCTTGGTTGTAGAGTAAAGAACATAAGATTTCGTAGCTCCGTTCTCAGAGCTTCCGT
Organism: Magicicada septendecula; assembly: GCA_034769895.1. NCBI lineage: Eukaryota > Metazoa > Arthropoda > Insecta > Hemiptera > Cicadidae > Magicicada > Magicicada septendecula. Next base: position 503,268,339 of record CM068367.1, read on the forward strand.
ACTCAGAACACCTATCGACAAATACTAGTAGCGGTCACTAGTCCTTCTTTGGTCTTTTTGATTGGCACAGATAATGAAAATTACATCTGAAAGTCACCCTATAACATATGCCTCTTGTTGAAGGAGGGAGCGAGTTCTTAGGGTTTAACTCGATTGTTTGGTATTTATCTGTCTGTCTGTATAACTAATTGGGTATGTTTCACGATAACTTTGAAGGCATCAATCGATTTTCGTAAAACTTGGCGTACATGTCCACACTTTACCATACAGAACCTTGTTGTTTTTCAGATTAATCACCCCAAAAATAGGACGATGAGTCAAAATTGTGAAAAAATCGCAAAATCGAATGTGAGATATCAAATTAAAGGGAATTTAAACTACAATCTGAATATAGTATTCATTTTTGAAATTTTCATAGGTTTTGGACGTCAGAGTCTAAAACGTTGGCGAAATTTTTTATAAAATCACAAACATTCATGTGGCATATTAAGTTAAAGCAATTTTGACTAAAATCTTAATGTAATGTTAGGTTTTAAAATTTCAAAATATTTGTACTCTAAGAACCAGTAAGGAGTACACAATTTTTTTTTTTGTAAGTGAAAATCCAACTGGGTGTCAGATTAAAAGGAATTGTAACCCAAATCCGAATGTTCCTAAGTGTTTGCTTTTATTGTATCACTGTGTGCTCTACAGTTGATGATATGTTACTAAAGACATAATAGAGTAATCGGGATGTATGTAATTTTTCCCGCAATTGGAAGATTGTCTAATAACGAAATTCATGTAATAATAAATGTACTCCGTTCAAAATAGTGAGCGAGTTCTGCAGCTCAGGGAGCATAGGCCTACTAGTTAGTCATAATGTGACAAATATACATATTTAAAAAGAGTCCGATGTACGAACACATAAAGATTATTGTAAGATAGTTGAACATGTAATATAGCCTACACTTAAAATTTTGAGCAAAGCAAACGTAGGCCTACATCAGGATTAGACGCTGTGAGCACGCTAATAGTTAAATATCTGACGATGAAGCATATGCTTTGAGTTGCGTCCTCAATTGTAAACAAGAAGTCACAAGGCGGATTGAAGAGGTTAGTTTATCTATTTACACAAGTGAATTGGATACCACTGAAAGCATGTATGCTAAATTGCCTTTCATTACGTAGGCCTAAATAAGTTTACTGAATTTCATAGACAGTAAAATACCAACACGTAAAATCAAAATGTACATATTACCAAATACAGAAGGGGATAAGACAGGGAACGACCTAATATATTTCCAATATTACTGGAGGTTAACAGACATTAGAATGAGAAAGCTTGGGTGTAGAATAGCTAGAGTATAACTCTCAAATTGGAAACTTAAGATTTGAAGTTCAATCTTTGAACCTAACTTTCGGTGGTATGTGAACATTATCAGCAGGGTTAGGTCGGGCAAGTACCAGCGTTAGAATTTCCACACATAAGTTCTTCCTACATACCGCTACTTACCCTCGCTGGACAGAACCGAGAAGCACCACTATTGACGCAAGATTGTTCGTTTTGTAAACTTGCGTCAGTGTGGTGGTGCATCCCGGTTCTGTCCAGCGGACTTAGAGGGTAAGTAACGGTTCTTTTTATATAGTTTTTCTGTAGTTGTATTTAACTATGTAGAAGATAGTGGTTTTTATTTTTTTGCGGTCCACTCTTGTTAGTGAACGAACCTCGACTAGGCTTAAGTTTGTATTTAATGTACTAGTTTATCTTGCACTTGAAGACGATTACAGATTGTTTAGTAGTCGAAATGTTGTATGATAAGTTCTAACGATATTAGTTGTTTGACCTACGCCTTCTGATAAGATTTGGAGTTGTTTAGCGAAAATTCAGTCTAGGTGAATAGCACGTTTGACGAACTCATTCTGGAAGGCATAAAGGTTTCTTCAGAATAAATATGGAACAAATTGTTAATAAGGCTAGTAAGTGACAGTCGGTATAAGTATGCGAATGAAATTAAATGTTTTGTTAAAATAGTAACATACAATACGAAGCCTCGCAATTCGCAGGAACTTCGAGATGATCCCTTTAATTGATATGGTACAAAGTTCACAGTTGAGACAGTTTAGCCTTGTCTGTAGAATAGAAAATCGAAGATACCCTAGAAGTGCGTGGGAAGCAAAACCAGAAGGTAAAAGGAGAAGAGGCAGACCCAGGTTGAAGACAGTATCAAAGTAAATACAGAAAGGAAACATCTATGCACTCATGTGCTTATAAAACTTTCTCTCCGATCGAGGGCGTAGTGGGAGGGGAAGGCCCAGGCCCAGGTAGGACTACAAGGTTCGGGTAAGAAAAGGAAGAAGGTATGTGGTGATCAAGAGGCTGTCCACGTAAAGGAAGAAATTGCAATCCCACTAACCTCTGTGTTGAGGAGAAAAAGAATAAGAAAACTTAAAATATGTAATTTAACTTTAACGTAAAGTTAACTTTCAAGTGTTAAAGTTAAGCCTTTCTAGAAAGCAGTGCCGGCTCTAGGTTTTTTGACACCCTAGGCGAAAAAAAGTTCTCCGCCCCCACACCCCCATAATCTCAACCCCCCCTCAACCGTACAAAAGTGAGGCCTAGTCGTCCCTAACATTTTCACATACCATCCTATTGTTTATTGTTTGTCACAATTTAGATTTGTTTAAGCATTAAATAACATCAAACTTACCCATTTAGTCTCGTTGTGGAACGAGGATTTGCAGTTTCAATTTCTTGCGTTCCCGCATCGAAAGTTTAAGTTCATTTGTGCCAACATAGAATTGTTAAGTGGAAAAATATCAAAAATGAGTATGTTGTACTATAATACTGATTTTTTTTATTTCCAATGTTAGAAGGAAAAATAAATAAAATATTTTTCTTAAAATAGGCCAGGTTCTATTTACACTTTTTGTTAGTCTAAGTCCTTCATATTTAGAAAGTAGATGTTAATTTCTTTACAAAAAAATAGTAACACAAAGACTCAATTAACTTTACAACAAAAGACTCACACTCACAGTTTAAGATACATTGATAAAATAAAACATTTATAATCCTAACGGTGCTTTTCTTGCTTTTATTTTTGAAAATTCTTTTACTAAGGCTGTCGGATCGAGGTGTTTTGCCAAGTCACTTTCTATGGAAATTGTGGCTAGACCCACAAGTCTTTCCTGGCTCATTGTACTGCGAAGATATGTTTTAATTAATTTCAATTTAGAAAAACTTCTTTCAGCACTTGCTACGGACAGTGGCAACGTGAGCAATATACGAAGAGCTACACATATGTTAGGAAATCCATTTTCAAGATCATGATGGTAATGTAGCTTAAAACCTCTTCAGGGGTTGTCACTGAGTCATTGAGATGATGACAAATTCCTCTCAGCTCAGAACACAGTCCTAAAGCGTCAATATCAGATTCCTTCACACCTTCTTTATTTTGAACTGTTAAGGCCTTCTCCAAGTTTTCACACAACAGCTTAATTTCTGCAGAGTTTTTGTTTTTCAGGTTACGAATATCGTACAAAAATCCAAAGGTAGCAGATACTTCATTTAACTGAAAAAATCGTTCTTTGACCGCATTGATAGCTGTGTCTAAAGCAGCAAAATAAAAATGAATTTTGAAGTTTTCCGACGGGTCAGTTACATTTGCAGATTCATCTGTTGCTTCGTAGTCAAACATTCACGTCTTTTTTCGAATGCGGACCTTCTCTTTCTCAAAAACTGGTTCTATACCAACTTATTCTGCTACTTCACGAGCATCAACCAAAGTTCTGTTGAATTCCAAGTCACTTCTAGCACTGATCAAATACTATTCTGTTTTTTTCAGTTGACTAACTGCTCTTTGGAGAGACAAATCCTTTTCTTGCAGTATCTTACTTGTTAAATTGACTTGAAACAAAATGTTGTGCCATGTGACAAGAGCGACAACAAATTTTAAGTTTGAGATGTTTTTAAGTAACGCAAGTGCTTCTGCCTTTGTTTTAATACCACTGGAACCTGTAAGAGAGGAATCTTCATAGATTTCTTCCAAAGCGTCACACACACTTGAAAGCAGATAACGCAAAGGCGTTAGTGCATCAATTCGACTGGACCATCGTGTATCACTCAAGAGTTTTACAGTCAAAGATGGCACATGACGGCATAAAATCACCCATCGACGTGTCGATGCTGAAAAGAATACATAAGTTCGTTGGACCACATCAAAAAAGGAGGTTACTTCCAAGCAGCATGAAGCTGCGTCATTGACCACAAGGTTTAAAGTATGCGTACAACATGGAACATAGAATGCACGAGGATTAATATCCAAAATCCTTCTCTGAACACCACTTTCCTTTCCTTTCATATTGCTGCCGTTGTCGTAACCTTGTCCTCGAATATTCTCAACAGGTAATGACATATCTTTTAACTTTTCAAGAACTACCTCAGTCATGGACGATCCAGTACTTTCTTGGAGTGGCATAAAACCCAAAAAATGTTCTTTCACCAGAACTTGATTAAGATCAGATTCGTTTTTTGATGTTACCTCAGAAGAAGAAAGTATTTGTACGAATCTAATGATCATAGTCATTTGCTCTGTATGACTAACATCTGGGGTGCAGTCCAATATGATGGAAAAGTATTTAGCTTTTTGAACTGAAGACAAGATCTCTCTTTTTATGGCACTAGCCAAGATCTGGATAAATTCATTTTGTATATTTTTCCCCAGGTGATGAGTATGTCTTTCTTCATCACTTCTAATTCGCCTTAAGTGTTTGTTCATAACTGGGTCAAACATTGATAAATATTCAATAAATTTCAAAAAGTTGCCGTTATCATGAGCATCAAATTTTGTCTGTTACACCCCGAAAGGCCAAGTTTTGCGTGCCAAGAGTTCTGACCAGAGATATTAATCACTCCAAAATTTGCTGCCAGTAAGTTTCTTCTTCTTTTATTTTCCTTTCATTTGAATGGTCAATGGTCGTGCCCTCTTCAAGGTTTTTCTTCAATGTTTTCCATTTTTTGTAGTTATTAAGGTGCTCATCAGCTGTTTCATGTTGACCAATAATTGCAGAAATGTTGTGCCAATCATTACAACCACTTTGGGCTAATGCAGAGGAAACGTTGATGCCAAAAACCTTACAACAAAAGCAGAATGCTTTATCTGTTGATCTTGAGTATTGTAGGTACTCACGGTATACTTCTTCGCCATTTGGAAGCCTTCTTTTGTAGTGAACATCAGAAAATTTTCTATTATTCAAACCCTTTGGGAAGTTGCCTTTGCCTTTAACCTGTTCAGGTCCATGTTCCACTAACATTGTTCTTAATGTTTGCTGGCTAATGTTCAACGTGTCCCAAGAAGCTGGGTCAGAAAAATCAATTATTACAGTGCTTGATTTTTCCGGCTGTAATTCTTCAGTTGTGTCGTCTTCTTTTACATTATCATTTTTACTAGTTGTAACATACATTAACACATTACCGGTGTCAGTAACGGTATCATCTTCTTTGGCTTGTGGTTGGTCGTTTTTCGTTCGTCCATCAACTCTAGTTTCAATTACAGTTTCTTGTTCTTGTGCAGAAGAAGAAGTTGACAGCAATTCATTGTCTTGCTTCAAAAGGTATTTTTCAAATGATCCTTTGAATTTATTTTGCATTTCCTTCATTTTCTTTTCTTCTTTTCCTAAACCAAGCGCCAGATGTTTTTTTTTCGCCATACTGGTATCTGCAAAACAACGTATAAGCTAACCATAAATACATAAATAATGTAAAATAATAAATATTTTCTGTATAAAACAAACATATTTTTATTGATTTCGATAAATAACATATTCCGATAGTATAATTTTATATGTGTGTGATTATAATTTAATTATATCTTTATCTATGCTACACGTTAGTGCACCATTCTATAACGTATAATTATATCTCAATATCTGATAATATATCTACGTGTGATATATTACCTACACTACTATACGTCAATTGATTTTATTTTATGTGAGATCAATTATGTTTTAATACTACTTTATCTTTGACTTTATATTTTAATTCTAACACAATGCAAATAATATGTGTATATATCAACTGCAGGTAATTAAAGGTTAATAATTTCAGAAATAAATACAAATATCAAAGTAACTAAATTTGTTTAATACTTGTTTAATTTCTATTCTGTTTGTAAGAGCTTGGTTTAAATCTGCAACCCTTTTTGTCAACGTTTATTTGTTGGTATGTTTATGGCCTTGTTTGTTCGTTCACCATGTGTTGTGTCTACTGTAAAACTAACCCTTCCCTTAAGTGTAACGGCTTTTTGGTTTTCCCTGATTTCTCTAAATTATTAATTATATAATTTATTTAGCAAAATTTACCCGTTATAATATCCATGTATTAAATTAAGTTCGTTAAGGTTCGTGATGTTCGATATAAGTGTTACTTAATGTTAGCTTAATAATTAGTGTACTAACCTGTCAACACATAAAACTTCCTCTTTCACTTCAAAACACTGCATAAACGTCAAACAGTACATGAAACATGACACGTTATGTCACACTACAGTTCACTTCACTATAGTACGCAACGGTCTCTAGTTCACTAATCACTGCAATACGCAAAAACAAACTACACCTGTGGTAGCGCTTGTAGTTGACTTGATTTGACGAAGACGTCGCATCAGTATGATCAGTCGGGGGCGGGGCGGAGTAGAGTACAGGGTTGCAAAACTGACTGTTTGTTGTTCCAACTCTCTATTTAAAACGTGAAGTGCGCTGGGCGCTGGCGCACGTACATTTTGGTTTATGCTAAAAATAAGCAAAAAAAAATCCCCAGTCATCCCGCCCCTAAAATTTTCCGCCCTAGGCAGCCGCCTAGGTTGCCTATATGGACGAGCCGGCCTGCTAGAAAGTACAACCTTCTTTGTACGACACCATCTTCTGTGACAGAAGCAACACCAACAACAGAAAATTAAACAAATATATTAACGAATTTTTTACAAATTTATTAAAGAATATGGAAACTACTACAGAAATACATTAAATGAAGTAACAAGAAAACTCAAATTTGTAGTTTCTGTTTTATAGTTATTAAAACACCAAGTCCAACATAGTGTGTGTTCATCCACCAGAAATGTATAGGCCTATATTTATTTTGTCGAATCGTAGTCCAGAACATGTAACGTGTTTTGTATGCTGTCTCTACAATAAATTCAACCCTGGCTGAATTTGCCCATTGCGAACATACTCCAGTTGCAAAATTTTACTACTATGGTTGCCACGATTAAAACAACGAAGCATGTGTGTACACCGCGAGCGCACATGCGTGCGACGTACCAGAGTCCGTGCTGAGTCAATGCAAGGCGCGCGCTTGCACTAACCCCCAACACGCAGACTGCATCACAGGACATGTTGTGTCGGCTCAACGGTGCGGTGTGAGTCTGTACGCGCGGGCAACACATACGCGCGCTTACCAGAGTACGTGTTGAAGTCGATGCAAGGCGCGCTCTTGCGCCGACTCCCAACACGCAGACTGCAACACAGGACATGTGTCTGCCAAAGGGGTGTGTGTGAGTGTGATACCCGTATCCTAATCCTGACAATCAGAGTAGCAAAAATTCCGTTACCTGGAGTATCTCACAGTGGGTAAAGGAGCCACAAGATGAATTTATCTGCAGAGACACCAACAGGACACATCTGTTATCGTTGTTGGTTTGAATTAAACTAAATAGTTTCACTTAATTTCTACCAATTGCTTAGAAACAATAACAACTTATTGTTATTAACAATTACAACAATGAAAATTTTTTAATTTATTTGTTTTCTAAATTCTTTACTACTGTACTATACAAACAGTGAGAACTGAGTGCTGTAATTTGGGTTTTTAGGAAATGTAACACACTACGATGTAATTCCTTTAAACATTTGTAAAAATTATTCTTAAAATTCAGGATCAATCAATGATATGGCAGACTTTAAAAATTCAGTTGTTTTTATTTATGGATTGTAAAATTAACATTTACACTTATATTGAGTGTATACGTAATAGAATTTAACCAGACGCAGAAACTAGAAGTTTTTGAACATTACGCCCCGAATAGGGTGACAATTTCAACTCACACACTCTTGAAGTCGAGGTTTTTACGTTTTCTATTACATGGTGTAACATGTGAACAGAAATTACACCAACTTTGAGTGTTTCGATGTTTAATGGGGGGGGGGGATCATTGTACACTTTACTCTCAAAATATCCCCAGTACAATATATGGCACCCTGTCAATCTCGCAGGCCACGGAATGTTGCCACTCCTGAAGGTAACTCGTTCAATGGCATCGATTGATCGCCTAACCCTATGGCTGGATGCTCCCCATACTGTTTGGTGTGATTTCAGACTTTTCTGCGGCTTGGGGAGACAAAAATTCATTAATCATTTGGACACATTGCTCTGATGTGGCAGTAATGGAATTCCCATTCTCATCCTCAAAGAAGTGAGGACTGGTTATTCCAAAAGAAGCTATTGCACACCATACAGTAAGTTTAGCAGTGTGCAATGGTTCTCCTAGCATTTCTCGACGGTTATGTGGGTCTCAAAACCGTAAGGTTTGTTTATTTACATATATCCGCTCAGATGGAAATGCGTTTCATTACTCATTAGCGTGTTGGGAATAACGTCTACGTTGTTATTTATGACATTCGAGAACTGGCGGCAAAAAGTCACACAGTTTACTTTATCACTGTCACTTAAGGTTTACAATATTTGAATGTTGTTTGGCTGCATGTTTAAAGCATTATCAAGAATATTTTTGAACACGTATTCGACGAGCTACTTGAAACTGTATGGCGTCAGGCAGAATGTTTAGCACAGGATAGCGTAGGAAGGCAGCTCTTGTGCGCGCAATGTTTTCGGGGGTAGGCCTACATACAGTTCTATGTTACCTGGAGGTTCCTTTTTACTTCCATGTTCCGTAAGGAAATGGAAGAATGGTGATGGCGAAAAAAATCGTGTTCGAGATAAGGGCAGATTCTGATTGTACTATCCTTAAAACGTGATGAAAAGTCATTTTCCGAAAAGTGTGTGTCTGTATGTAGAAATTTTTCTATGGCAGACGATAACTGCAGCAAATTCAAACAGAAACAAATGATTTTTTGTATATGTTCCTGAATTGTAGAGTACTCAAGGACTGTTGATTTTGGTGAAGATCAGTTAAGGGAGAGGGGTAGTTTACCTGCAACGATTTACTTTTAAACAAGAGTAAAGTACTTAATTTTGATAAATAAAGTATCCTGAAAAGAATGTCATAATAATCCACTGTAGAAATGTAGATGAAATATCTATAAATAAAAAGGGTAGTTGAAGGGGGAGGAGGTAATTTTTTGAAAACTACCTTTTTCATGTCGAATAAACTACTTCATTTTGAAGGATAAGATACCTTAGTAATTACATATAATGAAACTATAACTCAACAAAATTGTAAATACCAAATATTTATACCAAAATACCATATATCGGTATGGAGAACCATACATGATTTCCATGTACTAAGATTTATATTTAAAATCATTTTCGAAATGGAATATTTCCATAGAAACTGTTTCTCTCTTCAGCCTTAACCACAGTACTGTGGTCACTAATGTATACCACCTCACGTTAGTGCACTCGATTTTCACTGATGATGGCACTGCTGAAACGTCTGGTTTTGCAGAAAACATTGGACCATGGCCAAACAGCCCGGGAAGGAATTTTAACAACAAAATCTTTGTTGCCGATAATGTAGTACACATAAAAAATTATCCCCTCCCCCTTCAACTATCATTTTCATTTATAGAAAATTACCGCCTCCCCCTTCAACTACCCTTTAAATGTATAGATATTTCATCTACCTTTCTACAGTTGATTATTATGACCTTCTTTTCAGGATACATTATTTATCAACATTAAGTATTTTACTCTCGTTAAAATGTAAAACGTTGCAGGTAAACTACCCCTTCCCCTTAACGGACCTTCACCAAAATCAGTAGACCTTGAGTCCTCTATAACTCAGGCACATATGCAAAAAAGCATTTGATTCTGTTTGAATTTGAGGCAGTTATCGTTTCCTATAGAAAAAATTCTACACTCAAGACACTTTTCAGAAAATGACTTTTCTTCATGTTTTGTGGGTAGTAAAATCAGTATCACAAAGCAAGAACAATAATTAAGTCTCTAAATGGAATACTGTGGAGCACCGAAATAGGAAAACAAAGGAAAATGAGAATATACAACACAATGATTAAGAGCACATTAGTATATGGGTCTGGGACATGGCGAATGAAAGAACATCTGAAAAGAAAGATAGAAGCCACAGAAATGACGCCTTAAGAAGAATATGTAGAACATCAAAATTAGACCGGGTCAGAAATGAAACAATAAAGCAACAAATTAATAAAAAAGAAACCATTTTAGAACCGATCAAGAAAAAACAATTAATGTGGTATGGCCATGTGCAGAGAATGGAGGAGGAGTGGTTGCCAAAGAGAGTGATGAAATGGATACCACAGGAAAACAGAAAAAGGGGAAGGCCAACAGTAACATGGATACAGGGTGTAAGGAGATCAATGAGTGTACGAGGTCTAACTGAAGAAAACTGCAACGACTGGAGATACTGGCAATTAGGCATCGGACAACGTCGCAGGACGTTTTAACCCGAATATATATATAATAATAATATTTATTACCAATTTTCCTTTACATATAATAAAAATTATACAATAAAGGACCTATAGGGGGCATAAATGCCCGTACATAGGTTGGTCCTTAGAATTAATATTTATATACTTAATACTAATTGTGAGTTTTACCTCACCGATCATAGTAATATATTAAAAATAAATTATTTTTAAATTTTAACAAAATTTTAGTTTGTACTATAATACAATTCAATAAATAAATGAAAAAAAGAGAAAAAAGGTACATATCATAATAGACTGTTTTTTTGATTATTCAATAACAATGTTCCTAATTTTTTCTTTGATTTTTTTTTTAAGCACTTTTATATTTACACTTAGATTTTTCAGTTCATTAGGTAATTCATTAAAATATTTTATGGCATAATACACATAGCGTCTTTGCCCAATACTTAATAGGTGTCGCGGCAATATAATATTTTTATACCGTGTGTTGATTCGATTTTGTAAAAACTCACTTTTTAGATCATTGTATTGATAAACTATAGAATTCACTACAAACACCTGTTTAATATTTAATGGTTTATTCGAATCTTGTTCATTGACTCCTATAATTTTAAGAATACACTTTTGCAGCCGATCCAATGCGTCTAGAGATGATTTATATAGACCCCCCCCAGCCTATGATAGCATACCCTGCCACACTATGGAATAGTCCATAGTATATTTGTAGTAGTTGCTTTTTTGATAAAATTTGTTTAAGTCTGTAAAAACCGTAGACTAAGTATTTGGTTTTTTTTACAATGTTAGCCACATGTACATCCCACTTCATGTTAAAGTCATATGTTATTCCTAGATATTTACTAGTTTTAACTCTTTTCAATTTTTGACCATTTATCTTAATTTCAAAGTCATGCGGAACAGAGTCTCTATAATTTCCAAAAGTGATAAAAACAGACTTGCTTATGTTGAGTACTAGATTATTGTGATAGAGCCAAGAGTGTATAATATCTAATTTAGTTGACATATCTGTTGCAAGTTCAGGCCATGTCTTTGCTTTCATTGGTACTGCTGTATCATCAGCATATGCTATTAATACATCTTGTAACACTAGTAAGTCATTGATATATAAAATAAACAATAAAGGTCCTAATATAGAGCCCTGGGGCACTCCAACATTTGTTTTAATAGGCTGACTTCTAGTCCCATTCACCTTTACAACTTGTGTCCTGTCATGTATATATTTAATTTAATTTACAATATAATATATACATCAAGAAACGGACTGTAGCAAAAAGTGTTTATATATATATGACTAAATTTACCTCAAGATATACTTGATATACATTTACCTCTTGATATACATCAAGAAATGGACTGTAGCAGAAAGTGATTGAAATATATATATATATATTACATTTAATATTTATAATGAATTTACCTCAAGATATTTTTTTCCTTATTAGGAACATGTTTCGGGTAGCATCTTGTACCCATCCTCAGCCTTCCAGTTTTTGTGTCTGGTGAAGTACATATGTGTTGGTTGACTATTATTATTGTGGCTTCCTGTTGGCTTCTGGTACTTCAAATTGGTTTTATTGTGTGTGATTGTGGTGTATGTGTTAGTTTTTTCTGTATTTTCGATGTTGAGTGCTTTGAATATTGTGTCATGTTTTGTATTGATTTGTATTTGTTCAGGTATTAGTTTGTTTTGTGTTTTATGTTTGTATATTTTCCCAAATGTTCATTATGGTGCCTTTGTTTGGTATATGTTTTATTAGTGTCACATTGGTTATGTCTGAATATATATACATATATATATATTACATTTAATATTTATAAATATATAATATATTTTAATATTTTATAATATTTATAATATTTTAATATTATTTAATATTTTATAAATATATAATTTATAATATATTAAATGTATTATATACATAAAGAAACGGACTGTAGCAGAAAGTGATTGAAAATATATATATATATATATATATATATATATGTATTGTAACATGTATAAATGGTTACTACAGGTTACTTAATAGCCTCACTGTTGGGATCGCCAATTCTGTAACGACACCCAACTCGTTACCTTTAATAATTGTACCTTTCTTTGTCTTGGTTATTTAATGTGTATACTTGTTAATAGTTTATAAGGATGAGTATCTTTTCAGGGGAATGTTTGTTGAGCGCCAATTTGCAATCACAGGTTGCAAATAAAATTTATTTTTTTGTAAAATATTAATTATTAATTTTTATTAAAATCTTATATTGTTTCTTTATCGTTATAATTGAATCTCTTTTAATCTTTCCTTTAAGAGATGAACGTGCTAAGTAAAGCTTATCCAAGCAGGTTTGAATAATCTGCCCTTTCTTTCAAATGAGGAGTGTTGCCAACTTAATCTAAGTGCTGAAGCCAATACACAGTCTCAAATATATTGTTTAGTATATCATACCCATTTTGCAGTGGCGGCGATAAGGCCCCCGCAGACCCCGCAGACCCGCCCCTCTGGCCCCTAGAAAAAAATATGAAACGAGCTATAATAGGAAAAAAAGTTTTAATGGGGTCCGACTACCGGCAAATTTGTATTTAAAATACGAAATATACGTTTTATTTAAGTGTATAGACATGCAAAAAAACTACGTTTTCCGAAATGACATTACTGTTTGTAGTTTGTAAGCGAAGCTTATCTTATCTCTTGTGGTGCCCGTACGTCCGTGCGATGAGTCACTCGGCACTGAGGAGACGTAAACAAACACAACACAATGTAGTTCAGTACTCAGTAGTGCGTCGCATCTCCTGGGCGATAGTACTGTATTGCATTCATTTCGTAATTTAGTGCCGTTTAAGTTTAATGACTTGACATTTGATTTTAGTTTTTGTATTTTGTGTAGAGTTAGAGTGTTAGACACAGAGTTTATAAAATGGAAAGTAAGCGTGAATATTTAAGTGGTGCTAAGAAAAGGAAACTGCAAAAACAATGAGAAGAATCTAAAAGTAAACTTTCAAAACTCGACCAGTTTTTAAAAAAATCATCAAAATGTGAAGTTGAACAACCCAAACCCGGGTCAAGTGCAAGTAATGAAAAAGAAACAAAAATCGGACTTGAAATTGATTGTGACAGTGACAATAAACTTGATTTAAACATTAGTCCGTCGGATACAAGTGATACAACTACGGAAACAAATAAGCAACTGCAACATGAACAAGAAGAACAACTGCTAGGCATTGAATGTGTTCGCCAGTCTGAAGACATACCTGGACCAGAAAATCAGTTTAAACCAACTGAAGTTATAAGTAATCACGCAAATAAAACTAGTTTAGCAGGCCCTTCCGATCCAAACTGCCAAAGTTTTGAGACAGATATTGCATTCTATAAAAATCAAGCTACAATGACAGACGAGGTGAAAAAGTTAATAACGTTAAGTGAACTTTGTCAAACAAAGGGTCCTTTCCCGAAGGATTCCGTTTCTAAGCGGTCTTTCAGTACAGCATATTATTCTTTCAAAACTGCAGCAGGCCAAATTGTTCACAGGTTTTGGCTTTGTTACTCTCGTAATCTAGATGGAGTCTATTGTTTACCATGTTGGCTTTTCAGCCAAAGTGCTGATGCCCAAAGCTGGCGTGAAGACGATATTAGAGATTGGAAAGGTCTCAGTAAAAAAATTGAAGTTCATGAAAGTAGCAATGCTCATTTACAATCTTGTCTCACGTATGCCACTTGGAAAAAGAGTAAAACGGTAGCTGATCAAATTTCCGATGAGCGGAAAAAATGGAAAGATATTTTCATACAGATTGTGGATGTCATTCGAACCATGGCACTGTGTTCATTGCCATTTCTTGGCCATAGAGAACCATTACATGAAATAAATCCTGAAAGTGGAAATTTTTTGAACATACTATCTTTAATTTCTCGCTACGATTCTCTCCTTAGTGCACACTTAGAAAATGAAAAAACCAGATCAAAATACCTCCACTATGACATTCAAAATGAAATCATTAACTTGCTAGGAAAATCAGTATTGACTGCCTTACTAAAACAGATTCACTCGTCTCCTTTTTTTCTATAATTGTTGATAGCACACAAGACATTTCTAAGATTGACCAAATGAGTGTTGTAATCAGATACATTAACATAGTAGAAGAATCTCCTGGCAATTATAAAACTGTGATTAGTGAGTCCGTTTTGGGATTTCAAGAAATAAAGGATCCCAACAGTGAGGGGTTTCAAATTAAGATTTTAGACTTTTTGAAAACAAATGAAATTGACATTAGTAAGTGTAGAGGTCAAGGTTATGACGGTGCAGCAACAATAAGCGGGAAATACTCTGGGTTACAGAAAAGAATTATGGATATAGTCCTAAACGCGGATTACGTACACTGTCCTGCACATAACCTGAACTTGGTGATCAATGATTCAGTATCAAATATTTCTGAAATAAGACAATTTTATGACATAGTACAGAAAACTTATGTGTTTTTCAGTGAAAGCTTACATAGATGGCAACAACTTAACACTGCCGTTAAAGAAGACAGCTCTGCCAAAAATCTAACTTTAAAAAAGCTATGTCCAACAAGGTGGTCTTCTAGACACGACTGTCTGTTAGCTTTAAGAAATGATTTCAAAAATGAGATTAAGTGTTTGACAGAAATTATTCTGTACAGCTCAAAAAAACCCGAGGCAGAAGAAGCATTAGCAATTAGAAACCACCTGGAAAACTTTGATTTTATTCTTGTGCTCTGCCTTGAAACTAAGATTTTAGAGAATGTAAATATAACTTCGAAAGCACTACAGAGGCCAACTGTTGACCTAGGCAGAGCGTGGCAGTTTCTAAGCCGTGCTTGTGATGAGTTAAAAGTTTTAAGAAAGGACTTTGCCGGCTTTCTTGCTGGTGCTAAACAGTTGGCCCAGTCATGGGACATAACTTGTAACATGAAAAATAAGCGTAAGCGAGTTGTAAAACGCTTCTTTGTTGAATTATCAGTTGACCATAGAATTGACGACCCAGTGAAATCATTTGAAGTAAACGTTTTCAATGCAACACTAGATATTGTAATAGCTCAGCTACAAATGAGATTCGAAGGACTGCGTTGCATTGATGATAGGTTTTCATTCCTGACGCCTCAGAATTTAGTAAACTTCTCACAAGAGACAATAGTGGAGAAAAGTAAGGCTCTGGTAAATGTGTATCCTGGTGACCTTTCCACATCACTGCCTGACCAAGTAGTATCCTTCAAAGCTCTGATGGCCAAAGAAATTGTACACAAGAAAAGCATTCGAGAAATGATGAATTTACTGGTTGAAGAAAACAGCTGCCTTATGAGCTGCCTCCCAGACTTAACTACAGCTTTGCAGCTTTATTTAACCATACCTGTCACAACAGCTACAGCGGAAAGAAGCTTTTCAAAACTTACATCTATAAATATTGTACATTACTTGAGTTCGAGTGTTATTGAATTGGATTAGACTTAAGGAGAACGTGTATAGAGAATATTCAAGAATTTCACAAATTCAGTTACAAACTAATTTAAATGTTTGAAAAAAGCTAGAATGTTACTTTGATATTCGTTTTTAAATAATAAATTTTTAACACTCTGTGTGCGGTACTGTTTCATAGTCTGAATTTAGATTTTGACGTAAAAATAAATAATTCTTTTTATTTTGGTTTTTTTATAGTTTGTATAGAACTTTGTCTATTTAGCAACAATGAATTTTAAGAGTTTGTATACGTGTAAAACATCCTTTGCAAATTGCAAACGCTTTGTGATAGACGAGAAAGTATTCACAAACCATTGTTGTGAAACACACGTAAATAGAAACTCATTTGAGTGTTTTCCCCTATTACGTATACAAAATTTAACCATTTTTATAGGGCCCCCTAATTAGTTTCGCGGGGGGGGGGGCCCGTTTCGTTAGCACCGCCACTGCCATTTTGTATTCAAGAAATAAAGAAACGAATAAACCTTTTATCTGTATTTATTACACTCAAAATCCTTTTATTATTTTCTTTATTTTGTTTTTTAAATATATATAATCATTAACAAAAATCCAACCAGCGGTTCTTTACATATTCTCAGTATGGCAGCAGTAGCATTCAGAGATTCTTCATCTCAAGGATCACATTTACATTTTATTAAATAAAATACAAATATATCGTGTTACGTTAGGTCCTTTTGACTACGATATAAACAACAGTTATTAGAAGAAAAGTACCAAAATACGTGGGGTTATAAATAGTTACAAAGTACCTTAACAGGATTATATGAATAATTTAACAAAGTTCAGTGTTTAGGTTATATTTAGTAAAATGTTTTTTAGACTTACTTCACTTTATATTATAGTAACACTATACATTAATGGTTTTTTATACTGATGATAAGACTATTCATTAATATTGTTCTCAGTGAAAGTTCCAAATGGTTTTTATTAAAAGTGTAATCAGTGTCTTTGAAACTTATAGTCTAGGCTTAACAGGGAATGGTTAAGTTTAATTTTATATCAAAAAATACTTCTCTTCCTGTGTCAGTTGATTGAATTTCTTCAGAGATTCACTGGTTTACTTCTTTGTAGTGTAACATGACATAAGATAGCAGAAAATACCACTAATAATTGATAAAAGAAAAAGCTGAAGGTAGAAAGAAAAATTAAAAACTTATAACTTGAAGA
This sequence comes from Magicicada septendecula, assembly GCA_034769895.1. Lineage (NCBI taxonomy): Eukaryota > Metazoa > Arthropoda > Insecta > Hemiptera > Cicadidae > Magicicada > Magicicada septendecula. Next base: position 503,285,639 of record CM068367.1, read on the forward strand.
TTGATAACCAAACCACGAAATAACAATTGACTAAGAAACTGACTATGACTTAACCCAATAGATTGGAGAAGGTGAAGAAACGAGAAACCAGGATGTAACCCAAAGTGTGACCACAATCATTATAACCCCAAAATGTAACTAATAAATAAATGCACTAAAACAGATGGGGCATAAATAAGATGTAAAATATATAAACCATAAAAATAAAATAGAGAGATTATGTGTGTTAAATGAAAAGAAAAGAAACATGAATGTATAATTATAAGATAGGAAGATAGAAATAAAAAATACCCTATTAAATAATAAACTAGCCAAAAGCAAGTAAAAAATAATCAAGCTTAGCAAAGGTAATAATTAATACCAGTGACAAATGTTAAATGGTAATAAAACAAATGTTAATGACCAATAACCACACAGTGATGATATACCAAATAAACAAACAATGTGTGAAATATCAGGTGAAGTATAGAACTACATAAATAGAAATAAATGAAAACGAACTATGTAAATAACATAGAGTAAAAGTAAAGGTGATAATAGATAAATAAACCTCATGTGAAAGGAAAAGTGCAGTGTGAGTGCATACAGTGTAGAATACAGTAAAAAAGCAGACTATATTGATATATAGCAAAACAATCTTTAAAAGCATGTTAGATAGTAAGAATACTAAACTAATTGTATCTTTATTAATTTAAGTAATCAAAAGTAAGAAATACATAAAAATAATGAAAAGTTAAAATATTAGAGTGGAAGATGGGAGAAGGAGACACTAGGTTTAGTGAAGGAATTTGTGAATGAGTTATGTTGTTTAAGGTAGTGTTAAAAATTATTATTATAAGAGTTTTGTTATTGTAAGAACTATAGTACTAATAAACTTAGAAGATAGGTGAGATAAAAGAAAGAAACCAATAATAATTAGAAGTTTAATTTCAGGCTTGGACCTGGTAAGAAAGATGTTAAATAATAAAAGGTGTGTTGTTAAAAGCACCAATGTTTTTTTGTTAATCAGTTTCTATAGAAAATGTTCAATGAACCGCTATATAAAGTTAATGAATATAAAAAGATTGTAAGGAATGTTGAATAGAAGTATTGTGAAACCTAGGCATTAGGCCTAGCATAAAGGAAGGAATTTTGTAAGTTTGTAAGTACTGTAAAACAATAAAAATACTGTAGTTGACGAATTCGGCTCGGCCAGACAGCGGGGACCAATCAAACGGCGAGGCGGAAAATTTGAACTGAGTGACGAGAATACGGTCGACTTAGTAAGTATTAAGAAAAAGTATTAAACGTCTCGTTACACTATTCAAAATAACAACAAAATAAGTAAGTAAACATATATAAAATTTAACACCGGCAAACCGACTTTATACAAAGTGGCGCACCAACTAGTAGGGCTCGAATAAATAAAAAACTATATAATTAAATTAAATAGAGTCTAACGGCAGCTGCAGAAAATGGAACAGGCAAAGCACGACACAAGATACCAGGCTAAGCAACGTGAGAAGGAGGCTGAAAAGGAAGCAGAGATGTTAGAAAAGGAGATCGAGAAAGACGTCAGAATGGAAGAAAGGGAAGTAACTTCGGTTGAAGATGCGGAAGAAATATACCACTAGCGGAACATACAAAAACCCACACAGCAGGAGGAAGCTAGAGGAGGACCTGATTGGAACCAGTTTATGGAACTAATGAGTAGTATGAAGAAGAATATGGAAAAAAATAATGAGAAAACTAATGAAACTTTAAAGCAAATGGATGAAAAATTGGACAAAAATAAGAGGAGATGAATGAAAAATTTGACCGGAATGAGGAGAGTAATAAAAGAAATATTGAAGCATTAAATGAAACCTTGACACAGAAAATGAAGGAGGAGAATAAATTGATAAGCGAAAAAATAGTTAAAGCAATGAGAAAACCAGCGAAGCATTGAGATAAATGAAAGAAGATATAGAAATATTGAATGATAAAATTGAGTACAACCAAGATACATTACAACAACAATTGACAGAGTACCGGGAAGAATTGAAGCAAACCGTAATGGAGACGGAAGAGAAAATAGAGAGAACCAGCGAAGTGGTGTTACAAGTCCGGGAAGAAATATTAACCAAAGTAAACGAAGCTGAAGGTGAAAGCGCAAAAGGAGGATTGAAGGACTCCAGCAAGAAACAACCAATAACTTCGACCAATAAACTGGAACGAGTTTTCTTAGACATCTGTGGACCCATGCCACGCAGTGGAGGAAGGAAACAATATAAGTTTATAGTGATCATCATGGACCATTACACCAAGTTTGTGAAATTATATCCCATCAACCGTGCTACCACAAATAAGGTACTAAATATTGTCACACAGAGATACATACCAGAATTAGGGGTACCGACATCTATTATCACCGACCATGGTACCCAATTCCGAGGAAGAAAGTGGAAGGAGACATTAATGGATCTGGGCGTCCGAACATATAAAACTTCTATTTACCACCCGAACAGCAATCCAGCTGAACGAGCACTGCGTGAAGTCGGAAGGATACTTCGAACGTACTGCCACGATCAGCAACGTAAGTGGAGTGACTATATCAAAGCCACAGAAAACTTCATTAATCTCGCATACCACGAATCCATTAGAGATACCCCTTACACCATAATGTATGGAAAACCACCACCTCGAGCAATTGAAGAACTTATTAATTTCCCCACCAACCCTGAGTACAAGTTTGATAATGCCCGATTCTACAGCGAGATAGCTGAACAAATAGAGAAGAGGAAGGAAAAATATCATAAAATCCAACCTAAAGTAATACAATATCAAGAGGGAGAAAAGGTGCTAATACGGAATAGAGAGTTACCCAGTTCTAGAGAAGGCATCATGAAGAAATTATTATTACTTTATAACGGACCGTATGTCATTGTTAAAAATAACCATAATAACACATATGTCATAAGTGAAATAACTACCAAAAGAATCAAAGGGACTTACAACCAGTCTTCTTTGAAGAAATATTATGAGGCGGTGTAAGACTGTTAGAAGAATTTTGAGAAGAAAAGATTTATCTAAATTCAAAATAAAAGTAAGAACAACTTACAAATAAAATATTTGAAACGATTTATTTATGAAAAAAGAATTTTGAGAAGGAAAGATTTACCAAAATTCAAAAAAATAAAAGTAAGAACAACTTACAACCAAGGGTGTGAAACGAAATAAGTGAAACAATTTAATTTTGAAGAAAAAATATAAAGAAGCATCCTGAAAAACTGACGTAAAATACTAACATTTTAACAAAAGTGATGACATTACTTAACATCATTAAATAACCCTATTACAAAAGGGGGATCACAAAGAATTATCATTTTAAAAAAGAACCGACAAGACAATCAAATAAAGGATGACAATGAACTACTAAACGGACTATCAATGATGAAAAAATGGAATAAGTAAACCAAAAAACAGCTACAATTTTAACATTAATTATAAATGAGAAGAGAAGTGATAACAAATAAAACAACTATCATATGAAGTAAATTAAAGAAACAATGCAAAAACATGTTAAGAACATCGCCACAGACATAGAGAAGGAATCCAAATAAATCAATGAGAAGAGAAGGTCATGATATGAAGAAAAAACAGAATAATTAATCCCAAGAGTGTTTTATTATATTTATATTATATGAGTCGAAAATAGACGACTATTGTTATTATTAGTATTATTAAAGGATGATTTTATGTTGAGATAAGTCCAACAATCATTTTATTTTATTCAGCAGATAGGCATGACCTCTGAACTCAAGATGTGTATAAATGGATAGCAGAGTAATAGAGCCACACGTGCCCTCTGGCTAGTACCAATTTATATGAATGGAAGAGAAGAAAATTTTAGGGAGCTAAAACTTACAAGGGATACAACTCACATTATAAAAGGATAGAAGAGGAGAATAATATCATATCCAGAATCATGAACCATGAATTAATAAAGATAAACTAAAGAAGAAGATAACGATTGATGAATTCCATAATAATAACAACTTGATTTAATAAACTATGTTGATGATTTCAGAAAAACAATCTTTATTTTTGAAATAATCAATTTTGGCGGCGATGCATTTAAGATAGCACAAAATACCACTAATAACTGATAAAAGAAAAAGCTGAAGGTAGAAAGAAAATTAAAAACTTATAACTTGAAGATTGATAACCAAACCACGAAATAACAATTGACTAAGAAACTGACTATGACTTAACCCAATAGATTGGAGAAGGTGAAGAAACGAGAAACCAGGATGTAACCCAAAGTGTGACCACAATCATTATAACCCCAAAATGTAAATAATAAATAAATGCACTAAAACAGATGGGGCATAAATAAGATGTAAAATATATAAACCATAAAAATTAAATAGAGAGATTATGTGTGTTAAATGACAAGAAAAGAAACATGAATGTATAATTATAAGATAGGAAGATAGAAATAAAAAATACCCTATTAAATAATAAACTAGCCAAAAGCAAGTAAAAAATAATCAAGCTTAGCAAAGGTAATAATTAATACCAAAGTGACAAATGTTAAATGGTAATAAAACAAATGTTAATGACCAGTAACCACACAGTGATGATATACCAAATAAACAAACAATGTGTGAAATATCAGGTGAAGTATATAACTACATAAATAGAAATAAATGACAACAAACTATGTAAATAACATAGAGTAAAAGTAAAGGTGATAATAGATAAATAAACCTCATGTGAAAGGAAAAGTGCAGTGTGAGTGCATACAGTGTAGAATACAGTAAAAAAGCAGACTATATTGATATATAGCAAAACAATCTTTAAAAGCATGTTAGATAGTAAGAATACTAAACTAATTGTATCTTTATTAATTTAAGTAATCAAAAATAAGAAATACATAAAAATAATGAAAATTTAAAATATTAGAGTGGAAGATGGGAGGAGACACTAGGTTTAGTGAAGGAATTTGTGAATGAGTTATGTTGTTTAAGGTAGTTTATTATCTTATAATAATAAAATTATTATTATAAGAGTTTTGTTATTGTAAGAACTATAGTATTAATAAACTTAGAAGATAGGTGAGATAAAAGAAAGAAACCAATAATAATTAGAAGTTTAATTTCAGGCTTGGACCTGGTAAGAAAGATGTTAAATAATAAAAGGTGTGTTGTTAAAAGCACCAATGTTTTTTTGTTAATCAGTTTCTATAGAAAATGTTCAATGAACCGCTATATAAAGTTAATGAATATAAAAAGATTGTAAGGAATGTTGAATAGAAGTATTGTGAAACCTAGGCATTAGGCCTAGCATAAAGGAAGGAATTTTGTAAGTTTGTAAGTAAAACAATAAAAATACTGTAGTTGACAAATTTGACTCGGCCAGACAGCGGGGACCAATCAAACGGCGAGGCGGAAAATTTGAACTGAGCGACGAGAATACGGTCGACTTAGTAAGTATTAAGAAAAAGTATTAAACGGCTCGTTACACTATTCAAAATAATGACAAAATAAGTAAGTAAACATATATAAAATTTAACACCAGTAAACTGTCTTTATACAATAGTCATGTAGCACTTTTTTCTTCTATTTAGTCTGGTTGAGGATGATTATTTAATTTTTTTATTTAGGTACACTGATATAAAATGTCTCATAATTTAATTTAGTCACTATGTGGTGTTTAATTCAACCTTTCTCATTCAGATCCAATAATACCATTCTTATTTCATTTATTATAACATATTAGTTGCTAAGGCCTATATCAGCTCTTTTATTGGTTTCCAATGTAACATTTTTATGTCACCCTGGTGATAACATAGTAATAACATAAACAAACTCTTACTATTTTATCTGTCATTTTCTTTAAAATGATATACCTTTTTTATAAGAGCTTTGATCTTCACTTTATTGGTTTCTTTGATCTTCTGATGAAACACTGATTATTTTGACACCACTTTTGACTATCTTCTGTTCTATATTTCTTGAGTTATTAGTTTACACTTTTTATTTTATTTGTTCCAGACTTATTTATTATTAGTTATTCCTGTACTTTTCACTTTCTTAAATTTATTTGACACATTTAGTAATCCTATAACGTAACCTGACATTGTTTCATTATTATTTTAATAGAAATTCTTATTCATATAACTTAACTGACTAAGCTCAATATGCCTAGTTTTACAAAAATTTATTACTACTATTTTGGTACTTTCTTGTTAAGATAAACATTAGTGTTATTAACACTATCATATATAATATTAATTAATGTGACCCAAACTAATTACTAATAACTCTTAGTAATATATTAAAATTCCCCTTAACTTACTGTATTTATAAATTTACAGTTTGTATAAATAAAACAAAATTTCATAAGTAAGTTCATTAACATTGTCCTCCTTACTTATCATTATTGACATTATTTTACCTGTGATAAACATAATTATACAGTCTTCGTTAACATAAATTAAACAATAAAATAAACAATATTCAATTAAGTCTTTCATTACTGATTTCTTGAAAATCTTATGTTTCTTGGTACTTTTTTGTTAAGATAATTAAAGTATATTTATGTTAAAATGGTATGGCAAAAATGTCATGTAACATAATATATATATATATATTACATTTAATATTTATAATAAAATTTACCTCAAGATGTAATTTTTCTATTTGGTACATGTTTCGAGAGTTCCTGTTCTCTCATCTTCAGCCTTCGCAATCTTGTTTCTGGTGAAGTATTTGTGTGTTGGCTGCTGGATCCAATTAAGGTTGTTTGTTGGTCTTTGGTATTTTAAAGTTGTATTACTGTGTGTGATTATGGTATATGTTTTTGTATTTTGTGTATTTTCGATGTTGAGTGCTTTGAATATTGTGTCATGTTTTGTATTGATTTGTATTTGTCCTGGTATTAGTGTGTTTTGTGTTTTATGTTTGTATATTTGTAAATTTTCCCAAATGTTCATTATGGTGCCTTTGTGTGGTATATGTTTTATTAGTGATACATTGGTTATGTCTGGGAATTCGTGTCCTGTGTTTATTGCATGTGTGGCTAAATTGGATTTATATATTTCTGGTTTTTTGTATGCATTTAGGTGTTCAAAATAACGTTTTTTCAGTTTTTTTTTTGTTTGCCCTATGTAACATTTATTGCAATCTTGGCATTCAATTTTGTATATACCATTAGTTGTTGTATTATCTTTGTTGTGTGAGCTATTTAGAATTTGTAATTTATTTTTATTAGTTTTGTATGCTATTTCTATATCTGTGTTTTTAAATAGTTTTGTTAGTTTTGTCATTTTATTATTTATGTATGAGAATGTGGCCCATTTTTTGTTGTTGTTATTATTTATGCGTTGTTCATTTTGATTAATTCTTAATTGTTCAGTTTTTATTTTATATTTAATTTTATTTTCTATTTTGTTCACAGTATTTTTATTGTATCCATTTTCATATGGATAACCCAATTTCGTATACAAAGAGAGGAATTCTCTTTGACTTTCTTTACTCTCTCTCCTACCTACTGTCAAACAACGGTATTGATTCAATACAAACAAAATTTAAGAAAATCATTCAATATCCTTTCATAATTACACACACTCGATTTTGAAGGCATATAACACAAAGATAACAAATTCTGTAACTCTTAATTAAGCGAGATTTTCGAAAAGTAATAACAAAAGATTACGAGAGAAGTCGCGAGACGTTACAATATATATATATATATATATATATATATATATATATATATTGCAATAGAACATCGCAGAAAGGGTATTTGTAGCTAGGACTACATGCTTTTATACCAATTTATGATGTATAGATATGTTGAAAATTGATTTTGTTAAAATTTGTAAAATAGCTATAAGTTTTGAATTAAGAAATGGGTAAATTCTTAATTTGTATGTATGTCAAAATGCCCATAAATTTATTTTCTGTCATGTTCAGTGCGAATTTAGTGCACGAGTATGCGTGTTATTCGTATTTACATGAAAAACTCTGGTTTAAATTGACGTATTGAATTGAGACTTGGACAGCTCATGCTTCTAAATTAGCGCTACATTTTTCTAATGTCAAAGACTCGAAACATATTATTTTAATATGTATTTTTTAACAGAATTCATCTTTCTAAAGAATCCTTATCTTCTAAAAGTCATACAACTTTTAGATAAAATTAAAATCTATACCTGCTTTTGCAGACTTCAGCAAATTTGTTCAGGACTTCTGTCTATCAATTTAACCCACCAATCACATGCTAGAGGTTTTAATCAATCAGAGGCCCCTATTTTCATTCAGATTGGGTTTCCGCGATGGAAGTTTCAGTCAATTCCACCTATCAGCTCGACCTTAACAGACGTTCTCTCTGTGCGAGTTTTTCGTATCAGTATACGTTCTACATAAGGGTTACGAGTACGGAATCTTAGCAACGAGTTGCCCATTTGCTAAAATCCTATTGGGTACTAGAACTCAAATAATATAAATTAAATTACAGTATTAATTAAATAGTGCTATTCTCGAGAGAGTCAAGATATCCTCATAGGGTGAGGTGTATTTACCGGAATACATCTGTGTGAATGCGAGGACACATCAAGGCCTGGGAAGGTGTACGTACAATACACCGAAACTACATTAATTTAAATTAAAACCCATTATCGAGCCCTGAGTAAAGAGATAAACGATATCGGTGTATCGGCGTGCGTGCGTGTGAGTGGAGTGTCCACGTGTCATCAGAGCAGCAGATTTCAGCAGGCAACGAGAGGTAGCAGATTCAACAGTGAAATCTGTGAGAGGAGGCAGTACAATGGTTCAACGGTGTCGTAAAAGGAATTCAACGACCAAGTAAAAATAGACATTTAAGAAAAAAACCTTTCAAATCATTTACAGACATTAATAAATTAGAATAAATAATTTTTGTCAATCACAGACCATTTTAAATTTGTTTAAAATATGTACCTTACTCCAGATAAAAGACTATTATTATTGTGTTTTTAATACTATGCCTTATATTTGTTTTGTTCCAAAACACACACACACACACACACACACACACACACACACACACACACACACCCACACACACACACAGTATCAGCCCTTATCTCGAACACGATTTTTTTTACCACCACCATACTTCCATTTCCTTATGAAACATGGAAGTAAAAAATGGGACTGTTCGGTAAGGGGGAGGGGTAGTTTACCTGCATTTTTTTGTGTTTTAATAAGAGTAAAATACTTAATTTTGATAAATAAGTACCTCGAAAATGAAGTCATACAGGGTCTGTCACGGGAACCGCATGTTTTTGTATTGGGTAGTACGGCCGAGCGGTTGGCATCAGTGAGTGTGGGTTGGCCTTGATTTGTTCGTTAGAGTGGGAAGTTTAGTTGCCGCCATGTCGTGGAACATCGTACGTTCGCTTCGCTCTCCGGCGGTTTTTCGTAAACAATGAGTCAGTGACGCAGACACAATGTGACTTTTGCACCCATTTTAAAATTCCAGTCCGCCGACCTGTTCCAGACCGCAACACCATTTTGAGATGGTTTGAAAACTTCAACACAACTGGCTCCGTAATGAAGAAAAAACCACCTGGCCCTGTCAACACAGCCCGTACGCCCGAAAACATCGAGCGAGTTAGGACGTCTGCGATACAGAGCCCTAAACGGTCGGTTCGCAAGCGTGCTGCGAGTTTAGGGATTAACGAGTCAACAGTGCGAAGGATTCTGCACAAAGATCTTCATTATCACCCATACAAAATTCAGGTATGTCAGCAACTTAGTGTAGGTGATTACGAACAGCGTCGTGTCTTTTGTGAAACCATGGTCAATAATGAAAACATGATTTTTCTCATGAGTGATGAAGCCCATTTTCATTTAAATGGGTTTGTTAACAAACAAAACTGTAGATATTGGTGTAATGAAAATCCTCAGATGTTACATGAGTCCCCTCTTCACAGCCGAAAAGTAACAGTATGGTGTGCAGTTGGGGAGAAGGGCATTATTGGCCCGTACTTTTTTGAGGAAAACTACATTACTGTGACTGTTAATTCAGAGTGCTACATTACGATGCTCCAAACCTTCTTCTTCCCAGAACTTCGACGTCGCAGATGGGCAATGAGGAGAGTATGGTTTCAACAGGATGGTGCAACTGCACACACAGCTCGTAATTCAATGGCTGTCTTACGGGATCAGTTTCCAGGCCACCTTATCTCCAGATATGGCAATCTTCGCTGGCCTCCTCGCTCCCCCGATCTAAGCTTATGTGACTTCTTTTTGTGGGGATATCTCAAGTCCCGAGTATATGTTAACAAGCCACGCTGCCTTGAAGATCTGAAGATGACAATCCAGGAGGAAATCGTACGTATTCCACGTCAGATGTTAATTAACGCTACTCGGAGTTTTCGGGACCGGCTACAATCATGCATAAACATAAATGGCCAACATCTGAGCGACGTGATCTTCAAAACATAAATGAACAATGAAATTCCCAACATACACTATGTATTGCCATAAATAAAAATATTTTTTAAGCCAAACTGACTAAGTACATCTTATTTGAAAACCATGCGATTCCTGTGATGGTCCCTGTATTAATCCAATGTAAAATGGTAAATGATGTATCTATAAATGAAGAGGGTAGTTGAAGGGGAAGGGGGTGATTTATTGAAAATTTCTCTGCTGATGTCAAATAAAGTACAAGTATTTAATTTTCAAGGATAAGATACTTTAGCAATTACATATGATAAAACTATTACTCTATGTAAGTGTAAATATAATTAATGGTGGGGATCGGTTGAGGAGGAGGGATGACTATCTGCAAAGTTCAGATTCTTCATAAGAATAAAGTACTTAATTTTTATAGATAAAGTGACTCAAAAATAACATTATATTAAACGGCTACCTCATAATTACAAAAATATCTATAAATAGTGAAAATAGTTTGAGGGTAGGGAATATTTTTTTTTAGAAATTATCAAACCAAATTCAAGTAAATGATTTTAAATATAAATCTTAGAACATAGAAGTCATGTATGGTTCTCCATACTGATATTTTTTTAGTTAAATTTATAATCATAATCCATAAATAACAAATAATTTAGTTCTACGTTTCAAGTTTATGTTTAGGCTTTCCAAATGTATCTACAGGTATATACCTAATATTTTTCACAAATATACACAACTCTTTGCATTTCTCATAACAATATGCAAAGCTTTTTGCAAACATAGGTAACAAACTATTTGAAGGCATCCAAATTTGGAAGAGATGTTGAGAGGTATTACTTTTGTCAAATTATTAACTATTATTAAAGTTTGTATTTTGAGTAAAATTTCTGTTACTTGATGCCTCACACAGATTTTTACAATGTTCTTAAAATTTTAAATTCCACTTTTGGTTCATGGTCATATAAAGTTGAAAAATTTCAGAGTAAACACTGTTTGGATTTGGGTTAAAACTACTTTTAGTCTGATACACAGCATTGATTTTTAAAATTTACTTAATTTTTTGTGTCCTGCTCTCCAAAAAGTTTGAAATTTCATAACTGAATACTAGATTTAGATTTTGGTTCAAATTCTCTTAAATCTGGATTTCTGCTCATTATGAGCTCAAAAATAGCTTCAACGTTTCCCTGGTTAATCGACTCCTCTGATTCCTCATGACCTCTGAAGCACAATCTTGCTTACATAATAAAGTAGTAACATCTATTAAATTTTTTAAATATCCCTATTGTCTTTAAGTTTCTTGTGCTCATTTAAAAGTTCAGATACTTTAATGTCTGTTTTGATAGGCTGTTTAATGACAGATATGAATTTAAATTGTCTTTGGAGTACACATGCCTAACCAATGCCCATGACAAATTACGTTATTTAAATTGTCTAAGCCTTCAGCAGACCATATAGTCTAAGTTTGTGCTTAACAGTAAGCAGGGCCAACAGAATAACTTCGACTACTGCACAGCCATTTATGTTGGTCCTACCATGATGACTGAAAAGTTCTAGTTGGGTTTTGTACCTTTTAAGAAGTAAAAATATTGGGATAGGTTGACCACGTTTCAGTATTTCACTTCTCTCGAATAATGTTTCAGTGTTGTAATAATGTCTGTGTTCCATACTGCAATATCACTTACACTTTCTTCTCCTAACTCAATTAGAGATTTGTAGAAATCACAAACACATACCAAGAAAAGATAAATAACCTTAATACACACACACACACACACAAGGAGGACGAGAACGTAAAGACTGTGCACGAGAAAACTATATGTTGGCTATGGCGACTACTCAGTCTCTTACCTCTTTCTGCCGCTATCCTGCACTGTTATTGATAACGTGTGATTATAAACTTTTTTAAGGTTATCACATAATTTAAAATGCCAAATTGTGATTATAGATTGATTACAGGTTTAGTTACAATACAAAATTGTGCCAATTACTAGGTGTTTATTTTTTAATACGTTTTTAAATTTTACTGGAGAGGCTTAGCCTCATGCTGTCTTTAAAGTTTTACTACATTAAGTTCAAAGTTGTTAAACCATAACTTAATATTCTGAAAACATGCAGTTTTTCAGGAATTTAGCCACTGACGACCAAAATATAACCACTGTGTCACCCATTTTTCTGGCTAAAATAATTTCTTCCATTCATTCTTCTTGGAATTTTAAGTAGTAAAATTTTGTACCTACTTTCAGTGAATAAAAAGTGCAAATGGGCTGCAGACCATGCTCAAACACAGGACCTTGAGTGTCCTGTATTCTGTTAAAACCTACAGAGAATACAATATAAGGTGCACATAATAAGACATTGTGACATATCTGAAATGATATTAGTCTGCTGTTTCCAAAACAACTTAAATCATTGATATTAACTACAAGCATGTCTCCGATTTGTATAAACATGATTACGCACTCACCTACACATTGCATCACATTATTTTCAGTCCAAATGTAATTATAATTTACTTAAAATCTGCTTATAATTTTCTTTGTCTCCTCCCAGATTTTATAATACTATACTGCTTTTTTATGGAAAGGTGTTTATCCCGAGATGTGTACCAAGTGCTACCAATCTGGAATGTGTAACTATTGCAATGTTGCTCATTAATAGTTTTCAAGTTTTAGCCTTTTAAATATTTTTAAATGTTTCCATATATTAGCTTCCTGTACAGTTCGTATATTTTATACACTAGTGGTTCCATTTTTATAGAGCTTACAGTACCCTATTGAAAACAAATATATAGCTGTGGTCTTTAATTGGATATAGCATTCCACAATTCCTCTCATGTTTGTCATGTATATTTTATCAACAGGATCTGCAACTGAGAGCAAGTGGATATTTCAGTCTGTAGCAAAAATAACTTCTGACTATTGTGAAGAAATTAGAATTGTGATCTTTAAGGACTGGTTTTTGAACAGATTCCTAAATTACTTAGAAAGGGAAAGCATAATAAATATGGATAATGACTTACCCATTTGGTCACTTCAGAAAAAATTCCAAATAGATCCACTAGAATGTCATTTCTGAATGGTTGCAACAAAAGGCTAGCCAATGTTTGGCAACTGAAACTAAAACTGAACTCTAGCAATACATATTAGCCTATAAAGAAAGCCTAAAATACATGAGCTCCATCAACTTACGAATGAAATAGAGTATAAATAGGGCTACCATATTTTTCAGATCCAAAAGAGGACACCTTGGTAAAATTCTTGGTGTTGACTGATGGGGAGAGGGGATTATCTGTGTATGTTGTCAGTAAAAAAATCGGTATGGAGAACCATACATGACTTCCATATTCTAAGATTTATTTTTAAAATCATTTTCGAAATGAAATATTACCATAGAAACTACTTCTTTCTACTTACTGCTTCAGCCTTAACCACAGTACTGTGGTCACTAACATATACCACCTCATGTTATCACACTCGATTTTCACTGATGATGGAAGTCAATGGCATTGCCGAAACGTCTGGTTTTGTAGAAAACATTGGACTACGGCCAAATATCCAGAGAAGGAATTTTAACAAAAACTATATCTTTGTTGCCGATAACGTTGTACACATATATATAAAAAATATGCATAAAATTAATGGCTTGTATAAGTTAATGATTGATCTCCATTAAATAGTGCTCAAGTTTCCAAAGTTTTAATATTATGATGTCCGTAATTAAAACATCAGACCAGGTTTAGTGTGTATGAGGGTTCACCGTGGACAAAAATTTTCAACATTTCCTATTGAGCGTTGCTTAGAATAAATCTGCGAATCTACAGTGTACGTTTCACAGAACAAACACGCGGAAAAGAAGGAGCGCTCCGAAGTCACTCATGGACCCTCAGCATCTTGCAGAGGGTTCATTCCCTAAAGACGAAAAGTCTGTCTATGAATCGTTCCTCTGTGAACACGTGCAGTTACACTGCCCAGCGATCCACAGGAAGAAAATCGCTATCCACGCTGGACACTTTTTCGGATTGCATGCGTTATGTTGGTGTGGGTTCGGCACTTTCCATTTAAAAACCGTGCAAATGTAAGAAAATAAACATGAATGAGGCCAGAAATAACGCGAATTGTGTGTGTGTGTGTCTTCCCTGCCTTTTTATTGCGGTAGTGATAATAATAAAATGGAAACGTAAACAGTACATAACTGAAATATGCTTGCCTGCCACGCACGATATATTTTCTCTTATACATGACTAGCAGAATACCCGTGCTTCGCTACGGAGTTTCACGTTGTACGTAATGAAAATGTTAGTTTAATTAATAAAGTTTAATTAAAGTAGGCTTCTTAAAAATAAATAGCTGTTCCCCACAACTTCGTTCGCGTGGTCTTCAATTTAATGCGATAATATATTTAGAACAGAATCTATTCTATTGGGTTGCCATAGTAACCAGATATAATAGTTTTTTAAGACCGCAAAGGACCCCCCAGAGGATCGTATAGAAAAAAACACCTGTCCTATGTTGGTTCTCCCGTTGCGTAAAATATTTGTGCCAAGTTTGGTTGAAATCGGTCCAATGGTTTAGGTGGAGACGTGGAAGACCCCAAAGGATCGTATCGAAAAAAAAACACTTGTCCTATGTTGGTTCTCCCTTTGCGTAAAATATTTGTGCCAAGTTTGGTTGAAATCGGTCCAGTGGTTTAGGAGGCGAAGTGGAAGACCCCACAGAACCCCCAAAAGGACCCCATCGAAAAAACACCTATCCTATGTTGGTTCTCCCGTTGCGTAAAATATTTGTGCCAAGTTTGGTTGAAATCGGTACAGTGGTTTATGAGGAGATGTGGAAGAAACCTTCGCGGACGTGCGCACAACAACTCACCGAAGTTTCATCGCAATCGGATGAATGGTATAGGAACGCATACGGGACAAACAAAGAAACATTCATTTTTATATATAAGATGTAAACTATACCACTTACTTGACATAAACCGTGATAGCTAAGCTAATGTACAACATATATGTATAAATTATACACATAAATGTTCCTCGATAGACACTCTATCTATTGGCGAAAACTTGAATAAAATCCGTTCAGTACTTCCTGAGATTAGAGATTTCAAACACAGAGAGAAAACGCACCGACTTTACTTTATACTATGTACAGATTTACATTAAAATGAAAAAATTATAATTTTATTGCCTGGCAACAAAATTATTTTATTTTAACAATTACCATTGTTTGAAAAAGTTTAAATGAATTTTCATGTACTTTCCTCTTGTTAAAACGTAAAAGGTTGCAGGTAAACTACCCCTTCCCCTTAACCGATCTTCATCAAAATCAAAAGGCCTTGAGTCCTCTACAATTCAGTGATGTATGCAAAAAATTATTTGATTCTGTTTGAATATGCAGCAGTTACCGTTCGTCATAGAAAATATGCTTGATAAAAAAACGTTGCAGGTAAACTACCCCTTCCCCTTAACCGATCTTCACCAAAAACAATAGGTCTTGAGTACTCTACAAATCACGGCTGTATGAGAAAAAGTATTTGATTCTGTTTGAATTTGCGGCTGTTATCGTTTGCCATAGAAAATACCCTTGATAAAAAAATGCTGCAGGTAAACTACCCCTTTCCCTTAACCGATCTTCACCAAAAACAATAGGTCTTGAGTACTCTACAAATCAGAGCTGTGTGCAAAAAATTATTTGATTCTGTTTGAATTTGCGGCTGTTATCGTTTGCCATAGGAAATACCCTTGTTAAAACATAAAACGTTGCAGGTAAACTACCCCTTTCCCTTAACCGATCTTCACAAAAAACAATAGGTCTTGAGAACTCTACAATTCAGGGCTGTATGCGAAACATTATTAGATTCTGTTTGAATTTGCGGCTGTTATCGTTTGCCAAAAAAAAAATTTCCCTTGATAAAAAAAAACCGTTGCAGGTAAACTACCCCTTTCCCTCAACCGATCTTCACCAAAAACAATAGGTCATGAGTACTCTACAAATCAGGGCTGTATGCAAAAAATTATTTGATTCTGTTTGAATTTGCGGCAGTTATCGTTTGCCATAGAAAAAAAATCTACAGACACACACACACACACACACACAGACAGACACTTTTCGGAAAACGACTTTTTTTCATGTTTTGAGTGTAGTAGAATCAGAATCTGCAATAATCTCGAACACGATTTTTTTTGCCATCACCATACTTCCATTCCTTAAGGAATATGGAAGTAAAATATCGGTATGGAGAACCATACATGACTTCCATATTCTAAGATTTATATTTAAAATCATTTTCAGCCAAACAGCCAGGCTGTGTCTTACCTGCCTTTTTATTGCAGTATTAAATGAAAAATATTATATTACATTAAAATGAAAAAATTATAATTTTATTGCCTGGTAACAAAATTATTTTTTTTTTAACAATTACCATTGTTTCAAAAAGTTTAAATAAATTTTCAAGTACTTTACTCTTGTTAAAACGTAAAAGGTTGCAGGTAAACTACCCCTTCCCCTTAACCGATCTTCACCAAAATCGAAAGTCATTGAGACCTCTACAATTCAGGTATGTATGCAAAAATTATTTGATTCTGTTTGAATTTGCGGCTGTTATCGTTTGCCATAGAAAATACGCTTGATAAAAAAACGTTGCTGGTAAACTACCCCTTCCCCTTAACCGATCTTCACCAAAAACAATAGGTCTTGAGTACTCTACAAATCAGGGCTGTATGCAAAACATTATTTGATTCTGTTTAAATTTGCGGCTGTTATCGTTTGCCATAGAAAATACCCTTGTTAAAAAAACGTTGCTGGTAAACTACCCCTTTCCCTCAACCGATCTTCACCAAAAACAATAGGTCTTGAGAACTCTACAATTTAGGCCTGTATGCAAATAATCTTTTGATTCTGTTTGAATTTGCGGCTGTTATCGTTTGCCATAGGAAATACCCTTGTTAAAACATAAAACGTTACAGGTAAACTACCCCTTTCCCTTAACCGATCTTCACCAAAAACAATAGGTCTTGAGTACTCTACAAATCAGGGCTGTATGCAAAACATTATTTGATTCTGTTTGAATTTGCGGCTGTTATCGTTTGCCATAGAAAATACCCTTGTTAAAAAAACGTTGCAGGTAAACTACCCCTTTCCCTCAACCGAACTTCACCAAAAACAATAGGTCTTGAGAACTCTACAATTTAGGGCTGTATGCAAATAATCTTTTGATTCTGTTTGAATTTGCGGCTGTTATCGTTTGCCATAGGAAATACCCTTGTTAAAACATAAAACGTTACAGGTAAACTACCCCTTTCCCTTAACCGATCTTCACCAAAATCAACAGATCTTGAGAACTCTACAATTCGGGGCTGTATGCGAAATATTATATGATTCTGTTTGAATTTGCGGCTGTTATCGTTTGCCAAACAAACAAAATTACCCTTGCTAAAAAAAAACCGTTGCAGGTAAACTACCCCTTTCCCTCAACCGATCTTCACCAAAAACAATAGGTCGCGAGTACTCTGCAA
Source organism: Magicicada septendecula (assembly GCA_034769895.1). NCBI lineage: Eukaryota > Metazoa > Arthropoda > Insecta > Hemiptera > Cicadidae > Magicicada > Magicicada septendecula. The sequence goes on from CM068367.1 coordinate 503,303,582, forward strand.
ATCAGGGCTGCATGCAAAAAATTATTTGATTCTGTTTGAATTTGCGGCAGTTATCGTTTGCCATAGAAAAAAAATCTACAGACAGACAGACACACACACAGACAGACAGACACACACACAGACACTTTTCGGAAAACGAATTTTTTTCATGTTTTGAGTGTAGTAGAATCAGAATCTGCAATAATCTCGAACACGATTTTTTTTGCCATCACCATACTTCCATTCCTTAAGGAATATGGAAGTAAAACAGCACTACTTTGTTAGATATATGTATATATACCAGTGTCAAAGACATCTATCGATCATATATGAATATGATTTTATCATGTGTACATAGGTTTATTCCAGTCTTTGCATCAATGAGTTACAACACATAATTTTGAAAACTCGATTAACTATGAATTGAAATTTAATGTGCCAAAAATGAGGACAAAATCACGTTTCGGCCAAGGGCTCTGCAGCCAGACATGACCTAAAATTGAGAATAGTCCAGGGCAAACAAGTACATATGGAAGCCCTAGTATAAACATTGTGACTACCTCCTTATCAATACCACACATTTCCAATAAGGCTGAGTGGTCACAAGTAAAGCGTAGGTTTGCAAACAGATATAACACATTAAAATATCGGTATGGAGAACCATACATGACTTCCATAGTCTAAGAATTATATTTAAAATCATTTTCGAAATGAAATATTATCATAGAAACTACTTCTTTCTACTTACTGCTTCAGCCTTAATCACAGTACTGTGGTCACTAACATATACCACCTCATGTTATCACACTCGATTTTCACTGATGATGGAAGTCGATGGCAATACCGAAACATCTGGTTTCGTAGAAAACATTGGACTACGGCCAAATATCCCGGGAAGGAATTTTAACAAAAACTACTTCTTTGTTGCCGATAACGTTGTACACATATATATAAAAAATATGCATAAAATTAATGGCTTGTATAAGTTAATGATTGATCTCCATTAAGTAGTGCTCAAGTTTCCAAAGTTTTAATATTATGATGTCCGTAATTAAAACATCAGAGCAGGTTTAGTGTGTATGAGGGTACACCGTGGACAAAAATTTTCAACATTTCCTACTGAGCGTTGCTTAGAATAAAGCTGTGAATCTACAGTGTACGTTTCACAGAACAAACGCGTGGAAAAGAAGGAGCGTTCTGAAGTCACTCATGGACCCTCAGCATCGTGCAGAGGGTTCATTCCCTAAAGACGAAAAGTCTGTCTATGAATCGATCCTCTGTAAACACGTGCAGTTACACTGCCCAGCGATCCACAGGAAGCAAATCGCTATCCACGCTGGACACTTTTTTGGCTTGCATGCGTTATGTTGGTATGGGTTCGGCACTTTCCATTTAAAAACCGTGCAAATGTAAGAAAATAAACATGAATGAGGCCAGAAATAATGCGAATTGTGTGTGTGTGTGTGTGTCTTCCCTGCCTTTTTATTGCGGTAGTCATAATAATAAAATGGAAACGTAAACAGTACATAACTGAGATATGCTTGCCTGGCACGCACGATATATTTTCTCTTATACATGATTTACATTAAAATGAAAAAATTATAATTTTATTGCATGGCAACAAAATTATTTTATTTTTAACAATTACCATTGTTTGAAAAAGATTAAATGAATTTTCAAGTACTTTACTCTTGTTAAAACGTAAAAGGTTGCAGGTAAACTACCCCTTCCCCTTAACCGATCTTCACCAAAATCAAAAGGCCTTGAGTTCTCTACAATTCAGTGACGTATGCAAAAAATTATTTGATTCTGTTTGAATATGCGGCAGTTATCGTTCATCATAGAAAATTACCCTTGATAAAAAACGTTGCAGGTAAACTACCCCTTCCCCTTAACCGATCTTCACCAAAAACAATAGGTTGTGAGTACTCTACAAATCAGGGCTGTATGCAAAAAATTATTTGATTCTGTTTGAATTTGCGGCTGTTATCGTTTGCCATAGAAAAAAAATCTACAGAGAGACACACAGACACTTTTCGAAAAACGGCTTTTTTTCATGTTTTGAGTGTAGTACAATCAGAATCTGCAATAATCTCGAACACGATTTTTTTTGCCATCACCATACTTCCATTTCCTTAAGGAATATGGAAGTAAAATGGATGATGTGAAAAGGTTTGTTAATAAAGAAAATCAGATTGATCACTGTTGCACACTACTATATAAAAATTATTCCGATTAGCGCTTTCAAGCTTCACAGCCCATCGTCAGATTGAAATAGACAGGAAATATGTAAAAACAAACCCTTCACCCCTCTCCCCCCACCCAGCTCACACACAAAAAATAAGGGTGTGTGACTGACCCACGTGTGTGGAGAGGAAGAGGGTAGTTTAAAAGGATGCACACACACACACACACACACACACACACACACACACACACACACACACACACACACACACACACACACACACACACACACACACAACACTGAAACACAAGGAATTTGCTAGAAAAATATCTAACTGTACAGATGGTGGGACAGGGTTTAGGGAGTGAGGAAGGGTCATTAATTTATAGCTTGTTGTGTGTGAGCAGGGTGGGGGGAGAGGGGTGAAGGTTTTTTTTTAAGTTTGTTTTTACATATTTCCTGTCTATTTCGATCTGACGATGGGCTGTGAAGCTTGAAAGCGCTAATCGGAATAATTTTTATATAGTGGTGTGCAACAGTGATCATTCTGATTGTGATTTCAACCACTAACACAAATTTCTTCATTAAATAAAGAAAATGACAACAGAAAGACTGGGAAACATATGTACAACATGCAAGAAGAGGACTTTATGAAAGTCCATTATTATAAATTTGCAAGAACAGACAATGAGGGCAGTGAAGAATTTTGAAGCGTCAAGGATGACAGTGATGCCAATGAAGAAGCAAACACTGTCACTCATATTGCCTTACAGTACTGTGTCCCTATTCCAAGAGCATTATCGTTGTAGAAGAGTGGCGACCAACCCATGGCATGCATGCCAATTAGTGGCATTCTGTAACACAAAAATGTATTTTTATTCTTGAATCTTGGTCTGGATTTAAAACTTACTTATTATAAACTTACAACTTATTTACTGGACTTATAATAAATTTCTAATACTTTTTAAAGTTTACCTATATTAAAAGCAAGCCTATACATGTATATGCTATTTATAGTTCATAGTTTTTCAGTTACAAAAAGGTTGCCCCCGACTGTTGTCAAATACAATGTGCTGCCTCAGTGCGAATGAGTGAGGGAGGCAGGTGTAAGTGCAACATCAGAATGAGGACCACACTAGAAGAGAGGAAAGGAGGAGCCACACACTAGCAACCTTGCATATCATTGACTTTAAGGATTGTTACTTTGTAGGCTGTGATCTTTGTACAAATAAGAATATTTTTAAGCCCAGTAAAATAGTTAATCTAGTAGTTAGTTTGATTTTACCATTATTGTGTTATTTTTCTTTATCTGTGAAAGTTGTCTACGTTAAGTTTGATGAACACTTATTGTGCCACAGGACTGTTTTGTTGTAAATTGATTTGCGATGCATAGCAATCAATGTTACTTGTACAGTCTGAGTTGCAGGTTTGCTAAGGTCTTTCTTGGACTCTGGGGGCTAGCAATCTCTTGTACAGGAATAATTAAACATTCAAATACAAAAATCATTACCTTCCGCTCTAGTAGAAGCACATGGCAGCAAAAACATATTTGTAGCAAAAACATAAAAATTGACAATAAAGAGGTGACCCAGTTCATATAACGTTTAAATCGTTGTAATTTCATGAACAAACAATGAACTAAACTATTATACTACATGACTCAATTCATTTTCCCATATAATTTTCTAAATGTTGGAAGCTAAAGAAATCTGTATTTGCTTTATAAATGAATAGAATTTTTTTTTACTTCCATATTCCGTAAGGAAATGGAAGTATGGTGATGGCAAAAAAAATCGTGTTCGAGATTATTGCAGATTCTGATTGTACTACACTCAAAACATGAAAAAAAGTCGTTTTTCGAAAAGTGTCTGTGTGTGTGTCTGTCTGTAGATTTTTTTCTATGGCAAACGATAACTGCCGCAAATTCAAACAGAATCAAATAATTTTTTGCGTACAGTCCTGATTTATAGAGTACTCACGACCTATTGTTTTTGGTGAAGATCAGTTGAGGGAAAGGGGTAGTTTACCTGCAACGGTTTTTTTTATCAAGGGAAATTTTTTTTTTGGCAATCGATAACAGCTGCAAATTCAAACAGAATCTAATAATGTTTCGCATACAGCCCTGAATTGTAGAGTTCTCAAGACCTATTGTTTTTGGTGAAGATCGGTTAAGGGAAAGGGGTAGTTTACCTGCAACATTTTATGTTTTAACAAGGGTATTTCCTATGGCAAACGATAACAGCCGCAAATTCAAACAGAATCAAAAGATTATTTGCATACAGCCCTAAATTGTAGAGTTCTCACGACCTATTGTTTTTGGTGAAGATCGGTTAAGGGAAAGGGGTAGTTTACCTGCAACGTTTTTTTAACAAGGGTATTTTCTATGGCAAACGATAACAGCCACAAATTCAAACAGAATCAAATAATTTTTTGCACACAGTCCTGATTTGTAGAGTACTCAAGACCTATTGTTTTTGGTGAAGATCGGTTAAGGGGAAGGGGTAGTTTACCTGCAATGTTTTTTTATCAAGGGTATTTTCTATGGCAAACGATAGCTGCAAATTCAAACAGAATCAAATAATTTTTTGCATACGTCCCTGAATTGTAGAGATCTCAAGGAATTTTGATTTTGGTGAAGATCGGTTAAGGGGAAGGGGTAGTTTACCAGCAACCTTTTACGTTTTAACAACAGTAAAGTACTTGAAAATTCATTTAAACTTTTTCAAACAATGGTAATTGTTAAAAGTAAAATAATTTTGTTGCCAGGCAATAAAATTATAATTTTTCATTTTAATGTAAATTATGTATGAGTTAATATACATGTATACAACTAGGGCTTCAACTTTGAATTTGTAGTCTTGATAATTTTGTGTAAAATATATTATTTAACATATTTTGAAAAAAAAAAAAAGTTTTTCACCCCTTCAACTCTTCTTAAGGATATTGTCCACAAGAATTTTTTGTTCAACTTTTGCTAAATGTTAAAGCTCATTGTTCTTAATGTATTCCAGTAATAATATATCATTCGTGGCAGGTAAGCATATATCAGTTATGTAATGTGTACGTTTCCATTTTATTATTGACTACAGCAATAAAAAGGCAGGGAACACACACACACACACACACACACACACACAAAATTCACATTATTTCTGGCCTCACTCATGTTTATTTTCTTACATTTACACGCTTTTTAAATGGAAAGTGCCGAAACCCACACCAACATAACGCGTGCAAGCCAAAAAAATGGACATCAATTTGCTTCCTGTGGATCGCTGGGCAGTGTAACTGCACGTGTTTACAGAGGAACGATTCATAGACAGACTTTTCATCTTTAGGGAATGAACCCTCTGCAAGATGCTGAGGGTCCATGAGTGACTTCGGAGCGCTCCTTCTTTTTCGCGTGTTTGTTCTGTGAAACATAGACTGTAGATTCGCAGCTTTACTCTAAGCAACGCTCAATAGGAAATGTTGAAAATTTTTGTCCACGGTGTACCCTCATTCACACTAAACCTGCTCTGATGTTTTAATTACGGACATCATAATATTAAAACTTTGGAAACTTGAGCACTACTTAATGGAGATCAATTATTAACTTACACAAGCCATTAATTTTATGCATATTTTTTATATATATGTGTACAACGTTATCAGCAACAAAGAAGTAGTTTTTGTTAAAATTCCTTCCCAGGATATTTCGCCGTAGTCCAATGTTTTCTATAAAACCAGACGTTTCGGCAATGCCATCGACTTCCATCATCAGTGAAAATCGAGTGCAATAACATGAGGTGGTATACGTTAGTGACCACAGTACTGTGGTTAAGGCTGAAGCAGTAAGTAGAAAGAAGTAGTTTCTATGGTAATATTTCATTTCGAAAATGATTTTAAATATAAATCTTAGAATATGGAAGTCATGTATGGTTCTCCATACCGATATTTTACAAATATAATGACATAAAATTAAAACCTTCGTAAACTTCGTATACAAAGCTGTAGAATAATTTTTAAACAATATTTTGCTGTTGATTAAAACTGCCTTGTCTTGAAGGTTGCAAGATATGAAGATAATCTAAACACATGCCTCAGATCTAGCACTCAAAGATTCACAAAAAACTGTTTTGCTAAGAACACCTGTTACTACTTAAGTTCTTCAGCAGACCAATGGAACCCTTGAAATGATAAAGTTGAAATGTATAATTGTGTTACATTTTTTTTTGTAATTTAATTGTTAATTTTAGGAAAACCTTTATGTGAACTTTGTTTGAATGCCTCTCCAGTTTCAGTCAGTGGTGGCAATTGTCACATGTTAATCACTGCTCGATACACTGGATTATCACTGGAAACACACAACTGACATGCTCGGTATGAGAGGAATGACTGAAATCATACCACCCATCTTGGAGCTGGTACAAGAAATTATGTCATGCCTTAGCTGTCCAAAATATCTTGTTACTCTTAACAAGTACTAACAGTACTAAACAAACTGGATAGTAGATTGTCATTTAATGATCTAAAATATCACTGGTGACTAAGTGCATATGTTGCATTGTCATGGCAACCAGTTTGTTTAATTTGCCCCATCAGAAGTAATTTTTTGATTACTTCTTATCCAACTCTGTTAGAGTGATTAACATAAATCTACATGTTGATGTTAAAAATATCTGATGAACAGAAAAACTGTTAAGGAAATACCAAAAATATAATCAACAAATATATGGAGTATTCAGATTTATTTTGTTGCTAGTAAATTTTATTTACTAGTTGAATAGTTGACCAAATATTAGTATCACACATCATGTAAAATATATATATTACTTTTTTAAAATACATTATTACAAAGTTTTAAAAAACAATTATGTCTAAGTATTCAATATCTTTATGACAACAGTAGGATAACAAGGGTGTCTGAGTTTTCAGGGTTTTCTTAATAAGTATAAAAATTTCTTACACTCACATAGTTTGCATTCTTAGTTTCAAAATAATATCATGGAAAATCATGTCAATGATTTTAAGATTATTTCAGGTTGATATTATGCACATAATAAAGTTACCAAATGAACAGATGCCATACTAATGTACATACATACAGTGTATTGATGTTATACTTCATTTAAACACACATATCGTGGCAAATTTTGTTCTTTATTATAACTGTGAAAAAATACTGAAAGCAACAACTCTGCATATATAATTTCCAAAATTCTTGACAGCAAAATTATTCTGTACGAAATGGTAGAGCAAATGGTCCCTATCTGCTTGTAAAACAATAATCAAAGCGTGTTGCATATACTAGAAGTATTGCTCTAAAATAATGATTATTCTGAATTGAATTCACAAACGTCAATACATTTTATCACAAAACACTGTTACATCTAATAAACACTGTAAACTCATCCACAATACTTGTAAGGATGATAACTAAACAATAACCATATGCTATTTGTGTACATGTTATTTGCTGCACAAGATGTTTCACAGGTGACACAACATCATACTTTGGTATAAAGAAAACAAATATTTGCGAAAATTCATATAAAACAAACTGCTGCAAACAATAAATAAATTCCATATCACAGTAACTGAATTCTGTTGGCACTATATAACAGAAAATCAGCATCATTTCAGCAAATTTTGTTTATTATTACATGAAAATGCAATTTTCATGAATTTTACAAACATAAAATGTACACATCAGTAAATGATAACCACAGTTTTATAAAGTTTCTAATAAAATTATCACAATTCTCAGAATAACAGATACAAACACACAGAGGAAGTTTCTATTTGTACAAACAGTTGTGCTAATGCTGAGTCATAATGTACGCCAAACAATTAGTGCTGATTCTTTATATATAACAATACTTGATTTCAAGTTAATTTTATGAAACAAAAAAGATTCAGAATTTTAACTGCCCAGTTCATAAAACATCTTGTGCCTATATTTTATTACATATATAATTTAAATATAAATTAATATACAACTATATATAATAAAACTTTATATTATATTAACATGCACTTAAAGATAATTAATATTATGTATATATACTTTCTAATTACATGATCACACCAATATGAGCATTTAAATTTATTACTTAAAGTGATTATTATAAAAATACACTAACATAAGTCATTTAAATTAAGGACGGACAAAATAAATGTTTTAGTAAAATATAAATTTACTAAATTATAAATATAATATATATGTACTTTTATATGACAATAAAATAATTGCACGTTTTAAATAAATAGAGTATGCACAAGAGTTCTTGTAAATCTGCTGCACGACTTTCAAAACACAATTAAAATATAGCTGACATAAACGTAAAAATAATAACACAGCATACAGTTGTAGAAGGTGCCAATTATAGTCTTCTAAATTGCAAAAGCTATGTACCCTGCTGGAAACGTCAACAACAAATAACAAACTATGTCTGAACATGAGGTTTTACATTAAACACACTACACATGGATCTTAACATCTCATTAAAAAAATGTTTTTACAATGAATGTATAAAACATTAAATTTTTAACTATATAAAAAGGAAATTGTGTTCTCTTTGCCTCTGCTTCTGTCACTTACTAGAAAATTTGGAATTTGATGTTACATCCACACCTACTGTGAATTAATCTCCATTTTACATATTACTGGACTTTTAATGTTTAACTTAGCATTACGATTGCTACATGTTTTACATATGTACACATACAGTTTAATTTGAAACCACAGTTTTACTTACATAGTGAACCTAATGTAACATTGTCATATATTTTACATCTTAAAATAAAAAGCTACACAAATTATGAAACAACAACTTAGAAATAAGAAAATACATTATTCTGAGAATAAAACTATTTTCTTTGTGTTTATGTGGTAATGTCCCAAATTGTTTCCTCAAGAGATTTACCTTATAATGCTACCCGTTTTTTATGTGTGCTTTTTAAAATCAGAAATCAGTCTGCTCAGTTTCTCAGTACACGTCCAATAAGAATGCCT